>JAHTLZ010000045.1:7207421-7226800 GCA_023846285.1 Phrynocephalus versicolor | reverse complement strand
GCAGTGGGATATGCTGCCACGGAGGGTGGTGGAGTCTCCTTCTTTGGAGGTTTTTAAGCAGAGGCTGGATGACCATACATTATATCGGGAGTATTTTGATGGGGGGTTCTTGCATGACAGGAGGTTGGACTGGCTTGCCCTTGAGGTCTCTTCCAACTCTATAATTCTATGAAAGATATTTAAGGAATAGTTTTACAAGTGTCATCCTCTGGTGAGTTTCCATGGTCCCTCCGAGTCCATCACTCGGTCCACATCACCACAGTGTGTTCCAGTTACCCCTTACTTTTTCTAATTACTTCAGGATAGTATGTTTTTTTAGGAAATGCTTTGTGAGGATCCTCCAGTTTCCAGCTTTTTGATTATCTTGTTACTTTCAAAAACTCAGTTTAGAAAACAAAAAGAAATTTTAAAATAACGTGACACATTGGGTGAAATCGTATGGCAGTCCTTTGTATCCAGCAGAACTCAAACTGGGTGCTAGAAATGTTTAATTTAATCTGCACTAATTCAAAGCTTCCTACCCCAGCAATCCAGTTCCCTTTTGTCTTGGGAAAGCATTTGGAAGCCTTGTGATCGGGACTGCTATGGCTAATTCAACAGCAGTTTCGGCCACTCCACAATCCCAAGGACCTGAAAGATGTCTCTGGGCCAAAAAAAGGAGCATCAGACCCTAAGAGTGAGACAGCATTCGATTAGTTCAGTGGTTCCCAACCTTCCTAATGCCGCGACCCTTTAATACAGTTCCTCATGTTGTGGTGACCCCCTTGCCCTGCTTGGAAAAGGCCACAAGCCCCCTTTGGCAGGCCCCTGCCGCAGGTGCCATAGAGAACTTCCCTCTACCTACAGGCACCCTCAGCCAATTGCAGCCTCCGGTGCCATTGACTGACATCCCCTCCAACCTATCAAGCTGTAACTAACTCTTTCCTCCCCCTCCTCCTCCAGACCCAAGCCATTTGTGCCTTTTTCTTCAGTGGCTCATGGCAACCCCTGTGAAATGGTCGTTTGACCACCAAAGGGGTCCTGACCCCCAGGTTGGGAACCACTGGAGTAATGTTTCCAGCATCCAGTCTGAGTTGCATCAGGCATGAAGACGACCTTGTCCAATGAATAATAAAACAAGCAACATGGCTTTTTTTTTTTTTTGGTAATCACAATTTTTGGTAATCACAAAAAGGAAGTTTTTGTCTCCTCTTTAGGAGGAAACCTCATGGTTATGAAGCTGCTCAAACATTAGGATTTGATTATTTTGTTCCTTAATGACCGTGGAATGATGAAATTTCATCATTATCTTTTTAAAGTGACAAGACCTCGTTATGCTTACTTTTGGAACAGTAAGAAACGTTTTCACCAGAGGTAGCTCGACGCCACGGCTAACCTGGCAATTGGGTCTTAGCTTGTTGGTTCCATTATAGTTCAGGCATGGCTGAGGGCCCGGTGCTCAGCATTAAAGTTGGCCAGTAATACCCTGATAAAGGATCTTGTTAACATGCCTCGGAGTAGCCTTGGTCATGAATTCATTAGCTCCATGCGGAGATTGCATGTAATCCTGATTGCTGCTTGTGGAGAAACTTTAAAGGCAGGAGTGGCTGGTAATTATCAGAGAACCCTGAACTGTGTGTATAAAGCAAACAGGGGGAACTAATTCACCGGAATGGCCAACTAGCTTCATGGGGTTTAGAGTTACCAGTAAGTTGTCAGTAAGGAAGAGAGAACTCCTGTAACTTTAACCATTGTATTAAAGAAACAAAAAACTCTTTTAAGCAAGTGCAGCTTTCACCATTCCTGTGTGACAGAGAGGATCTCATGAAATTCCCTTTTCTAAAGTTATAATAACCTCATGCTGTCCAATCAGTTCTGACTTATGGCAACCCTTTTTCAGGGTTTTCTTGGAAGAGAATACTCAGAAGTGGTTGACTCTTCCCTTCTGGGAAACCCTGGGGATGTGCAACTTGCCCAAGGCTACCCAGGATGGCTCTTCTGCGAGGAACCACCGTGAGGGAATCAGACTCTCAGCTCTGGCTGTGCAGCTAGGCATCTAAAACCACTGAGTTATCCAGCCAGGTTATAATAAATGTGTGCTGTCAAGGCAATTTTGACTTACGGTGGTCCAGGGTTTTCTCTGTAGACTCTGTGCCCAAGTGGTTTCCCATTCTCTTCTTCTGGGGGAAACCTGGGACTGTGCAGCTTGCTCAAGGCCACACAGGCTGGCTCTATTAACAAGAAGAACAATGAGGAATTGAACTCTTGACCTCTGGCCCCACATCAAGATACTGAAACTACTGAACTATTCTGCCAGCTAACAGTGTGATAGCTTTAGATTGTACTTTTGTTTCTCGAAGGAGTTCAGAACTCAGTTTATCTTGAACTCACACATTTGTCCATGGTATTGACAAAGCTCCCCACCTCATTTTGAGTATAGCAGTTGCAAGAAGATAGTTTTATAATATTTAAACCTTTCTATGATTTTTTGCATGACCTGTAAACAAGGGTTAAGGTAATGGAAATGTATAGTTTCACCTTCCTGCCTGCTGCTGCTTCTCTCTATGTCTGGTTTCAAAGGTTTCTGAAAGTCTCCAATCTCGACAAGTACATAAACCATCATAATATGGAGAAAATATAAAATAATAACGGGGGGGGGGCAATGGATAGACCAATAAATAGGTAAGATTTAAGATTAGGCAGTTTACCTCTCTTGATTTTCTATAACTGACTACTTACAGATTACAACCTTTAAATAATTCCTTCCCACTTCACATCACTCTTCTTTAAGGAAATAGTTTACAGTAGGATTCCTTATACATGGGATTCAGTGTTTGCTTGTACACTTATCCATGGTCTGAAAATATTAAAATGTTAAAAGAAAAACCCAGGAAATATGTTTCTAAAGATGAAGTTACTAGAACTGACCACTAGAGGGACCCAGAGACCACAACATGTCTAGTATTTCTGTGCTAAAATAGTATTCCTTATAACCCACATCTTTTAGCATCCATGGAAGGGGACTTAGAACCATACTGTAAGAGCGGGGGTGACCTCCACCACTTCCTTTGTCCAACCCCAGAAGTTTCTATGCTCAAATCCAGGTGTTCGAATTGGACTGAGATCTTCCAACAATAAACATAATTTCTCCCCTTTTACCTCACCATGAAAATTGAGAACAATTACAGTGATACCCCAGGTTATGTAATTTCCAGATTACATAATGAAGTCTATTGAAAATAATGGCGTCTTTTACATATTCCACACACACCCCAGAATATCACGGGTTATGTATTTTTTGTAAGGAATTATGAAAAAACAAACAAACCAGAATTCATTGCCCCCCATGTGGTTCCTGGTTATGAAATTTAAGGGTTACAGAGCGTTGTGGGGAACGGATCACCTTCATAACCTGAGGTACCACTGTACTCCAAATTCATAGCCTTATGATCGCTTAACAAGTCTGCTGTGTTCTGTTTGTGACTGCCACAAATGCTTGCATAATCCACAGCCGGCAGTCTTTCACATTCCCATCTATTTAAGCAGAAGGTCAAACTGTATGACAGTCAGTCGTAGATTGTGTATTTCTTGACCTATGTTTCTTGCTTCTTGCATGCTTGTTTTCTAATTGATCATTGGAAGGTAAACATGATCTGATTAAGGAAGCACGTTATTCCGTTGTGAGAGAGAAAATAAGCTGATACACTATATTAAATCATGGGGAACATACATTCTGCTTAAAATCTTGTTTGATTCTAAGGGCGCTATCACATGGGGGGGGAGATGCGATAAATAAGAAACTCCGGCTTTTCTCCTTACCTGGTTACTTGATTGAAGATGTGGGTTCTGAGTTCCCACATCCCTTGGAGTTTCTAAGCTTCTCTTCTGTCCCCATGCCCTAACCCGTTTCAAGCAGGCACAGAGGAAATTAAAAACAACAACAACAAAATGGCCGACCAGCCCCAGGGCTGGCTGCTGGGAGCTAAGGAGAAATAAAAAAAATAAAATAAAAAATAATTTAAAAATGCTCCACCTGCTGGCAGACCAGCTGACTGGTGCTGGGGGGATTACAAAAATAATAATAATTAAAGAAACAGCGCCAGCCTGTCGACACTCTGAAAAAAACAAAATAAAACACTGGATCATATATATGCACTCCCACGGACGTCTGGCTCAAAAAATGTGGTTTTTTTAAGCAAGGCAAAAAATCCCCAGCTTCTCTGGTAGTTATTGGAAAGCTCGCTAAAGGGGCTTTACCGGGTTTGTGTGTGTGTGTGTGTGTGTGTGTTTATAGCCCGGTGGCCGTGGGGACAAGATTTTTGGACATGGTTTAGCTCTTGAAATTTAATCTGGATTTAAAGGGACGTGTGATAGCGAACTAAGTGTGCTAGACATAAGGCTGGAGAATGTAGCCCATGGTGTCTGCCATATCATATGAACTTGTTGACTTCTCAGGGATGGTGCGTGCTATGTATGAGTGCTAATTATCCTCGCCTGTGCTTTACCAAATGCCATACCCATGGAAATATGGTTTTGTTTGGAAGATGGTTCCTATATCCTGCCATCGGAAAAAAAAGAAATTATAAGAACATAAGAAGAACCATGCTGGAAGAGCCATGCTGGATCAGGCCAAAGGCCCATCTAGTCCAGCTTCCTGTATCTCACAGTCGCCCCACCAGATGCATTTGGGAGTGCATGAGACTAGATATGTGTCTCCTGAAACCACTCCCCTGCATCTGGCCCTTGAAGTACCCCGGTTTTAAGCCTGGAGATTACACATCTCCATCATGGTTTGTAACCTGTGATGGACTTTTCCTCCAGGAATCTGTCCAATCCCCCTTTGAAGGCATCCAGGCCAGATGCCATCACCACATCCTGTGGCAGGGAGTTCCACAGACTAACAACGCGCTGGGTGAAATAATATTTTCTTTTCTCTGTTCTTACTCTCCCAGCCCTCAATTTGAGTGTATGTCCTCTAGTTCTGGTATTTTGGGAGAGGGAGAAGAGCTTTCCTCTATCCACTTTACGCATGCCCTGCATTATTTTGTACGTCTCAATCATATCCCCCTCAGGCGCCTTTTTTCCAGACTAAAGAGCCCCAAATGTTTTAGCCTTTCTTCATAAGGGAGGTGCCCCAGCCCAGTAATCATTTTAGTCACTCTCTTCTGCACCTTTTCCAGTTCCACTATGTCTTTCTTGAGATGCGGTGACCAGAATTGTACACAATACTCCAGGTGCGGCCTTACTGTTTTGTATAATGGCATTATAATGTTGGCTGTTTTATTTTCAATCCCCTTTTTGATAATCCCTAGCATGGAATTGGCCTTCTTCACCGCTGCCACACATCAGGGAGACTCCTTCATGGAGCTGTCCACCAACACACCAAGATCTCTTTCCTGATCTGTCACGGATAACTCAGAGCCCATGAGTTGATAGATAAAGTTTTGATTTTTTGCCCCAATATGCATTACTTTACATTTGGCTACATTAAAACGCACTTGCTATTTCGTAGCCCATTCCCCCAGTTTGGAAAGATCCTTCTGGAGCTCTTCACAATCTTCTCTGGTTTTTACCACACGGAAAAGTTTTGTGTCATCTGCAAACTTGGCCACCTCACTGCTTATCCCTGTGTCCAGGTCATTTATGAACAGATTGAAAAGCACTGGTCCCAGGACAGATCCCTGGGGCACACCGCTTTTCACCTCTCTCCATTGTGAAAATTTCCCATTGACACCTACTCTTTGTTTCCTGGATCTCAACCAGTTCTCAATCCATAAGAGGACCTGCCCTCTTATCCCCTGACTGTGCAATTTTCTCAGAAGCCTTTGGTGAGGGACTGTGTCAAAAGCCTTTTGAAAATCCATATAGACTATATCCACCGGTTCACCCAAATCTACATGCCTGTTGGCCTTTTCAAAAAATTCTAAAAGATTTGTCAGACAAGACTTACCCTTGCAGAAGCCATGCTGATTTTCTCTCAGCAAGGTTTGTTCTTCTATGTGTTTTAAGATTTTATTTTGGATGAGGCTTTCCAAAAGCCTCATCCCTGGGACAAATGTAAGGCTAACAGGCCTGTAGTTTCCTGGGTCCCCCTCCTTCCTTTTTAAAAATTGATGTGAAATCTGCTATCCTCCAGTCCCTCGGCACTGTGACCGTTTTAAGAGACAAGTAGCATATTACCATTAAGATATCTGCAATTTCATTTCTCAGTTCCCTAATAACCCTTGGGTGGATGCCATCTGGGCCCGGTGACTTGTTAATCTTCAATTTATCAATTAGTCCTAAGACATACTCTCTTTTAACCTGTATCTGATTTAATTCTTTAGTCAAGAGCAGCAGAATCTGCTCAAGGTCTTCTGACATGAAGACAGATGCAAAGAACTCATTTAATTTCTCTGCAATTTCCAAGTCCTCCTTAACCTCCCCTTTTCCTCCCTCACCATCCAGAGGGCCAACTGGTTCTCTGGCAGGTTTTCTACTTCTAACATATTTAAAGAAGCTTTTATTATTACCCTTTATATTGCTAGCCATGCGTTCCTCAAAATCTTTCTTTGCCTCTCTTATCATCTTCTTACATTTCTTTTGCCAGAGTTTGTGTTAGTTTTTATTTTCCTTATTTGGGGAGGATTTCCATTTACAGAAAGACCTCTCCTTGCGCTTTAGAGCCTCTCTAACTCCACTCGTTAACCATGCCGGTGCCCTCTTGAACTTAAATGAGCTCTTCTTTCTTTGTGGTATGCACTTATGCTGGGCCTCTGTTACCGTTGTTTTAAACACGTTCCATGCACTCTGAAGAGATTGGATTCTTCCAACCTTCCCCTTCAGTTTCTTTCTATCTAGTTTCCTCATCTGAGGGAAGTTTGCCCTTCGAAAATCAAGGGTTTTTATGTCTGATTTGCTTGACACTCTTCCTCCACCATGCATGGCAAAGGAGATTGCAGCATGGTCACTGTTCCCCAGAGGCTCAGTGACATTCACATCCCTGACCAGGTCCTGAGTATCACAAGTATTAGATCCAGAGTTGCCTGTTCTCGGGTGGGCTCCATGACAAGTTGCTCTAAGGCACAGTCATTCAGCAAGTCAAGAAACCCAGTTTCTCTTTCTTGCCCGGAGCTCGCATTGGCCCAGTCAATGTGGGGATAATTGAAGTCCCCCATGATTACTATCCTATCCTTCTGAGACACCTCCATGATTTGTCTCCTCATTTCAAGGTCCCCCTCAAGTTTTTGATCTGGTGGGCGATAGCATACCCCAACTATCACATCACTCCTTGGACCTGGTAGTTTAACCCACAGTGATTCTATGGTGGAGTCAGACCCTCTGTCAATCTCCATTCTGCTGGATTTTACCCCTTTTTAAAACATAGATGGCCACTTCCCCTCCAACCCGCCCCTCTCTATCCCTTCTATAGAGTTTATAGCCTGGGATTGCTGTACCCAATGGTTCTCTACATTCCACCAAGTTTCTGTTATGGCTATTATATCAATGTTATCCCTAGCTGCCAAATGTTCAAGTTCTCCCATTTTGGTCGGAGGCTTCGAGCATTGGCGTAGAAGCACCTGTACAGTGGGTTCTGCAACAACAGCTGCTGCCTTGCCCCCCCCCCCCATTATCTGGATGCTGCATCAGGAGTTAGCCAGCTCTTCTGTCAATTTCTGCATTTTATGTCTCCTAGGCATGTCTATTGATAAGGCTAACATTTTCTTGGCAGTGGGGGGGGGAGTTAGTATTCAGAGAACTGAAAGAAAGAATATTTTGATGGTGGTTGGTAAAAGGGGGTGGGTGGGAGGGTAAATCCAATAATGATAAGCTAAGTCTAATTTCAGCTAAGCAGAGTTCATTTGTGATAAAGGTATTTCCAGAAACCAGTCCTTTGTGCTTGTAGGAAAACTCTTCCCTACAATTTCTAATCTTTGACAAAGAATGAGCGCAGACTTTCCCGAGTCCACCATAAATCCCAGAACTAATAGAACATGCCGAATATAAAAAGAAAAGGATCTCCTTCACAATTTGCTGCCAATATAATATTCTTGGAGTCAAAGAGTGAGCTATCCCTAAGCGCCTTAATAATGAAAATAGTGGTCAGATAAGCATACAGTGGATAGTTTCAACAAGAGCAAAGAATACACTGAAAGGATTTAAATTAATATTATTATTTTTTTTAAAAAGAGAGGCTTATCTTGATTGCCACCATTGAACGAAGCTTAATTTAATGTTTTAAAGTTAATGCGTGCAATGCTTGTGAAAGAAGAGGGCAATAGTCCTTTATGGAATAGTAGAAGAACAGTATTTATTCATTTATTAAACTTTTGTACGGCACTGTCCAGCAAAATCACTACTCTGGGCAGTGCACAAACCAACAAGAAACAATATACAATAAGAATACAGTACTGTATAAAGAAACGTAAATAACATAATTGAGAACATAAGAAGAGCCATGCTGGATCAGGCCAAAGGCCCATCTAGTCCAGCTTCCTGTATCTCACAGTGGCCCCACCAAATGCGTCTGGGAGTGCACGAGACTGGATCTCTGTCTCCTGATACCAATCCCCTGCATCTGGTCCTTGAAGCACCCCTAGAAAGCGAGCTAAAAGTCGGCACAAGTGCACCAAGTACAAACGATGTGGATGAAAATGCAAGCAACCCGAGTCAGCCATGTGTCGCTCAATTGGGCATCATCCAGTCCTCTCAGATGTTTGCAGGAATTCGGAACAGAAAACAAAGGCATGGGTGAAGAAGCAGGATTTTGCCTTCCTCACTTTATAATAATCTTGGGATTAGTAGGGGCTGGAATCTCCACCCGACACTTTAGCAATAACTTTGTCATTAGAATGTAAAGCATCATTGCTTGCACGTCTGATGTTCACATATGCAGACATTATAAAATAATATGTGCCAGGAAAAGGTTTTTTTTTTTTTAATGTGAGCATAAGACTAATTAACTGCCCTCTTTGGGAAACAGAAGGCTAGATTAAATGGCCTTTAGTCTGCTCCAGCATCTGGTCCTTTCGATGTATGGTAAGCAATACTTTCAAGGGTGAAAGTTACTTTTCTTTGGACCACAGCTCCTCAGAATGCCCACTGACCAGGCTGTGAAATAGTTATGGATTTCTATAAATGGATGCACTACAATTCTCAAAAAAAAAAAAATCGCATAACTGCAGAGAGTGTGTCTTTTCTCATCCCCTGTAAATTTACAAATTATCTTGGTGGCTTTGTGGTTGGTCGTCCAGGAACTGAACATTTCTTTGCAAATCTGATTTTTTAATTCTTTGCAAATCTGATTTTTTAAATGAATTAACGATACCCACGAATCAAAAATTAACAATCCTCAATACTGTAAAGAGAAGGAAAATGCAATATTTTGGACGCATAATCCGCAATGAGAAATACCATCTGCTGCAAGTTATCCTTCAAGGAAAAATAGATGGGAAGCGTGGAAGAACATTCTGGCATGAAGAACTTAAGCCAATGGTCTTCAGTGAGCACAGCTGCTGAGTTTAGAATAGCCTTAGATAGAAACCAGTTCAAGGCTACTGATCACCAGCGCTCTACAAGGACATGGCACTTGAAGAAGAAGAATACAAGTGTACGAAGGTTCTTGCCGTGTCGTACAAATCTCACCGCGGGGCACATACACTCCTTCCATTCACCCAGTAGGGTGGCCAACTCACTTTTTGCCATGCGCTCCACCTCCTTCTCTGGCAGAGCTCCAGTTCCCTGCCCCTTCTGGCAGCCAACCACTCACTGCTGTGCAGGAAGAATCCCCGACCTGCCTCCTCATCGGAGCGGCCAGTTGCTGGAAGAGGTGGAGAAAGGGCATGACCAAGTACCATTTCCAGGTTCTGTAGAATCTTTGAATAAGAGGCCTACAATAGATATCAGGTTGAGACCACCTCCTCCTACAGCGATGGTCGCCCATCCAAATACTAGCCTGGCCTGACCTTACTTGACTTCCAAGATCCCACTACATTGAACAAATAGAAGTTTCCTGCAGGGGAGATTCACTTAACTAAGAGATGTCTATGATGTTTCTAAATTTAAGCATTTGTATCGTATTTTAGCTGTTTTATTGTGTATTTATGTGGTTTTGCATGCATTTTGATACGGTCAAAATGGCTCATCAATAAACTAATCAATCGTTACTTAACTGTATTCACAGTAAGCAGTAGCTGCCTTCACAGTACCAGCATGAGCCAGAAATCAATCCTTCATGAGACCACTGAACAATTTAAGAAGAAATAGCTGGCTTTCGAGATAAACTAGCCTCCATCAGGCTGTGAAAAACACATGTTTGAATCCGTCTTTAAGAAATACTTTTGGCTCAGAGATTTGCCATGATGTTTAGAACTCTCTTACTCTCTCCACCACCTGATGAAGACCTATTTGCAAGCTAGGGATGTATTTATTTTTTAAAAACAAATATTCCTTCCTCACTGAAGGGGAAATATCACTTGAAGGTGATGCCCCAAGTCTGTACCTTTTATATTTAAAACACAGTGGTACCTTGTATGAAGGAATTAATTTGTTCCAAATGAAATTCTGTTAAGCAAATTTTCCTTTATACAAATGTCCCATAGGAATGCATTGAAAACAGAGTAATCCCTAATCGCGACCATTTTTATGTTGTATGGATTCCCCCCATAGACAATTCTGTTAAGCAAATTTCCCCTATCTCCAGAAATTTTTATGCTGTACAGGTTTTATGTTATACAAACCATTTGTTATACGAGGGTCCACCGTAATGTTTTAAAAAATTGGAAGCAGGCCAGTTTGTTAGGGCAGGCCACTTCTAGTTGTTTGTGGGGTCTATACTGTATTGATTAGATGGGATGAATTTGTGACCAGCAGCCTTGGAAAACAGCCAACAAACACTTCTTTGACGGTAGCAACGCAGATAGCAGGGAAGAGAGAGAAAAGTGCAGGTTGTGTATTGAGAATATGTTAACTCCTTGACTGGGGCCTGCCCTTTTATTTCTACTACTTACACTGTCAAGAAGCCATTTTATCGAATTGCTTCTTTCGGCAACAGCACCACGCCACAGTCACTTCTAAGTGGCTTTATAGGGCGATTCTCACCCACACCTTATAATAAACCGAGCGTGCCGATAACATATCTTTTCGTGCTTTTAAAGTACTCGGAGGATAACTGTGAAAAATTATCTCGCAAAGGTTACTGAGCGGTATCTGTGGCCATTTTCTCATGACCTCTGTGAGATAAAGTTTACTGCCTTAGATCATGATGCATTGTCAAATAACAGGTTTACCTTGTCTGGCCAACGAGAAGTAATTGAGGAGTGTTATAGCTTTACAATCCATGTTCCATGGAATTGGGGGCATTGGAGCTGTTAGACCTGAACAAAATAGGTCAACAATGAGAGAATAAAGTTTTCTCTGTTTGTTCCCTCTTTCCTTTACAATCCATGTTATTTCTTTCTTTCTTTTTTATGTGAAGCAATTTTATGACGTTCCTTGAAAGTCTAGGGGAAGGACCCGGAAAATTCTGCTACAAGAAACAATAAAAAAGGAAGAGAAAACTCCTTGACTGAATGATAGGATGATACCAACTTGTATCATTCATGTTTACATTTCCCTGCATTTACAAATTCCGTCACCACTGTTTCTTGTTGTATCTACACCAAAAGAGTGTAGCCGATATGTTTCTGTACTATAAAGTTGTCAATCTATGAAAGATTATAACAGAACCGGTCCTTCCATTGAGCAGAGTGGGGCAGGAGATTTTTGGTTTCATGAAAGAGCAGCAAATGTTTACTTCTTTAATTTACTGCTGTGTTTTTACTGTCACTAAGATGACCAGAGGTTTTTTTTCTGCTTCAGGTGCTAACAGAATACAGTTTGCCCGAAAGAACTGAGAGGGAATAGTTTGCTTCTTTGCCACAGACAGCAAAATGTTCTGCACTGGCCATTGTTATTATTTCGAGTGTATATATTAGCCCTTTCCCTCCAGGATCTGTATAAATCACCACAAAAGCTGGTGTAGTTCATTTCACATTTCATGCTGGGTGATCTTGACATATCCTATGTCCACATTCTGTTCAAAAGGGATAGTATGGTATAGTGGTTAGAGTCAGTTGCACACCTGGCTTAGGACCTAGATACCTGAAGGACCACCTCCTTCCCTATGAACCTACCCGGCAGTTAAAATCAAGCCAGGAGGCCCCTTTGAAAGAGCCATCCCTCAAGGAGGTGAGAGGGATGGCTTGTATACACAGGGCCTTTTCGGCAGCTGCCCCCAGGCTATGGAATGCCCTCCCGAGTGAAATCCACCTGGTGCCGACTTTGATGACATTTCGGCACCAGGTAAAAACCTTCCTGTTCCAGAAGTTTTTTAATGGACGTGATATAGATTGTGGGTCCTGATGGCAATTTTTAGTGTAATGTTTTTATTATTGTTTTAATTATTTATTGACGTTTTGATGTTTTAACTGGTTTCATTCTTTTGATTGTAAGCTGCCCAGAGACCTTTGGGTAGTGGGCAGCATACAAGCTGTAAAAATAAATAAATAAATAAATAAATAAATAGAAGGCCTATATTCACATTCCTCCTCAATGAAACTCAGGGTGTGACTACACTGCCAAAATACTTCTGGCTTCTAATATTTCAAGCCAGAAAAAAATTGAGCTTTGTCTTCTCCATGTGATCAGTTCTTTTGTCCTACAAAAGGCTGGGAAAGGCATGATGACTCTTGGATTGTGTTTCTGGTGACATACTAAGCTGGGCACAATGTTTTCATCAGTGTCCTCCTAAAATCACTTAATAGTGGGCTCAAATTACAGGGAGACAGATTTAGATTGAATACCAGAGGGGAAAACCTCTTTAGCTGTTAGAGCAGTACAGCAGCGGAACCAATGACCTTGGGAGGAGTCTAGAGATGGGCACGACTCAGAAAAAATTTTTCGTTTTCGTTTTCGTTTTCGGCTAGGGTCCGTTTCATTTCGTTTCCATTTTTGTGAGCTAATTTCAAAATCTTTCGTTTTCGTTTCGTTACGTAACGAAAATGAAAAAACGAAAATGAAAACGAAAAATTTTTCGTTTCTCCCCATTTAGCTCCATTATGTGTTTTTCCAGTAACGAAAAACGAAAATTGGCTCAAAATTAGTCGTTTCGTTTCCGTTTTCGGTCCATTTTTGAACCGTTTTTCGTTTTCGTTTCGTTATGTAACGAAAACGAAAAACGAAAACGAAAACGAAAATACCGCTAAGTCGTGCCCATCTCTAGAGAAGTCTAGTGTGTGCTTCAATACTGGAGGCATTTGAGAAAATAAGCCCACCAGCTATCAGATCTGGCTTGATCTGGGCCCCTGCATTGAGTGTGTGTGTGGTGGTGGGGGGTGTATGTGGGGGAGGTGAGATTCGATGGCCTCATAAGGTCCCTCCCAACTCCGTTATTCGACCATTCTATGGTTCCATTCCAGTTTCAGTTGTCTTCTGATTTCTAATTCTTGCTGTCTCTGTTTGGATTGAACTGGTTAACCGAAGGAGCTTTTTAAAAACAAAATGAAAAGGAGACTTATCTGAGGCATTTAAGCAACTAGTTAAAAACGGTGTGTATTTCTTCATGCTTACACATGAGTGCACACATGTGGGGAAAAATTACCAATCTTGTTTCACCGTTAATTTGTATCTCTACTATTAAAAAAAATAGCTCTTTATCAAGATGATTACAACAATTTGTTTCTACAGCTGCCTCGCTGTGATTCCAGTATCACCCTCTTTCTTTTGAGCTGCGCTAAGAAGGGTTGGTTATTTAAACTTGCTATCAAACAGAATCAAAATCAAAGTGAGCTAATTTTTCTGAAACACTAATCATTTTAAGGCTATTGAACTAAATATAGAGGCAGTTCATTAAATCATTAAAACTGCCTGCAATAATCCTCACAAAGTCATTATAGTGGTATTCCCAAGCCAGGAAGAGGTAGGTTTGCCTTAAGCACAGTTTAATGAAATTAAATAGCAGGCCTATGTCATGGGGTTTCTCCTATTGATATTCATTAAAAATACATGATTTATCACTAATCTATGTAAGGTATATTCTGATTGCGCCAAATTAATTTTGTAAGTGTTCTGGTGGAAGGGGAGGTGGGGAGCGAGTATGGAAAACAGCATCGTCTATTGTTGCAAAACCAATTTGAAGTGGAAAGAGGCTCATATCTAGATTTTGCAGATGTATCATTTTGCAATATTTCATCGCTCTCGCTCTGGCTAAAGCTCTTGCACTATGATCAAACTATGAAGGTACAGTTGCCACATCCTTTCAGGTCACTTTAACCTTCACGTTGCAAGGATCTCTGACTACCCCCACACAATTGTACATTGCAGACAAATGTACATCATACATTGTAGAGTGTAGACGGATGTGATGAATCTGTCTTTCAGACCTTGCTCATTTCATGCGACTGAGATGGTCATTGCTCACTGAAAATCTCAGAAGAGGTGGCAGGGAGGCTACCTGAGATGGAACGTCCCAGACAATCACCCACAATCCAGCAGGAGTAGAAAGAAACACAATTGGCTCACTTGTCATCATGTGACCTGCTCCAGGGCTTGCATTGCAAGACATCGCTGGTTGTTTTTCCCCCCTGAGCCGCCGTCTTGCCGAAGATTCAGTTTTCTTCTGTCTTGGTCCTTTATTTTTTTATCCTTTTATTTTTTTTTTCTTGATTGTTCTATCAGGATACTTCTTATCCCTTTTGTTAACCGCCTGGAGTTCTTTCAGGAAGATGTGTGGTATAAAAATAAATAAATAAATAAATAAATAAATAAATAAATAAATAAATAAAGTTTAGAAGAAACGTTTGTTTGTTTTGCAAAACGCTCTTAAACCAAGTTACTCTTAAACCAAGGTATTGCTGTATATGTTCCCACTCTTACAATGGAACCCGATTCTCTCCATTGACCTCTGTTCTCTGTTTTCACTCCTGTACTGCTGAAATTAGCTCACTATGAATTGAAATTTGCTGGTATCATCCCACGTGGATGTCAGACAGTGGGCAAAAAAGCAAGAAGCGGTTGGACTGCTTGGTTCAGAGAAGGGTCTCCTGATATGGGTAGATTTTATTAAAATGGAAAAAATTAATAAGGGGCTTTTCATACTGGGATTTAGACCCTAAGAATGCTTTGCGTTTGCAGACCACCACCTCCAATTCCAGAAACAGAGGCTTAATTTTTCATTCCCTCCCCCCATCCCCACCCCAAATGTGATGCTGGTGTCACAGTAAGCACCTCTGTAGGCTGAGCACCGAGGGAAATCAGGGTGGCGTTAGAGGGGCAAGTCAGCTTTATAACTCCAGTCCTCACTGTTGGGAAGACATTTCTTGGAATCACATAAAGGTGTGCATCCCAAGACCTGCTGAACAGCCAGACGGTTCTTACTTTGCTGGTTTGCGAAATACTATCCTTTTGTAAAGTCCTTGGAGAAATTTTTTCAAAAAGTGTTCCTGTTCCTGCTCTCTCCCAAGTCTAGGTTTATTTCGCCTTTGCAAATGGGCAAACAACAGGGCCGGCCCCAGCACATGGGGGTGTGGCTTCAGGTGGGAGGGTTTTGCGTGTCAAAGCTTTTTATGGACTTTGGTGTCATTTATGTGCAGCGCATAGTTAACACATTACAAGGAGACCCTCGTATAACAGACGGTTTGTATAACATAAAATCTGCACAACATAAAAAAAATCCGGAGATAGGGGGAAATTGTTTAACAGAATTGTCTATGGGACGAATCCGTACAACATAAAAATGGTCGCAATTAGGGATTACTCTGTTTTCAATGTATTCCTATGGGAAATTTGTATAAAGGAAAATTTGCTGAACATAATTTCATTTGGGAACGAATTAATTCCTTTACAGAAGGTACCACTGTACGGTGTTGTTCTTTCTGTCAGATGTAAGGAGGGTTGCTTGGGGCAGTGGTGTCTTTTTTTTTTTGCCTCATTTGCCCAAATAATTTGGGTCGTTTTAGGTGTTAGGAGCCTTGACCTGCAGAGAGCAGAACAACCATTGCTGCACCATCTCAGGCAGCAAAATGTCTTTGCGTTTGAAAAAGACATAATAAACCGTCAGATTCTCCTGTGGACTCAGGATGAAAGCCATGCTGGGGGCGGTGAAACATCTATAAGCATGTGTTGTGTTTTGCCATGAGCTCAGAAAAGCTACCTTTCTGGACTACAACTGGACTACATCTCCCAGACTCCTCCCTGCCAGCAGCATGGCCACACTGGATAGTGGGGATTTTATTTATTTATTTTATTTATTTATTAAACTTATATACTGCCCGTCTTCCCGAAGGAACTCCGGGCGGTGAACAACACAAGGAATAACAGAATCAACAACAATACAATATACAGTTAAAACACTAAATAATCAAAAGACAAAACAAGCAACTGGCAGATGGTGGGGCGAAAAAAAAAGGGGGGCGGT
The DNA here is from genome assembly GCA_023846285.1 of Phrynocephalus versicolor. Classification (NCBI taxonomy): domain Eukaryota; kingdom Metazoa; phylum Chordata; class Lepidosauria; order Squamata; family Agamidae; genus Phrynocephalus; species Phrynocephalus versicolor. Next base: position 7,210,389 of record JAHTLZ010000045.1, on the reverse strand, counting down.
TAAAATTCAGTCACCAAACGCCTCTCAGAAAAGCCAGGTTTTCAAAGCTTTCCGAAAGGCTGGCAGGGACTGTGCAAGGCGCACTTCGCTGGGAAGACGATTCCATAGGGGTAGGGCCAGCCACAGAGAAGGCTCGAGATCGGGTGGAGGTTTTTCGAGCCTCCCTGGGCGTGGCCACCTGCAGCATGTGCGCCCGCGACAACCTAGTCGGTCGGGCCGACGTTGACTGCTAGTCAATCCGCTCTGCCAGGTAGTCAGGTCCTAGGCCATGGAGGGTTTTATAAATTAAAACCAGGAGCTTGAATCTGATTTGGGACGCAACGGGCAACCAATGCAGGCGGGCCAGAACTGGGGTGATGTGGTCGAACCGGCACACACCCGCCACCAGTCTGGCCGCCGCATTCTGTACCCACTGCAGTCGCCGAAGGAGAGTCAAGGGCAACCCCATGAAGAGCGCGTTGCAATAGTCTAGCCTTGAGATTACCAGCGCTTGCACGACAGTCCTGAGGGAGTCCCCATCTAAGTAGGGACAAATCTGGGCTATTTGGCGGAGATGGGAAAAGGCAGTCCTGGACATAGCAGATGTTAATGCAAGTTAGCCAGGTTGTCTGGGGAATTCTGGGCATTTCTCAAAAAGGAATGTTTTCCAACCTCCGATTTTGCAAAGTCTAGCAGTCTGCTGAATCCAACAACCTGGACAACAGGCTGCATTCGCGAAGCTCTTATTGGTCTGTGTGGCATGCACAACTCTGTAGAGGACTATGGCACACACTCTTCCACAGTTTGCTGCACAGTAGAAGCAGAGACTCACAGAAGAGAACAGTTTCCCTGGAAAATCCACCCCTTTCTCTTTAACTGACACAGTCCCAATAACTCACTCTGAGACAGCGCTGGGTGAAAAAAGGAGAAATTTCTTTCCTTACAATTGCTCGAAATTTCTGACTTGAGGAAACTACTTTCTTTCCTCCGCTCATATGCAGCTATCAACTGATGCTTATACTGCAGGTAAAACTGTGCTCACGACCAGGGGTTCAATCCCTGGTAGCCGGCTCATGGTTAACTCAGCCTTCCATCCTTCCGAGGCCGGTAAAATGAGTACCCAGCTTGCTGGTGGGGGGCAATGTGTAGCCTGCATAATTAAACTGTAAACCGCCCAGAGACTACTTGAAGTGGTATGGGGAGGTATATAAGCAGAACACTTTGCTTTTTTGAGCTAATCAACTGCAAAGTAACAACTGCGAATACCCTGGGAAAGTGAAACCTCAGTCAAGAGGTGGGGCTCTCTCTTTGAATTTCAGAGGCTGGAAGAAATGATGTGTGAGTGCTGGAAAGATGAACAATCATCCCAGCCTAGAGAAGCATCTTCCAATCGCTAAAACCACACACAGCATGCGAGATTGCAAATCAAACTGCTCAAACAGAGAAAGGGACAGCTGGAGAATGCAAGAGAACTAACTTCAGGCTGCCACAATTACTCTCTGCCAATACTGCTTGAGGGAATTGTCTGGGCCAGTCCTGTCTATAGGAATCTAGACTTGGAAAGTGCTTACGAGTAACTTCTCTCTGCCTGGGAAAAGGGGATAAATACCTATCCATGAAACACTTAACATCCTTAGGTAACTGTCTAAACAAAGGCATTCATTAAGACTGTTTTTGACTTCTACAAAAACACCATAATATTTCATTTCATTTTTCCCTTTCTCAAATAGGAAATTAATTGCATGCTCTTGAAGCAAGAACAGATATAATTTGTTATGTATTGTTGAGGCTTCCAATGATAAATTTATCAAGCTTGCACGAAACGTCCACCGAAATCACTATGGCTCCATCTTAATTAAAGCACTTAGGCGACAGATACATCTGCCCTTAAATGGGAAGGGGCATGAGAAGAACATAATACAGTAAGGTTTTCTAAAACTGATATACAGTGGTACCTCATAAAACAAATTTAATTTGTCCTATGGATCAATTTGTTTTAAGAATTTTTTACGAAATGTGGTTTCCCATAGGAATGCCTTGAAAATGGACTAATCTGTTCCAGAGGCTAGGGGTTGCTTCATTTTATGAAAATTTTGTCTTACAAAACACACTTTCCCATAGGAATGCATTTGGAATGGATTAATCCATTCTGGAGGCTAGAATGAAGACAAAAATAACCATTTTTTCCTCGGTACATGCGGAACAGTTTTTTTGTCTTGCAAAATTCCCATAGGGAATTTTTTGTCATGCAAAGCATACCTATTCCTGGAATTTTTTTTCTTCCTACAATTTTTTTGTCTTACAAAGCATTTGTCTTAAAAGTACCATTGTATAGTACAGTATTTGTATAACCCTGGGTACGTATAAGGCAGTGGCAACATGGAAAATACAAATGTGAACACAACACAAGGAGCAGGATGTTTCCAAATTCTGTTGTTGTTGTTGTTGTTGTTGTTGTTGTTGTTGTTGTTGTTGTTGTTGTTGTTGTTGTTGTTGTTGTTGATGATGATGATGATGATGATGATGATGATGATGATGATGATGATGGTGATGATGGTGATGATGATGGTGATGGTGATGGTGATGTGGCCTCAAATCGCCTCAGACTCATTGCAACCCTATGAATTTTTTTTTTGGAGACTTTATAATGTTTTTTGTTTTGCCTCTGATGCCTGTCTAAATACAGCATGGATACTGAAGTGCAGACTCTCCCCAGTGAGCTGCGCCTGATAGAGTCCCTGCCCGCCTTTAAGAAGGCCTTGAAGACCCACCTCTTCAGAGAGGCGTTTGGCGACCTTTTCAGTTAGTTTGGTTGTCTCTCTCTCTCTTTTAAAAAAATATCCCCGGGCTCTGCCGCCATCTTGCCTTTCCGCTTTGTTTTCTGTTTGTGTTTTATCACTTGTTTTTATTGCTGTAAGCCGCACAGAGTTCCCTTTGGGAAGATGTGCGGGATACAAGATTAATAATAAATAAATAAATAAATAAATAA
>JAHTLZ010000045.1:7162113-7175925 GCA_023846285.1 Phrynocephalus versicolor | reverse complement strand
GGGGGGGGGGAAATGAAGAGGGAGGACATCACCCGCCTCCCCTGCCCCCCTCTGTAGATTTATGGTTGCATAAGAGGCATGATCATTTCCATATATTGAAATGTGGTGTCCTTTGCACGCATCGCCCGAGCCCTTGGAAGGGAGAGGGGTGGGAGAGGAAAGAAAGGAGGGGGGTAGATGGGAAGAGGGATGGGGGTGGGGTGGGGGGTGGAAGGGGAGAGAGGCTGGATTCAGCCTTGATCAATGGTGACTGTGCAGGCAGGAAGAGGAGGCGGGGGAAGGACCCCCCCTAAGCTTGCACCAGATGGAAGAGGGTCTCCCTGCAAAGGTCAAGGTTAGCTTAGGCGGCTATTGAATCCGCGGAACGACGTGGCTGGCCTCCTCCATCCGAAAGCGCTTGGCCTCTGAGGCACCCGCTTAGGGGCTGCTCAAAATCAGAGCTAATGGGGAAAGGCCCTGGCAGGATAAAATCGCTTCATCTGAATGCTAAAATTGTTAGTTGGTTGCATTGAAAGACTGGGAAGGGATTGAGAGAGAGAGAGAGAGAGAGAGAGAGAGAGAGATGGGAAGACCGGTCACATCTCCCTAGCAGTTGGGTTGCCTGTGAAGGCGAAAAATACAGACACACAGGCGTGAATGCACACACAGGCGGGAGAGCCTTGGCAAGTTGCAAAGATGATGTTTAAAAATTGGTGTTGAGTGCCGGTGACTAAGCCTTAAGGTGCTCCAGAGGAAGTGCTGGCTGATGGGATTATTATTAACAACAATTATTACTAATAATCATGTGCCAAGTCACTTCTTACCCAGGCGACCCTTTTCGATGTTTTCTAGGTAGGCAACATTCAGAAGAGACTTGGAGGGGTAGCGAAATGTTTCAATCCCACAAGAAAAGAAATCCAGTTGCCACGACTCAGTTCCCAGATAACCTCACCTGGGTGACGAAGAATCTCCACAGAAATATAGTCAGAAGTCTGTTTTTCAGTCTGGATTAATCCTTCTGTCTTTTGGATGCTGGAAGCTGGGTACTCTGGCACCAAGCGCCCAGGGAGGATTTTGGATAGGTTTTGCAGGGTTCAGTTGGGTTGATCTGGGTGGGTTAGTCATTTAATGACTAATTAAAAACAACAACTCCATATCCTGAAACAAGCAGGCGTGGATTTCTTTTCTTCTGGCATGTTTAAATATTGACTGTTCTTAGTAACTGGTTTTTAAGGAGCAGAATTGCAGATTTTTAAGGAAGTAGGGAATAAAACCTAAGAGATAATGTGGTTACATACCTCTGAAGGGCAGACCAATCAACAGAGCTAACACTCTAAAGATGGAGAAGTAAGAGGAACCATCTTGGCCCACAGGGGTGCTGACACCCCTCAGATCAACCCACTCCACGGTCTTGGCTCTGCCTGTGGAACTCCCTGCCTCATCACACTCTCTGTGAGGGTGATCTGTGAGGCCAACAACATAAGAAATGAGGAAGATGGCTCCCTGGACACTCCCTTGTGGGGTGCCGCAGGGGTCGTCACTCCCCCAATGCTCTTCAACATCTATATGAAGCCGCTGGCTGAGATCATCCGGAGTTATGGAGTCTGCTGTCATCAGTACGCTGATGACACGCAGCTCTATCTCTCCTTTTCCACCTGTGCAGTGGAGGCCGTCCGGACCCTTGATCGCTGCCTGGCTGCGGTACTGGACTGGACCAGGACTCACATGCTCCGGCTCAACCCAGGCAAGACCGAGGTTATGTTCTTCGGGGGCTCCTCGGAGGGGTACTGTGGCCCTCTTCCCAGCTTGGGTGGGTCCGCCCCCCCAGCTGGCGCAAAGAGTGAGGAATCTGGGCGTCGTCCTGGACCCGGACCTGACCCTGGAACCCCAGGTGTCAGCCGTGGTCAGGTCGGCCTTTTACCATCTAAGGCTTATCGCCCAGATTCGCCCGTACCTCGATGAGAGTTCCCTGAGGACTGTGGTACAGGCGCTGGTCATGTCGAGGCTGGATTATTGCAACGCTCTCTACATGGGGCTCCCCTTGAACCTTGTTCGGCGACTGCAGCGGGTCCAGAATACGGCGGCCAGGCTGGTGGTTGGCGCGCGCCGTTACGACCGCGCCACCCCTATCCTGGTCCGCCTACACTGGTTGCCCGTTGCCTCCCGAATAAGGTTCAAGGTGTTGGTTTTGACTTACAAAACCCTCCATGGCTTGGCCCCATCTTATTTGACGGAGCGTCTCACCCGGCAATTAGATCCGGCCCGACCCACCCGCTCCTCGGTGGCTCTTTCACTGCGGACAGTCACCCCGAGGGAGGCCCGTAGGGCGAGCACTCGTGGGCGGGCCTTCTCGGTGGTGGCTCCTTCCATTTGGAATCGTCTTCCCAGTGAACTACGGCGGGCTCCATCGCTGGCGGCTTTTAAGAAGAATTTGAAGACCTTTCTTTTTCGAGAAGCCTACGGCGATGCATAGGGACCTGTGTTTATAATTTTTTTTTTTTGCCCGCCTTACTGTTCTTGGATTTTACTCTTTTATTGTTATTGTTCTTGGTATTGATTTTTATCTGTCTTACTTGTATGTTGTGAACCGCCCAGAGTCCCCTTGTGGGAATGGGGCGGTATACAAGTGTAATAAATAAATAAATAAATAAATAAATGGTGTCATGTGGCCAACACAGAGACAACCATCAGGAGGTTAGTCCACTGCTGGTTTGCGGCAGGTGAGGTATTTTCTGCTCCTCGGGGCAGTTGTGGGATAAATAAATTTTGGGGTACAGGTGGCTGGCAGCCAGGACAAATGGGTGTCCTGTGGCCCCCCAAATTTGATGAATGCTCTTAGAACATGGCCTCTGTGGTTCTATGTGGGGTGGACTTTTGGGGGTTTGTCCACCTTTACAGCCCTCCAGCCACAAGGGGCTCCCTCCACTCTTGCATGGGAGAATTTTTGATTTGGGCGGCACACCAGCTCCTGGTGTGTGTGTGTGTGTGTGTGTGTGTGTGTGTTATGTCGTTACAGTTGTGACCGACTCTTCGTGACCCCATGTCCATGGAGTTTTCTTGGCAGGAATACTGGAGTGGTTTGCCAGTTCCTACTCCAGGCGCCTATAGCACCTGGTATTCTTTGGTGGTCTCCCATCCAAGTACTAACCAGGACCGACCCTGCTTAGCTTCCGAAATCAGGCGAGATCAGATATGCTTAGGGCATCTAGGCAGCTTGTCAGCTCCTGGAGTGAAAAGCAAAATGGAATTTCTGGCCGCATGGTTCTGCTTGTTGCAGCTTTGGTGAGGATGCTGTGCCATGCCAAGGCCGAGGGCAAAAGTGTGGGTGGAAGATGCTTCTGGGCCTAGTGAACTGAAGGCAGCATCCTTTGTTTTGGTTGGGCTTTTTTGGTGCCCCCCCCATGTCTCTGGGATAGGTTACCAGTGGAGATACAAAAGGCTGCTTTAGGGTGCTTTTACACGACCCCTAAGATCCGCTGGTCCCTTAAATTCGGACCAGCGATCTTAGGGGTTTGTCGCTCTTCGTGCGTCTCCACGCTGGCTGCTGGCTGCGTGAGGGAGGGAGGAAAAAAAGGACAAAAGAAGAAAACCTTACCTCCCCGGTGCCGGGCGAGCCCCCGGTGACTTCCTGGTTGCTCTTAAAGGGGCAGGAGGCAAAGAACAAAAACAAAAAGAAGCGAGGAGAGCCCAGCACATCCGCATTAAATATTTTTTACCATCGAAGAGCAGGTACAAGAAAAGTGCAGCTGGGTCGCGCTTAGGTGGATGGGGTCGCACTTAATTGTCTGCAAACTCCGGACCTGGTGGGGAAACATTTTTAAGGTCCGGAGCTTGCAGCCCTTTGCCGCAGAGCTTAGGGGTCGTGTATAAACGCCCTTAGTCTTCAAGTTCAGGAAATGGTTAAAAAGAGAACTATCCAAACCCATAATCATCAGATGAATGTCCCCGAAGCTGTTAATATTTATTTTCCTTTATTTCTCTTGCTTTTTTTGTGATACGTTTATTGTTGTAGGAATTGTTATGTCGGGTCTATGGGGATTTTTTGAGGGAAGGGGTTACACCTACAAGCTGCTGCTTTTTGATGTCTGTGCTTGGGTATCCTGCCTCCCCATGCTTATATTTCTCTCCAATAGTTACATTTCCCTTTAACTGTGAACAACCGGCTTTCCCTTCCAGGGATGTCCAAACTTCAGCCCTCCTGATGTTTTGGACCACAGCTCCCAGAAATCTAAGCTTAGATTGCCAATGGCAAAGGACTGTGGGAGTTGTGGTCTAAAACATCTGGAGGGCCAAAGTTTGGACATGCCTGCTTGGCCAGTTAGTTACAAAGGTTTTATTCATAGAAGAGTACAATTGGCATTTCAGTTTCAAAGCTGCTACAAAATGCATTTCCCACAAATCAGAATCTGGTAGGTTGTCACAATGACGATAAGCATTATTGTTTTGACTGCAATTTACCCAGGGGTTTACACAGGGTGTAAATAACTGGGGTTCTAGTTTACTGGGTAGGCAAAACGCTGGTGGGTTAACTTGCTTATGGACCAAAAGCAAAGGAAAAACAAAGAATGCTGCTTATATATATTAAGCACTCTTTGGGCGGTTTACAATTTACTTATGCAGGCTACACATTGCTCTCCCCTCAGCGAGCTCAGTTGATCAACCTCAGAAGGATGGAAGGCTGAGTGAACCTCGAGCCATTTATCTGGGATTGAAACACAGGTTGTGAGCAGAGTTTTATCTGCAGTACTGCAATTTAGCCCCTTTGCCAGGAAACTCCAAGATTTTTTTCCCTCAGTTATTTACTTCCACACTGGACTGTCAGGCATGAGAGAGAGATTCTTTTGAAAGGCAATGCGACCTTGTGTCCAGACTCCATTGGTGGGATGGCTGGTTATTTTTCCTGTGACTTTTATTAAACTGCTGTTCAAAACTTCATTTTTAAAGGCACAATGTAGATTTTTGGAGCTGCTTTTTCCTGCAGCCACCTTATTTTTTTTATTTCTTGGTGTATTCAGAATTGCACATCTTGCCACCAAAAGGCTCATAAACTGCTCCTGAATTGTCTGTTTGTTTCATTCTGCTGTCTGAAGACCAGCACACACCACTGCTATCTTAATAAAAATTAAATTATATTAGTACAGCCACATAATGTGAAACTAGATTTTCAAATATACCATCTGACAAATCTTTCCAAGAGGTATTCCTCTCCTAAGTATAAAAAGAATGCAGTTCACATTCACAGTGTTTTTAAACCCAGTTTGAATGCCTTGTTAAAAGTAAGAATTTTGAAATAATAGGAAATTAGCTACTGGCCATTTTAGTTAAGCACAAGGATAGCACTCCAAGGATTAATTGGCATGGAGTCATAAGAACATAAGAAGAGCTATGCTGGATCAGGCCAAAGGCCCATCTAGTTCAGCTTCCTGTATTTCACAGTAGCCACCCCAGATGCATCAGGGAGCACACGAGGCTAGATCTCTGTCTCCTGATACCACTCCCCTGCATCTGGCCCTTGAATTACCCTGGTTTTAAGCCTGGAGATTACACATCTCCGTCATGGTTTGTAACCTGTGATGGACTTTTCCTCCAGGAATCTGTCCAATCCCCTTTTGAAGGCATCTAAGTCAGATGCCATCACCACCTCCTGTGACAGGGAGGTCCACAAACTAACAATGTGCTGGGTGAAAAAATATTTTCTTTCGTGAGTGGATGTCCCCTGGTCAACCCACCTTGCCAGAGCCCTTTGAGATGAATTTAATATGCAGCCTTTTGGTTGACAGTGGGTTGACAGGGGCAGATATGATAGCCCAGTCTCTGCATTCAGTAGATCGAAGGATGGCAACTGAACGTCCGGATGGCAAGGGACTGGCCATAGATGGCAAGGGTGTTTGACAGAGACCAGTTGAGAATCCCAGCTGCTGTTTCCTTGGAGCTAACAGCCCGCCTTTCCTAGCAGTTAGATGGGATAATTAAGCAGGCACAGAATAACAAGGGGTCTGGGCCCTCCTCATCACCCGTATAGCTGTGTTTCCTCTGTAAACAGATGGAAAGGCTACCATGTTTCAGTGGATCTTTGTGCTCAAGTTTGGCGAGTCCCATTTCACAAGAGTGGTGAATCCACCCCAGTTTGTGTTTCAGCCTTTACACAAACCTACCCCCAAAATAGATCCAGCACTTTGGGGGAGTACCTTGCATAATAATTTTGTGCCATCAAGTCCGTTCTGATGACCCTTTTCGGGGTTTTACAGTTGAGCATTCAAAAGTGGTTCCCCATTTCCGTCTTCTGGGGGCACCCTGGCACGGTGCAGCTTGCCCAAGGCTTCATAGGCTGGCTCCACACAGGGGAGATGGTTAGAGCTGTTTGGCAGTGGAAGATGCTGCCATAAAGGAGGGTGGCGGAGTCTCCTTCTTTGGAGGTTTTGAAGCAGAAGCTGGATGACTATCTGTCAGGAATACTGTGATGCAGGTTCCTGCACGGCACAGGGTTGGACTGGATAGCCCTTGAAGGCTCTTCCAACTCTATGATTCTATTAGATACAGTGCAGAATCAAACTCGCAACCACTGACACCACAATCAGATATACTCAACCCCCTGAGCTGGTGGCCACTAAAACTTGGAATGGCTCCATCTACTCAAACACATGAAATAGGAGTAACATCATGGGTTATGTACGTTTACTAGCAAGTCATTATTTTATTAGAAACCATCTCTCATATACTGCAGTCGATATGCCGGGACCACAGTATATGAACTGTGAAATGGCAGGGGACCACTGTGGGCCTTTTCACACGACCCCTAAGATCCGCTGGCCATTTAAATTCGGACCAGAGATCTTGGGGGTTTGTCGCTGTTCCTGTGTTCCCACCCCCTCCGCACTCCTGGCTGCTGTCTGCGTGAGGGGAGGGAGAAAAAAAGGGAGAAAAGAATGCCGGCTCACCTCCTTCTGCCTCTGCAGTCTCACTCTCTTCCCGGCAGCATTAGTATCTCTTAAAGGGGTGGGGGGCAAAAAAACAACAAACAGAAGCGAGGAGAGCCCGGCACTCACTACGTTACATCCGCATCAGGAATTTTTCACCCCCCGGAGAGCAGGTACTTGAAAAGTGCGCTGGGACGCACTTTGGTGGGCGTGGTTGCACTTAATTTTTTGTAAACTCTGGAACTAGTGGGGAAACAATTTTAAGCTCCGGATCTGGGAGCCATTTGCCGTGGATTTTAGGGGTCGTGTGAAAAGGCCCCATCTGCTATTATAGGCCTGTGAGGCAGGCCTTTCACTATTTTGGCTCCATGTCTTTGAAACTCACTGCTAGAAGGTATCCCCTTACTCCCCTGTACTTAGGGGACCTTCTTCTAGACTCACCTTGATTGATGGAAGACCTTATCAATTAGCATGGAACAGAAGATTTCTGCAGAGATTTCTTAATTTGAGGGAATTCACCTCAGATTAAGGTTGTTGCATAGGTGCGTGGTCGCTTCTGCATCATCTTACACAAGAATGTGCCTTGCTGTAATTGAACTAACACAGATTCTTATTCTGTTCTGTTCTGCTAAATCAGCATTATGTTAAACCAGCTTTGAGATTTATGTTGTATGCTGCAATGTGCTCCCAGTTCTATTTTATGGTATGGAATCACAGACATTAGCACACCCTTTTTTTTTTTTTTGCATGATGCTAAGTATTTGGATCAACAGAGAAGCCAGAAAAGAAATCCTGTGATGATAAGTGAGTAAATACCATGCTTAATTCACATATGAAAAATTCAAAATGATCTAGACAGGCTGGAGCACTAGGTTGAAAATGACAGAATGAAATTCGACAGGGATAAAGGCGAAGTCCTGTATATTGGAAAAAAGAAAACAAACACAAAGTTACAAGATGGGGGATATTTGGCTCAGCAGTACTATAAGGGAGAAGGATCTTGGAATCACCATAGATCATGGGCTGAATATAAGCCAACAGTGTGATGTGACTACAAAAAAGGTGAATGCTATTTTAGGCTGCATGTATAGAAGTACTGTACTGTCTCCAAATCTTGTGAGATACTAGTTCCTCTCTGTTCAGCACTGGCTAGACCTCATCTTAAATACTATGTCCAGTTCCGTACACCGGACTTCAAGACAGATGCTGGCAAATTGGAACAAGTTCAGAGGCAGGCAACAAGGATGATTAGGGGACTGGAAACCACCTGGTGGATATCCTCTGATTTGTATTCCTGCCTTCAGCAGGGGATTGGACTCAATTGCCAATTTCCAACTTTGTAATTCTATGAAAATACTGATTGTTCAGCTGACCATTGAAAAAGGAAGTAAAAAGTAGTTCAGGAAGTAGAAGTCCTCACTGGGTGTCATCCTACTGTGCAGTTCCATGGGCACAATAGTATTCATTTATTTATAAATTTTTATACCGTCCGTCTTCCCAAGGGAACTCCAGGCGGTTAACAGTAACAATAAAAACAAAATATCAGATATACAAAGCACAAAACATTAGGCGGGCCTGATTTATTTATTTTTTGCTGAGTAAAGGCTTCCTTCTCCAATTGTGGAGAGCACGTAGCGTCACTGCATTGGATACAGGTTGCCTGCACTCCAAAATCACCTTTAATGACCGACAACTTGCTGTTAGTCATTGGCTGAAAAACCTGGATGCAACAGGGACTTTATTGCTGAGTTGCCCCACCTGACGTCAGAACAGCCATGGTGACATTTCAACACTGGTAAGAGAAATGATAGAACTTCTGTGGATCATGTTGAATGTAGACTCAAATTTTTAAAACTGATTTTTCTCTGCCACCACACCATTGTTCAATCCAGATACTTCTTTTTGCAGTGGCTTAATTAGTCAATCGTTAGCTGCCTAGATGCGCTAAGCACATCCAGTCTCGCCTGATTTTGGAAGCTAAGCAGGTTTGGCCCTGGTTAGTACTTGGATGGGGGACCCCCAGGGAATACCAGGGGCTGTAGGCACCTGGAGTAGGAACTGGCAAACCACTCCTGTATTCCTGCCAAGAAAACTCCATGGACATGGAGTCATGAAGAGTCAGTTACGACTGTAACGACACAACACACACAATTAGTCAATAGAACTGGACACCAACAAGGTCTGTAAAAGTTTTAGAAATGGAAGTTCTGAGTACCAAAAATTATTTTGCAGTTGCAGTTATTGATACCGGTAAACTTATTTTTTCCACTAAGGCAATCAAAATATGGTCCATGAAAACCTGTGCTAAAAAACATGACAACTTGTCGGCTTTTGAGGTGTCACGAGGCTCCTAGTTTTGCAGTGTCAGACCCCCCCCAAAAAAAATAAATAAATGCCAACTCTCCCTTTACTACCCCATCCCTTCCTGTCAAAAATTCCTCTTAATAACTTGTATTTTTCTGCCTCACAAAAGAGAAGTCATCTCAGTAAGAAAAAGAACACTATATACAGGCATTAAGAGGGAGCCCAAGGCTTTTTGGTTTATGGTTACGGTCCTGAAGAGAGAAATGTTTCCCTTTGTCCCAAAGCATCAAGGTGTCCTGTTTGCTCGTTCATAGAATAAAAGCAAAGAAAACAACATTTTAAAAAACAACACTCTGAATCCGTATATTTTCCCTTTACGTATGGGTATTTATTTGGCTCACAAGTTAACAGTCTGGTTTTAAATATCATTTAGTCAGCTTAATGCTCTTGTCTGCTCGCTCTTCTCTAGACCTAGTGGTGGTGTTTTGGGTGTGTTTATTATTATTATTTTTAAAAAAAGAAGCAGCATAAAACAGTTTCCGATGAAAGTGTACACTGACATGATAGACTGGCCTATAACAATTTTTATTATTTGATGAAGAAGGAGCGCACCTCCTGATCCATTAGGACGCTGTCATGTGAATACATTTCCAGGCGATTTTTAAAATGCATATTACGTCTTCAACAGAGCGGGACGGGTCTGAAGTGTAACATGTTGTTATTCTCTCATGCGCAGGGAGCACTGCCATCTTCAGAGGAACGCCACTCGTAAAGTTGCCGTGCATCCGTTTATGGCTTTTACACGAAGATAATCTAGCCGTGTGAGAGTACGTTTCCACCCCCCTTCCCCTGTCTTTAAATCTTTTGGACTAATGACCTGCAAAATTTTACTCTGATAACCAACCCTTCTCTTAATGGTGTGCCAGAGGAAACCAAAAAACAAAACACGACTCCAGGTTCTTCCCGCCACCCCCCACCCCTGCTTATATTCTAACTTTTTGATGTTTGCATCATTAGGACAACAAACACAAGCATTACTTAAATTTCTCACTAAGACAAGAGCCAGTGACGAAAATCAACCAATCCAAGGCTCAGGCCATAAAAATAAAAAGATATAGCCTTTAATTTGTTTTAGTAGTAATGAGATTATGGCGCCACTGGGCAAATACAGCTAGATTTTTTACGAGCAGGTACATTACCAAGAGAGAGGGAGAGGGAGTGAGACATTTGGAAGGGGGGAGGGAGGGGATGGGAAGGAGGGAAGATCTATTTCCTATGTGCAGGGACAGCTAGGACAACCTTAAATATGACTAGGTTAAGATGTGAATATATTGGCTGGACCTGTAATTTAAAAGCGATCATATCATGCTGCCAGGTTTTCTTGGGCAGAGAAATAAAGTGGATAACAGCAACAACGTTTTAAAGGAAAGAAAAGAAAAAGACAAACCAGACATAGCCAGAAAACCTTTGCCTTTATCATCAATGCAACAAGATAGAGAGATAGATAGAAGGAGGGATTTTGGTGGAGAATTAATAGCCTCCCATTCTACGCCTCCACCCCCCTTTCAGAATATACAGACAATGTCTAATTGTTTCCCTTCCATTTACATTTCATTTACTCAGAGTTTAGCTCAGAGCAAATGTTTATGTTTACATCCCGTACACTCCTCAAAAGGAGATAACAGAAATGCAGGCCTTAATGTGCGTTGTGGGGGATTCTCCTATGATGCCCTCTGTTTTTGTCGGTGGGGAGATGCTTTTGTGGTCTCATCTGTGGACAGCTTGCAAATACAGCAGGGGGCACCCCTGAGATATAAATTACGCTATAGGTGCCCAGTGCACTGTTTTCCCTTCTACTTGAAGGCGGGGCCCATGGAAGCCCGTTATCTCTCAGTGATTTGCATATTTATAGGGCCTCCTGCAGTTTCCAATGATTGCTTTACAGTCAGGAAAGGTAACAGAAAATATATAGATCCTTTGTGTGTGTGTGTGTGTGTGTGTGTGTGTGTGTGTGTGTGTGTGTGTGTGTGTGAGAGAGAGAGAGAGAGAGAGAGAGAGAGAGACTATCAAATAAAAACTGAAAGGGATCGTGCATGAATATTTGTTCTAATACATTGCAAATCTGACATATCATAGCACAGAATTTATTTACCAGACCCAACTCACCTGCCCTCCATCTTGGCATGTGATGTTTTCAAAGTTGCCTCAGATATAGACCAGGGCCCCCTGAAGTATCTGAATTCAACTGAAGGTATAAGACAGGGAACCTGAATTGTTTGAAGGAAGATCATTAGGTTGGCTACATCCCTCTGAAGTTAATGAGCCAATTAGATAAAACTAAAACAACAACACTTACTTTAAGGCTATCCGCTATATATTTTAATATGAGCTTTTGTTTCTCATATACATACCTGTCAAGTTTTGGATTTGAAAATAAGGGAATTTTTCTGACACTCACTGCGAACCATCCATCCCACCACCACAACCAAGCTCCAGTATCTCTCAGATTTTAAGATAGATGTACAAACTATCTGAATACAGTATGTAAGTATGTAAAGAAACATGATGTGATGTAAATTCAACAGGCAGCTGTAACTAAATTCTGCTTTTCTCACAGGGCTTACAATGTTCTTATGCCCACATTCGTCATGCTATAATCTTTTATTCTTTCAGTCACAAACATATGTCCAATTTATCTGTTGTGTCTCTGTAATAAAATCTTAGTCTCTGAGCATAAGCAGAGTTCAAATGAGATAGCCTTTGTCTAGGCAGAGGAGGCTCGATTCCTCCCCCCTCCTTCTTAGTCAAAGAGGGGACTTTGCTGCCAACTCCCTTCTCAGGTTGTTCCTTTTGTCACATAGGCAGGCTAAACAATAGGCCTTCTCTGGCAGAGGCAACCAGACATCTGCATTTCTAAAGCTGTTTTCCAGGTTTGAGGAGCTAATCTTTGCAACTAAAGAATTAGTCTGCCAACTGCGAATAGAATGGCCTGCCTGGGGGGGGGGTACCAGATTTTTTAAAAATACGGGACATTTATTGGCAGGAAAGACGAGTAAAAACGGGATTCCCCCCCCCCCACAATACGGGACACTTGACAGGTAAGCACATACTGTAGTCTCAATCTTATGTGCGAGGAAGTGGGTACAATCCACAAAAGTAATAAATAATTGCATGCCGTCAATCTGATGGCAATCTTTCCCAGGTGGAGAATGCTCAGAAGTGATTGATCCTTCCCTTCTTCTTGGGTTGTCCAGGGACTGTACAGCTCATTCAAGGCCACCCAGGCTGGCTCTTCTCACAGGAACCAGCCTGGGCGGGGAATTCAACTCCCATTGTGGGGAATTCAACTCCCAACCACTGAACTATCCACATCTCCCCCTATGTTCGAACTCAGGATGTGAAGATCTTAAATAGAGGCCTTAAAGAGAGTGCCTTCTCAGGCCTCTTCCTTGCTGTCCTTTGGCTGGTGGGTGAAGACATCTCTATTTCAATAATCTTTTAGCACGGAGCAGCTGATGAGCAGAAATATATGGGTGGCGTTAATTGGTCGTCTTTTTGACATCATATATATATATTTCAAACTCTAATAATGGAACAATACTTGAGCATTTGTTTTAATGTAAATCTGTCTGATACAGATCAATACTGCAATGCATTTGGTTAACAATGTCTGCTTTTAAATATGTTTTGTGAGTCCTTTGGGTCGTGTAAGGAGAAAAGGCAAGATGATCAATCAATCAATCACAAGATAATCCATCCATCCATCCATCCATCCATCAGAAATAAGCAGCGGAGCCAAGATCCCAATGATGAGTTATAAATGGCTTAAAATAATTAAAACTGAGTTGATTTCTGTACCAAGCGATGGATTCTGTAATACAATTTGGACAACTACCCCTGGCAGATATTTGTATTCCTGCATGGAGCAGGGAGTTGGACTTGATAGCCCTGTAGATCCCTTCCAACTTTACTGTGTTTCTATGAATTTATATCTTTTTTCTCCTCTTCCAACAGAATTTCTGTTCCCACACAGATTTGAAGCTGTAATGTGAGGCTCATTCTGCATCCCATTTGCTGTTTATATAGGTTTTTGACACTGGGAGATTCTATTCATTCCTGAGCCCTTGTTACATTTAATTTCCTTGAAGCTGCAGTCAATTTGTTTATCCAGTATTTGGTTGTTGTTTTTTAAATGCAGGGTCCGCTATCTTGGTTTTGAAGCCTGTGGCCTACTGTTCTTCCCTCCTGAATAAATCTTAGGTTTCCCACATGTTGGGCTGATGCTCCCCTTTTGTTCATGGGTCGGCCCAATCAAAAAACAGACTCATTCCCCTCAAGGCCAGACATGGAGGGAGTAATAAGCCATTAATCCTTTACTTGAAACCGGGCACTTTCTCAGATGTGTGGCCAGTATGTAATAATGTCATAATATGCAAGTTAAATAGATTGCTAGTGCAGTCAACATAGAAACTAAAATGAAGGAGAAAAACTTGCAGAATGTTACAAAAAACAAACAGGTTCCCTTTCTTTCTTTCTTTCTTTCTTTCTTTCTTTCTTTCTTTCTTTCTTTCTTTCTTTCTTTCTTTCTTTCTTTCTTTCTTTCTTTCTTTCT
>JAHTLZ010000045.1:7144681-7162103 GCA_023846285.1 Phrynocephalus versicolor | reverse complement strand
TCTTTCTTTCTTTCTTTCTTTCTTTCTTTCTTTCTTTCTTTCTTTCTCTGTCTCTATCTCTCTCTTTCTCTCATGTCCTTCTTTGTTCTACGACTAGTTTTGTACCATGACAGCGTTGGTCGCAATCACATGGTTTTGTCCCTGTTTCAGTGTTCTCACGGTCATGATAACCTGTCTCGTGACAAGTGTTACTTCACAGTCTTGTTCCGTGACAAACATTGAATTTGTCTAGCATCCTATTTCCTTTTGGGGGGGGGGTCTTAAAAATTATTTTTCGATATTTTGTTTCTGAAAGGTCAAAAGCAAAACAAAACAAAACAAGAACCCCAGACACAGTTTTCTGAGAGAAACGAATGTTTTGTTGCGTGGCAGTCGTTACTACACGGTGTCTTGTCTCAGAACAGAAAGCAGAAACAAAGAGTGACAAGGGAAAACCCTACCCCAGCACCAGGTACAGTATTGTCGCGCTCAGCACCTGTTCCGGGAGCATGGTCGAGACAAATTTTAGTAGTTGCGCGATGGATGTGAAGTAACTTTTTTTTTAAAATCACTAAGCACAACAGTAACAGAGACAAAGCGGCTGTGAAGTAACCACCTCTCTCTCTCTCTCTCTCTCTCTCTCTCTCTCTCTGATGTTGCAGCTAGTTGGCATGGAATCTGGGAGACCCTGGTTTCATTGCCTGTACAACCAGGTGACTGTGGGCCAGTTACTTCTTCTTAGTCTGATATACCTTACAGGGCTCTTGTGAACATGAAATGAGGTGGGAAAACCTCACTGGATAGAAGCAGGGTGTAAATAAAAATAACTATAGTGAATTGGTTTGAAAGACTTGAGGAGGGAGGTTAAGGGTAGGGCCTTTTGGTGGGTAGTAATCCCTAGAGTTGTCTCAAGCTGGAAGCAACAGAACTTATTACAACAACAATTGACATATCACTGACTTGTGCATTTCTAAAAATGAACTTATGTGCACTGCTCTGAGCACACTAGAGAAAAGGCAGCTGAAAATGGAGGCACAAATACTTAATAACTGCCACAGTCTTCCACTCTCCACTTTGTTGTTCATGTTGTGCTCAGTTGTAACTCGCACAATATCCTGCTGGAACCAGGGAAGGAGATTTGCCCACCATGAATATCCTTGTGAGCTTAGCTGATGAATTTTGAAACAGGCAGTTCTGATGTGCACTCAAGACCCATTAGCTTTGCAAAAGGCCTGCTCTGTTAAAACCAAGTTAGCTAGCTGTGGTTTTGGATTGTCGTTGGGGACGTGTGAGTAAACATCCACAGGGTGATCATGAGAAAGGTTTAGGAATTATTGCAAGGGAATACTTCCCAAATTATATTTCTCAGGATTCACAGAGATGGAGGTGGGTAGGGAGTTAAGCCACAGCAATTTATTTTTAAGTGTTAAGTGTGCTGCTGCTGCTGCTTGATAGCACTTTAAGCACTCTGGGCACTTAACAGTTTAAGATTGCAGGCTACTTATTGGCCCTCCAAAGAACTGGGCACTCAATTTACTAACTTCAGAAGGATGGAAGGGTTAAATGAACCTTGAGCCAGCTACCTGGGATTGAACTCTGGTCGTGAGCAGAGTTTTGACTGCAGTACTGCAGGGTAATCACCATGCCATGAGGCTCCTATAATGGCAGGACAAGAAGCGTACAGTCCACCAGGGTAAGTGGGAAAGGTCTCCCTGAAAAGCGATGTTTCAAGTTGCCTCCTAAGCAGCAACAGGGAGGGAGCCAGGCGTAGCTGCTCCAGGAGCTGCTTTTGCTAATTCGGTGCCACCACGAAGAAGGCCCTGCGTCTAGGAGATGACTGGCAGGCCTCCCTTGGAGTGGCAATGTGGGAGGATCTGGTAGGTGGGGAAGATGACAATGGGGTAAAGTGGTCTCCCCCTCCCTCTCTCCCTCAACCAGTGAAGACTCCTGGACAACTCAACTAGAGCAGCCTTGGGTGGGGAAAGCAGAGGGCATCTCGATGGCATTTACTCTTAAGTAAGCCTCCATCAAACCGTGGTTCCCCTTTGTTGTCTGGGGTTTCAGCTCCTACTCCCCGCCAGTGCTGGCAAACATTTTCATGCCAAGGTTGGATGCCTTGACAGATGAACCATTCGGGTAAATAAGGGTGCTGTCCTATCTCAGACTCAAGACAATACAACTAACACACTACACACACTGTACACTCAGCGATCATCAAAACTCTCCATGAAGAGCCATGTCTTTAAGACTCTCCTAAAGGCCTTCGGAGACTCCGCCAGCCTAATCTCTGTGGGCAGTGTGTTCCCTAATGCTGGGCTGGCCACCGAGAAGACTGGATTATGGGTAGAAAGCCCCTTGGGGCCTCCCTCAGAGTAGCTACCTGGAGGGAGAAGACAAGCGAAGCTCTGGTCAGTTGGGAGGACACTGGCCTCTGGGAGTTACTGGGGGAAGAAGGGTAGGCCCCAACATGTGTACCTCTCCTGCTCCACCTGAGCCTTGGGCTTATGGAGGAGGGCAGTGAGGGCTGGAAAAAGAAGATCAAGCAGGAGCAAGGTGTTATCTGTGGCTTTGCCCGTCATTGGCTGCAGAGCCTTCTGCTCCCACCAGCCACCCCTGGAGGTGTCTGGGGGGTCTTCCAGACAGAGCTGCAGTCAAGCCCAAGTTGATAGGGCCAAAGCCCTTGGGCTGCCTGAATTGTAGGGGGTGTAACATCATTCACCCGGCTGCCATCTTCAGAGCAGATGGGGCAGGATTAGGTCTATCTAGGAAGAGTTGTTTGTTGCATGCTTACCTTTTTGTCAAATAATGAGTTGCCCAATCAACACCAAGCATCTCTCAAATAAAGGAACATCTTGAATGGGCAACCAGGAGCTATTAATTCTACAAAAGACCCGTTCTCCTCATTTGTTGCTATGGGCTGGTCCAGCTACCTGCATTTTGCAAATGTCTTTATTAGGGCAGCTGGCTGTGAGGATGGTCACCAATGAACCTCAGAGGCAATTGCCTCCAGATGATGCTGAATTTCTGCTCCATCATCTTTCCCCTCTGTTCAATGTAAAAAACGGAAGTCCCATTCCATAGCAGTGGGTTGTCCCTAAGACTATGAATAGGTTCTTTTTGGTCTTTGGGCGCAAATAAATTTACCACGACTACTACTATGAATAGAAGAAATAAGGGTCACATTAAAATGAACTAATTCTGTTGGGGGAAACAATGGCATCATGAAGCCTTTACTGTATAAGAGACAAAACTGTACAGATGCCATTCTGCAAATTCAACCCGGTGGGACAAGATCCTGGCAAGCGTGTGCAGCGCGAGGTCGTGCATGCCCCGCTGAAGGGAGACCTGTTTGGTAATCGCCAGACAGCCAACCTGGATTCCGCTTCCTCGCGAGTAAGCCCCAGTGAGTTCAGCCGGAAGGGGCAGCCCTGCCTTTGCTTTAAAGACGTCCTTACTTTACCTTGCTGGAATTCAGCGGAGAAAGCTGAATTCGGCGGGGGTGGGGGAGTCTTAAAGGCCGCCTGTTGAGCGCTTACTCGGAAGTAAGCCTCCGCGGGCAGCGTGCCACGCCAACCTGCTCCAACGCAGCTCCTACCCAGTGCAACGGCGGTTGCACCATCCGCTCTGCCTGGGTGCAACCTGCCGTTTTAGCCGACGCGCCTACTCGCGAGTAATCCCGCGTGGGCTCAGAGGAGCGATGAACAGAGGAACTATTTCTTGGATGCAAAATCGACCCCCCCCACACACACACACTTGGAAAAGCATCTCTCCCGGATCCACCAATTGCGCACCGCGCGTGTGCTAAATCAGTGGGTGTGTGCCCGTGTGCCATTCATAGTTTGATAAAACGCGAGTGTAAGAGAGAATGTTCGCGCGCACATATATCTAGCAGCAAATACTTGTGCTGGGGTTTAAAGGCGCGGGGAAAGGCGGGGAGAGAAAGAAGGGATATACTTTGTGCCCGTCAAAATATGGTCTGTGCGTGTGCAGATGTCCTTGAGAGCTTGTGTTTGTTATTAACCTTGAAATGAAACGCGTGTGTGCCTGAGACGGAAACGGAGCGACTTTTGCCCTCCAAATGTGGAATTTTTTTAAAAAAAGAAAAGAACAACCAATGTGCGCGCGTGCCAATAGGCACTTAAAACAGCTGCTCACACAAGTAAATTCAAAACGCCTCAACCCAAGGGTGGTGATGGTGAAACGTGAAAAAGGGTTGGGTGGACTTGAACCTGCGCCCTTCGAGTCACGGCGAAAAGGGGGCGCGCGTGAGCTTTATGGCGGGAGAGGGAGGCCGAGGAGAGCAGTTTCCCTGCCTTCTCGGGGCCCACTAAATGTTTCCCGCTTTTCAGGACCAGGGGAGCGGATTCCCGACGATCGTCTCGGGTTTTGCGCCTTGGGCTTTGCAGGTGAGAAAGCGCGATCCTAGCTTCTCGACTGGATTGTTATACTCATGGGCTCCCGCTTCCAGGGCCGGGGCTCCGTGCTGTGGAGTCATGGGATTTGTAGTTTGGGAGGCGACTTGCCGCCCCCCACCACCACCGACAGCTCTCAGGTGTTTTCCTGATTTAAAACTCAGACGCTCTGTAACGCGAGAGCTCAGACTACAAAGCCCATCATTCTGCAGGGGAGCGCTGGGGCAGTTAAAGTGGAACCATATGGATGTAAGTATGATATCTGAATATCTATTCATAGGTCGCCTTTGAGCTCCCTGGAAAGAACTTCCTATGATTCATCAATGTTTAGCTATTGAGATTTATGCAGCCGCCTTTCTTTCAATGACGTCCAGGCGGACTGCGCGATTGTTTTCTTCGCCGCGTACAACAACCCTGCCAAGCAGATTGCGGACGGGAAAAATGTAAAGCCATCCGCAGAGGGCAGTGAGGACTACAATCTCTTTGCTAACCCACAGGCTGCTCTGTCAGGAATGTCCTAACAACCACCCAGTGCGTTAGGGAGACGAGCTTGTGCTTTGGAGGTGACAGCGCGGATTTAAAGCCGCTAGTCCTCAGGATTCCAAATGAAGGTTCCGCAGCTTTTACTGTCGAAATGGGGGTTTCTAAAGACCGAACTTTCTCTTTCGCTTGACGAAAAACGACTAAAACCCAGCTTTCTACTTTTTGAGACGCATCAAGAGAAGAAAGCCACGACTTCCAAGAGAGCAGGAAAAAGAGGAAGACCCAAGAGGAGACGGATTGACTCCTTAACGGAAGCCACGGCCTTGATTTTGCAAGACCTGAGCAAAGCTGTTCAGGACAGGCCTTCACTCATAGCTGGGAAGCGAATTGGCCGACGCGTAAAGACAATAGCCTGCTACTCACAGGTACCCGTTGGTACCTGTGAGTATCTGTAACCCATGGATGGAGATGGAGCCCTGTCCTTGTGGGGGGTGGGGGGTGGGGGTGGGCTAGCTGCTCTCGCCCCATGGGATCTTGAGAAGCGTTCCCCTGTGACGTCTATGGGTCTGGAAAGTTGGGGGATCTCCAATAGGTAGAGGTATTCTTCCACCCTCCCCAATAAACGTCCCAGGAATCTGTGGAGGAAGACCTGAACGCCGCTCTACAGCCCGAGTCAGTTTTTTTCAAGGCAGAGCTAGGAAACGAGGGTGGGCTGTCTGTCTACAGGACAAAAATACTTATTCTTCCTCTCCTGGACTTAAAACACCCACAAATGGGGGCATGGAGTCGTGCGAACTTTTTTGAAACTCGAAAGGGTGGTAAACTCGCCAAAAATAAAGCCATCCCTTCTATCTCCCATGTATTTTTTCTTTTGTCCCTTGTCCTCCCTCTTTTCCGGGGGAGGGAGGAGGGGGGCCTGGGAGAGATGGGTGGCGTCGTTTGGAGGGACTGCAGTGCCCATCGCCTGCCAGGGGATCACGGGGCGTTTTCTCAAATGGTCTGATGGAATCCTTTTAAAGGCATTTCTGGAGCATCTTCCGCGCCTGCTGTGAGCACAACCCTATGGGGTGGAGGTGGGGCTGATCGGGAACGGCCGGCCCCGATTCCCACAGAGGATAACGGGGCTTACTTCAGAGTAAACAAGAAGCTACACAGCTGAACGCCTGACCCGCTTATATGGTGGAAGGACCACGGAACGGTGGTGTCTCCCTTTCTGAAGTCACCTGCGTTCCAACGATCTACTTCAGCTGGAATTAACAACTACATTTGGCCGCATTTTTTATAAAAAGGCTAGGGACGTCTCTCCATTCAATCAATAATAAGGGGTTTCTCGGGCGTCGCTTTCCAGTCGCTGAAATGCGCTCTTCCACGGGACCCCTTTTGACGTGTCCTTCGACAACGCCTCTCTGCAGAGTCCCCCCCCCCCCACAACCTAGCCATACACACTCCCCCGGATCAAAACCACCTCTTTTAAGGTAGCAGTTCGCAGGCACGCAGGCGCTGCGGACTCGGGGGTGGGGGGCGATCCACCCTCGAAAGCAAACCCCCTCCCCCACACACATGGATGCATGTACACAAGAGTACACAATGTAGATAAGCGGGGTATAAATGCAACAAATAAATAAATAAATAAATAAATAAATAACAGGTTTTATTTCCAATGGCCTCTCGCCCTTCCGTGTTCACCTGGACGCACGTGCCTCCGCGCCCTCGAGAACTTTCCCAGCGCTTGGCTTCTCCCGAAGCCCACCTGGATCCTCAGGCCGCGCTCGCCGCCCTGGAGGAGATCCTGTGGGTTGGCTTAGGTTAGGGGGCAACCACGCGCCCCCCCCCTTCCCCGCCAGCCCCGGGGCTTCTGATCCCTTCCATGTGTGAGGGGCCAATTGATTGATTCGGTTCGCCTTGCCGTCGGGTTTTCTTTCGTTGGCCACGAAAGTAACCAAGGGAAGATGAGAAACCTGGCATGGCTTAGGATCAAAGAAATAATAAAAAAATTCCCGCGCAAGAGCTGCCTACTATGGCTTAGGAGGTGTCTATCTTGGAATTTAAATCAACCGACCACCGAGGGGAAAAACAAAGCACTTGCCTATTTGCGTTTGATCTCTTCTACCTCGCGGACACCCGTCCTCCCTGCTGCCTTTTCCGCTGGACTTTTCACACCCGTTTGCGTCTTTGGGAGGCCCCGATAAAAATGGTGTTTGGGTTTTAGAAAAAGGAAGGGAGAGGAAGATAACACGGCATTGCCGACAGTGAGGTCCGCGGGAAGCGGCAATTAGAATGTCAGGATCGAGAGCTGCCCTGAGCGCGCAGGCAGGTATTTCAGATCTTAAAGCGTTCTCTTTCAACGCCAGCGGTGCGCGGCGTGATTTGTTGCTGAATCAACTTTTCACACCTGGAGTAGAAGGCGGGGGGGGGAGAAGGGGAGTGCCCCCCCTGCGCTTCACCTGTCTCCGATCCTACCCGTGGAGCAATTTAGCGCACAAGGAGACTCAGAAACTTTGGCGCTTTCTGAGTTAAAAGCGCCCACCCGGTTTCTCCAGTTCGCAAGTCCCTCGCTTTCTTAAGAGACTTAACTCTTGACAAGAGCACAGAAAACTCTCCCCTGGCTCAGCAAAACCCGCGGGCAGAACCGCCCGAGACATTTCGCCGCCTGAGGCGACTCAGGGGCCCGCCGCGCCCACTCTTTCGAGTTAAGCTGCCTCAATCCATCGAAGTTTTGCTGAAAGACAGCGACAGAAAGCGATCTGTTTCTCTGCTTTCCCCTTTGTTAGCTCTACAGTTAGAGTGCTCATCTATAGTCTCCCGTTCTTTTTTGCACTACCATATACAGTAATTCTTATTATTCGGCATTTATTTGCCGCTCCCTGAGAGCCAAGGGTCGTCCATATTCTTCTTTCGTCGCCCTGGCTTTTTAGGCACCTCCTGTGGCTGGCTTTGCCTTCAACAACCCCTCTGGTCCTGACGCCGCCTGTCTGCGCGCGATCCTAAGGGTGGGTTTTTCTCTAAATAGCCTCTACTGGCTTCAGAAGCAGCCTCGTTCCCCGAAGCAAGCTGGCGAGTGACTCAAGGAAGCGAAGTAGCCAACTCGACATGGCCCTAGACGATTTTTGTTAGAAGAATGCCCCGCTGAAAAATAAAGCAAAACAACCAAATTTTTTTTTCTATTTAAACGTAATTAATATGGAGCTGGTGGTTTTTTAAAAAACACTTTCTCCTTTAACTCACCTGTCTAAGGTTGACTTGTTTTAGGATTGCGGTCCCCCCCTCCCCGTCCTTTTCTCCACCCCACCCTCACCCCTAGATCCTGCGGGGGGGATCAGAAGCATTCAGGATGGTTTGCAAACCTCTCGGTTTCTCTCCCCATGGCTTTTTCCCGGGACTCTACATTCCGGAAGAAAGAATTTCCTGGGAAATTCCAAAGCCGGCCTCTTCAATGCCCTGGCAAAGAAGCGATTACCTAACCTGATTTTGAAGAAAGAAAGAAAGAAAGAAAGAAAGAAAGAAAGAAAGAAAGAAAGAAAGAAAGAAAGAAAGAAAGAAAGAAAGAAAGAAAGAAAGATCAAATAATCAAACTATTTAATCTTTCACGTCCTGTCTTCTCCCGTTTCTTTTCTGCCACTTTCCCCCCTGCGATCCGTTACCCCCATCCTGTTTCCCACCAGATCCCTCTCGCGACCCGATCCTACAGCGATCCTTGTTGCTGGTGTCCGGCATCTCTGTCTCTCAGAATCCTGCCACCGGGCCGCTTGTTCCTCAGGTGGCTTTCACTCCTCTCTCTCCGCACGCCAAAACGCACACGCACGCACGCCACGGTTCAGGTAACCCCCCAGACCACCTTAGTAGTCCCTCCTTGGCTCAGAAAAAAAAAGCGCAAAAGGGTGCCGAGGATGCGAGAAGAGGCTGCAGAGCGCCTGTCTCTCCCTCTCCCCCCCCTCTCTCTGGGGGATGCATCCCGGGGCCGCGTTTTGCGCTGGCGTGCCTATCTTTCCTGGTTTCAGGGCGGATCCCTCACCTTTCCCGGCTTGGCGAGGATCTTCGGTTTCCTCTTTTCTTTTATCTCTACCCCCCCATCCCGCCCAGGCTCCGATGTTCAGCCGTGGAGCAAATCCACCCTGCCGATCCTAGGGGGAGCCCTTGCTGTTCCGGAGGAAGAGAGAGCCGGGAAACCAACGGCGCGGCAAAGCGGCTGCCACTGACCAGAGACAGCTCCGTTTCCAGTCTCTCGGGGAATCCACTTTTCAGGTCAAGGGGGATCCACTGTAATTTTTTCTAATTTTTTTTTTAAATCAGAACGTGCTTTAGGTGCAACGCGACCCCCTGGCCACTTTTACTCCAAGGCATTCCCTCTCCCCCCCGCCGCGCATCCTACGTCTTGCAAGGAGGCTGTGCGCCCCAGGAAAGGCGCTGGATCCGGATCGCGCGGGGGCTCCTTCACCCGGGAAAGACTCCCGC
Source organism: Phrynocephalus versicolor (assembly GCA_023846285.1). NCBI lineage: Eukaryota > Metazoa > Chordata > Lepidosauria > Squamata > Agamidae > Phrynocephalus > Phrynocephalus versicolor. Next base: position 7,152,777 of record JAHTLZ010000045.1, on the reverse strand, counting down.
GGGGTTTTTCCCACCCACCAAGGTTGACCAGGGGCTCGCATGCCCTCGTTCAAACGCCGTGAACCCGGTGCCCCTTTCTCTGGCCAGGAGACCAGCTGGCTTCCGAGCCTCTGGGTCGACTCGAGGGCACCGTGAACCCGGGAGTGAGTATTTTCTCCTCCAGCAGGACAAGGGCCTTGGAATAAAAATCAGGCGGGACGGCAGAGCCAGTGTGTGGCTTTGCGTCAATAATATGCAATAACCCGGGAATAGGGACTCTCCCCTCTCCTCTCTTTCGCCTATATAGACCTCGTACACACGCGCCATACCACGCCACGGTCCCCCCCTAAATCTCCAGAAGTTTATTCTTAACCCCCCGGGACCCACCACCCCTTCCCGCAGCCCTCAAAAGAGGAAGCATAGCAACAACCTTGAACCATCAACCCTCACGATTGACAATTTCACCAGATCAAGCCTTGCTTACAGTGCCGGGCAAGTCGCTCCGTCGCCTTGCCGCGGGAAATTTGGTCCTCTTCGTCCCCCCCCCGCGCCCCAACCACCAATAAAACAAAAATTAAACAAAATAAGCGACCACCACCCACCCCCGTGGGTGGGGTGTTCCATGGCAATGTCCTCTTTTTCTCCTCTTTCTCCCTCCGCCTCGAAGTCCTGGTCGCGTTTAGAGGAAGGGAAAGTCGTTCTCCGGGTCTCTTCTTCTTAAAAGCGACGGGATTCTAACTCAGGGAGGGGCCGTCTGTACGCGATGCGTGTGTGTGTGTGTGTGTGTGTGTGCACGAGAGAGAGAGAGAGAGAGAGAGATATGGTGCGCGGGAGAAGGATGTTGTTAAAGCAGACAGCTCATGGTGACGTGGAAGTGCGTGAGACCAAACGGGCAGAAAACAGAATTGTATCTTTCTCCTAAAAGAGAAGGAGCTATGGTCAAGTTTTGATGAGTCCGGCCAAGAGTTATGCTCCGATCGTCCCTCAATCGCCCAGCACTGGAGGTCAACTTTGAGCGACAGTTGTTGTTGTTGTTGCTATTTAGGTGGGGGGTGGGTGGGTTCTGAAACCCCTTAGGAGAATTAGGAGAAACGCTTTTCTACCTGTGCGCGAAACGCTGCCCCGATCCTATGTCCGGAAGCAAGTCCCCCGCCCAGCCCCACCCCCAGCAAGCTCACCAGCTGATTTATTCCCCAGCGGGCACTTTGGGAGGGAGTGTTTCCAGTTCGAAGCAGTGTTTAAATGATTGCATACTCGCCGGGGAACTAAGGTGTGACCTTTTATTCCCCTGAAAAGCCAAGCCAGAGCTCTCGATGGGTGTCTGCACGGGAGAAGCAGTCAGTCCGTGTGGATGAGGGGACCACATTGTGCTTGTGGGTGTGTAAAAGAGCGAGCCCGTTTTAGGGTGATTCTGCGCCCATGGAGTTTTTCTGGGGCCAGATAACAGGTGCAAGGACTATGTGCGTGGGATCCAGAGCCTGGAATGAATGACGACCAGAGCGCGCGCATGGGATCGTGTGAAAACAATTGGGGCTATTAGGTTTTGGGTTTTTTTTTTAAGCCGAGGAAATCTGCACCTGCGATCTTTTCTGCGCCTATTTGCGTGTGAATGTAGACCACGGTGGTCACGATCCAGGGCAGGCTGCTGGCAAACCTGGACCCTCCTTGCGCAAACACTTGAGTTTAGTGGGAGGCATCGCTCCGAGGCCAGCGCATTATTCCCGTCTTTCAGCCCCGCTGGTCGCCACGACGGGACTTGAATGGGCAGGCTCAACACGTGTCTTCAGGCTGCAGGCCCACCACGCCTTTAGTAAGGCCTAACCCCCCCCCCCGTGGGACTCGATGGGGGCTTCCTCCTTGCGGGGCTTCACGCCTCCTCTCCTGTGGAAATCGACGACCCGAAGCGCGCTTAAGTTGGACCTGGGCTGGAGGTCTCTCCGGCCGCTGACACGCCTTGGTGGATGCGGCCTCTTCCTCTCCACCTTCAGAGCCTGGCTTAAGCCTGGAACGGAGACCTGCCAGCCGCCTGCTTTCCCTAACCTTGGCGATGCCTTTTACTTCGGCACTTAAGTCCTACCTACGGCCCTGGCTTGCCGTTTCTGCCGAAGTTTGGCAGAAGCTTCTACACTTATGCTGGCCGGGTGGGCAGAGGAGCGGGCGTGCTAAAGCTAAACTCTGCAGGCAAACTTCTATTTCCCCCCGCCTCCTTTCAGTAATCGGGGGAAAACTGCCTGGCGGTTCCCTTTTCCCAATCTGAGATACGAATAAACAAATAATAATAATAATAAATTGAGAACGCTGGTGCTTATTCGTCACCTTCCTTCTTTCAACTCCTTCCTTCCTTCCTTCCTTCCTTCTTATATCCTCTTATTCCTCGCCATGATGGCAAAGTTAGGAATCTTGCAAAGTCTAAACTTTCTCTGTTCCAGCAGCAACGGGCGGGTTTCTCCTCCCTCCCCCGCCTTCCCATCAAGAGGCAGTTTTATTTTGGGAGGCCGCATCTGCTTCCTTCGCCTCTCTCCATGCTCTCTGTTTTGGAGCCCTTAAAAAGGTGGAAGGCGGAGGATGTCTCCTCCTGTATTGTCAATGTCACCCCCCTTCACCTTGTCTATTTCATCTGTGTCTCCCACCTATTCACACGTTACCTTCACTTCACCAAGTGTCTGCCTTCTTTGCCGCGTGACAGGAGGGGAAAATCCATACAATGTTCCAAGTTTCTCTTCCTTATGTGTTTTGCACGGTTCATTGTCCCAGAGAGGACGCTGAGATATTTTCCCTCCTCCTACCGAGGAAATCAGAATTTTCTCAAGTTTTGCATCCCGAGTTTCCAGTGAGGGTTTTCCTCCAGGGAACGCCCCCCTCCAGACTGTAACAGGACACCACCTCGTATCTTAACTTTTCTGTCATGGTTACTTGTATTACTTCTTGGAGAAATGCTGCTGACAATCGCTTTAGGGGGACTCCGAATACCTGTCTGTCTCCCCCCCTCACCAAAAAAGCTAGCTGTAACTGACTGGAATAATTTCACGCGTGTCTACTTGAGAGGAAGTCCCAGTGTGTTGAATACACATGGAACGGCAGCTTTAAATGCGGTACTTCTCATGGCTGTCACGCTATGAAGGCATGCTTTTCTTTTACACAGAGGTCTCACCTGAGGTCCCTAAATCGGCTGCCCCTCTCCCAGTGTGTCTAAGGGTTGCACCTTTTTTTCCCTCTCCTGCGAGAGGGCAATTCCAAGTGTGCATCCTTTGCCGCGTGTTGGCGGAGCAGAGAGGCTGGTTATGGGTGTGTGTGGGAACAGACCGTTCATTCGCATTCATTCATTCGCTTCGGCGGTTCATTTCGCGCCGATTCCTCACAGCAAAGCACGCGCTGGTTGGCCAGCCGCTCGGATTGTATTTTGAGTCCTTGAACACCACGTTTAGACAAACGGATAAGAAGGGAGCGCTGCCCAAGGAGAGGAAGCAGGGCGGCCCAGGCGGAACCTCCACGATCCGGGACAGTCTACCTGTCCGCCGCCTGGGAGACACGCGCGGGGTCGCCTCTGCTTCCCTCCGACCTTCCCCGAGCCCGGAGACGTCGCCTCGGCCAGCCCCCGCGGTTTTCTGATGACTTTAACCGCGGCGCCCTGCCCGATAGCCACTGTGTCCCTTTTGGGGGCGGGCGGGCGGCTCGGGAATCCCCTTGAACTTGACGGGGGAACGCCCCCCCCCACTTCCATCGCTGCCCGAAAGCATGCCTACGAGGCGGCAGGTCGCGGCGTCGGGCTTCCCAAGACGGGTCCCCGCTCCCTCATTGTGCGCGCTCTCCCTTCCTCGCCGTCTCCAAATTCAAGGGAGGAAAAGACGCGTCGCTGGAGATTTCAAAAGCCACCCACGAGCTCCCCCACCCCCGGCGCTGGGGCCCGTCTCCTGCCCCCCCATCGCCTTGATCCTTCCCCCCCACCTCCCCAGGTGCCTTTCTTTCCCATTTTAGCGGTGTGTGTGCGCGTGTGTGGGGAGGGAGAGAGAGAATGTTGCGCTCCCTCCGCGGTCACTCGGGGGCTCTTCTCGCCCGCCTCTCCAAGGTAGAGTGGCGCGCTTTTACGCACGCCCCTCTCGCTCGCTCGCTCGCCCTCCCGGGCTGCCCAGCTCTTTTCGCCGGCTGGCTGGCTCCCTCCCCGCGTCTCCAACCACTCCTCCTTCCCTTCGGAGGAGCGGCAGCGAGTCCGTGCCTGATGCCTCGGAGGGTAACCCCCCCCTCTCCTTTCCTTCTCCCTCCCCGATCCCTGGCCATTGGCTTGCCCTGCGACGGTCTCTCTCTCTCTCTCCCCCCCCCCGCCTCGCCATCCACCCTACCCCACCGCGCCCGCCCCAGTCTTTTGCTTGATCATGTCCAGCCCCCGATGACTGTCCATTGGCGTGGCGTGCCGCCTCCCTCCTCCCCTTTCCTCCCGCTTCGCCCTGCCCATGTTTTCTATGTCTGTGTCCGTCCAGTCGCTTGACGTTCAAGTTCGTCGGGAACGTCACGTCCGCACTTGAACTTGCTGCTCAGGGGGGCTTTTGCCATTTTTTTCATCTCTCTCTTTCTCTCTCTCTCTCTCCTTTCTCTCTTCTTTTTTCCCCTCCCTCTCTCTCCCTCTCCCTCTCTCTTCCTCTGTGGTACAGAAAGGAAAGAGGGAGGGAAAAAAAGCAAAAGCAAAGCAAAAAAAAAAGCCATGATTGCTATCCCACAATTCATCTTCCCCGCGCCATCTTTGTATTATTTCTAATTTATTTTGGATGTCAAAAGACATAGATGGAGATATTTCCTCTGGAGTCTCCTGCCCGGCTCGCCCCGCGCTTCCCGATGTGATCCAAGCAAGAGAGCTCCGTGCGCGCCCGCCCGAGCCACCGACACGAGCACCATGTCTCGCCGCAAGCAAGGAAAACCTCAGCACTTAAGCAAACGGGAATTTTCACGTAAGTAGGAAAGGAGGGGGGAAAGGGGGGTGGGAAAGAGAGAGAGGGGGGGAAAAGCAAGTCCCAGCCTCGCCTCCCGTGCTGCCTACCTCGAGCCTCCCCTCCTGTGCAAAAGAACCACGCCGCCTCCTTCGCCGCCGCCAAGAACCAGCCGCGGATCGCTCCGGTGCAATTGGGACCCGGCAGTTTTGCACCATTGCAAGCCGAACCGCCGGCTGCATGCACGGCTTTTTGCACGGCTTAAGTTTCCGAAGGGACGCGGAAAAGCAACTCACCTTTAAGCCGAGGCTCCCCCCTTTCTATTATTTTTTTAACATTTGCTTTCTGCATCGCTAGCAGCTGTGCGAAAATATAAACCTCTCACTCTTTCGCTCGCTCTTGTAAAGTTGCATTTATTCTCTCTCTCTCTCTCTCTCCTTCCCATTGATTCTGCTGTAGTTCTTTTTTTGCCGGAAGACACTGCGCGAGCGTGTCTGGGGGGCTGCGCGCGCGCCTGCAGCTTCACAAACGCCTTGCAACTTAAGAAAAGCAAAGGAAGACACGTTGGGGGGTGATTTATTTGCCCGGCTCTTTCTGTTTTTCCGAGGGGTGTGTGTGTGTGTGTGTGTGTGTGTGTGCACGCACGCGCGCGGAGGTGTTTGGTGCGTGCAAAAGAGGGGCGGCAAAGGCGAGAAGTGCGAGCGAGCGGAGGTGTGGGCACGGATCTGCCGCGGTGTGTTCGAGACTCTTTTTTCTTGCACCCACCCCGAGATCCCGTTGTTGAGGTCTTCGGGTGCATCCCCCCACCCAATCTCCAAGCCATCCCTGTCTCCTCTTTTTGTGTGCGTGCGCGCGCGCGGAGATCGTAGAAAGTGCAAAAGTGAAGGGGGATCCCTTTCTTTTGTCTTCATCGGCGAGATGCGTGGCGGCGGGAGACAGCACCCCCTCCTCCCCTGCCCGTCCGGCTCCTTTCTCTCTGCCTCTCCTACCAAACTCCGCGGTCCAGCCGGGGAGGGGGAGGGCGCAGGGCAGACGTCTGTGTGTGTATGTCTGTTTCTGGCCGGCGATCGGCAGGTTCCCCCCCCTCCATCCACCGCCAGCGTAGCTCGCCTCTCTCCTACCCCTGGAGCAGCCCCTCCTTTTGCTTCGCTACAGCCCCCCCCAAAAAAACTCCCGCTTTGCACTAACTTGCCGGGATGAAGCTCCAAAAACAGGGGGGAGCGGGCACGCGGAGTGTCTCTGCAAAAGAGAGAGAGAGAGAGATTAGAAATTCCCCTCCTCTCCCTCCTGTACTATTTTTTGGAAGATTTTCAAAAACTGGCCCAAAAAAAAGTGGAAGCGGATTTTGATTGGGAAAAATCTCGTGTCTCACTGTTTACAAGCACCGCGTGTGCAGCAGAGTCGCTGCCAGCAAAACAGAGCCGGAGAATAAAACCCATTGGAGCAGTTGCAGGCGGGAGGGGGGGGGGTTAAAGAAAAAGAGAGAGGAGAGGCAGGAAGAAATGAATCGAAGGCGGTGGAGCCTCTCCGGTGAGCTCTGCTCTCTTCTCAGTCGCCTTTCCAGTCGAGCTTGGCTGATCACTTTTGTTTTGCAAAAACAAAACAAAACAAAACAAAACAAAAAACAGCTGCTGGGAAGTGGAGGAGTCCCCCCCACCATCCCCAGGACCCAACGCCGGAATAATTTGCAACTAGCCCCCAGTTTGAACAAGCTCAATGCATAAATAAATATACATTTTTTTGCTTAATGCACATTAAAAATTAATACACGTCTGTGCAGACGTACATAAAAAAAAGAATTGGTGTGTGGGTCATTTTTGCAAAGCGCCAGTGCCTTCGTCTCGCCGCCTCCCGGGTGAGCCGTGCACAAAAGCTCTCTGGAGCTTGCAAACACAAAGGGGAGTCTGCTCCGGACTTGAGGTGGTTGGTCGGTGGAGGGCAGGCGGGTTGGGGGTTGAGAGAGAGAGAGAGAGAGAGAGAGGAAGAGATGCAATGCACAAGCCTTGTTTGCAAAGAAAGAAAGTGTGCAAGACTGGGTGCGTTTTCGGGCTCCGCTTGTCCTCGCCTTCTTTTTTGTAAAGTCGAGAGCATGACCAGCTTTTGCAAAAGTTTTGTCACCGCAAACCCCAAACGTCAGCTCTCTCTCTCTCTCTCTCTCTCTCTCTCTCTCTCTCCCCCTCTCCCCCACACAATAACCGCTCCCTGTGTTTGAGACGCAAGGAAAGTCGCCTTTTGCAGTTTGCAGGTTGAAGTGAAAAGTACCCAGAAAGGAAGCCGCGGCCTCTCCATTTGTGTGGGTTCAAGTTTTCCTATAAAAGATCCTTTTCCTCTCCCCCCCTTCCCCGCTTGCCTTCTCCGCCTAATATGTTTATGTTTTGCTCTCTCTTTCTCCCAAACACAAGGTCTGTTGTGCGTTGCGACATAACTGCAACGGTCCCCAACCACGTTGCGAGATGCCTACGTCCTCCCTTCGGCCAAACCCGATAACCTTGGACTCTTTTATCTCCAACATGCCACGAGGGCGGTGGAGGAAGAGGAAATATTTTTTTAAATAAATACATATAGATATAAATATAGATATTTGGAGGGGGGGCGACAAAATGACCCTTTCCGCCCTCGTCTCCCAGGCTTCCCAGAAAGCAGTTCAAAGAGTAGAAGGAAAGCTTCAAAGCCTCCGCGTGTTAAGTTTGAGAGTGTGTATTTGTGTACGCGCGTTTTCAGAATTCAGGCGCATGGACGGTTTGATTCGGCAGGCAGGTTTTATTTGGCGCCCCCTTCCATCTCTTGTCCTCATTTCTGGTCATTGGGGTGCAGAGTAGGGGGAAAGAGATGCGTTTGTATGTCGGGGCTGCAAAGCACGTCTGAATGAAAATTGGGTTAAAATATTTGTCTCTTACTTTCTCTTTCTACCCTGCTTTTTTGTTTTTGCTAAGAAATGCGACGTTCAGCCACTAGGAGGCAGAGTGAGATCAAGAAAGCTCTGGGAACCTTGCATCTTTTTAATTTTCTACATTTTTCGTTAGGGAAAGGAAAGAGGTGTGAGGGTAGTGTGCATGTATGTATGAAGAGAGAGTGAGTGTGTTTATGTTTATTTTTCGCCACCATTGTAATCCAACAGTTCAGCTCTTCTTTGTTTTTTATTTTTTGTCTTGTCTTGAGTCTGATCAAAGCACTCAAAACACCATGCTCTCCTTGGCG
>JAHTLZ010000045.1:7130610-7144224 GCA_023846285.1 Phrynocephalus versicolor | reverse complement strand
ACATACATACAGTGGACCCTTGTATAACAAACAGCTTGCATAACATACAATTTGTACAACATAAAAATTCCGGAGATAGGGGAAATTTGCTTAACATAATCGCCCATGGGGAGAATCCGTACAACATAAAAATGGGATCACTCTGTTTTCAATGCATTCCTATGGGAATTTGTATAAAGGAAAATTTGCTTAACATAATTTCATTTGGAACGAATTAATTCCTTCATACAAGGTACCACTGTATACTGTATTTAAAAAGTAGATCCAAATGAATATGGCAAAGAAATCCCCCGACTTGCACGTGTTTGAAGATGAGGTATCCCTGCCTAAGCCTCTCCCTCCCCCATTGTGTTTGCTTCTTGCCCTGTTTGCTTTCGAATCTGGATTCACCTAAATATTACACAGCTCTTCCCTTTTCTCTCGTGTGTTTTTGAACCCTACGTCTACTTCACCCACTCTTATTTGGCTTTAATTTTATTACATTCACATTTAATCCTAATATAGCATTGAGAGGCAGAAAACCCCAAACTGAATTGTGGAACATTTTCCTTTTTTGTAATTAGAAAATTTTAAACAGTCATGACTGCGTATCATCATCATCATTCTTATTATTTGATGAGTGCTTGTATGTGCTTGGCTTGCATTCAGCCGAGAGGAACTGAGACTTGTTTCCTGCAACTCCATGTCTGAAAAAAAATTTAAGCAGCACCTTTTGAAATTTTTTAAAAAAACCGATCTGTTCTATCTTTTGTTCCTCCCCTAACACACACTTAAAAATAAGTCTAAATCTCTAACAGAAATTTTGAAATACAATATATCCCTTGCCAAACCCTTTGTTCTAAGTTGGTCTAACCAAGTTCGTGTATGAGCGTCTCCATTTTTCCGTCTTCTAAGGGATCCATTGATTGGATCATAAAACTCAAAAATCACGTAATAAAATTGGCCAGTGGTGGCCACTGAATGAAAATTGAAATGTAACAATGCAAATTGCCAACAGCAGCAATTATATAAAGACGAGGACAACGGTGATGATGAGGGAGATAATAATAATATCATTTAGACCTCTGTGTGGGTTACCTCATGAAAAATGCCCAGAATTATGATTTACTTTTGTGTCCTTGTTCCTTGGGAAACTTTAAAAAAAGGAATTTGGTGTGCCAGTCCTCTTTTCATACATTGCCCTATCATTCTTCTTAATTAGCTATCATTAATGTTAAGAGCACTGTGGGTACTGTGGTAGGTACAGATTTTATTATCTACACATTTGAATATCTTGTTATTTTCAAGAACTTTGCCTCCTATAAAATTAATTGGCTGAAATGTAGAAGCGTAATCAACAAATGCTTTGGAATTCCTTCTAGATTTGCTGGAGTATTTTTTTCTTATTAGAATCCAACCTGTTTTCATTAAGACTTTGCAAAAAGAAAAACCTTCTCCCTCCCCCTTTCTCGTTCCCATATGTGAACCATTTTTCTAATCGCCTGGAAGGATTTTTATGTTTTTTTTTGTTTGTTTTTGTCCTGCTACCTATGTTGCTGTTTTCAGAAACTCATCAGGCCTAAAATATTATCATTTGCCTAGCTGCTAGCTCAAGTCCCTTTCATTGAGAAATACTGAATTCTTCTCATGTTTGGTTGCTTGGGCTCTGCTCCAAAAGTTGCATGGGAACAAACAACAAACACACACACATACAGAGAGAGAGAGAGAGAGAGAGAGAGAGGCAGGTGTGCAGGCACACCCACACCCATCAAGCACACATTTAAAAGTCTCGTTCTGGGTGAGAATTGACTAGTGCAGAGTGTGTTCCGTGCTGCCAGCGTGTCTATGTGCGACGTGATATCCCGTCTCTCAAAATGAAGGGACAGAAATTGCTTATTCTGTAAAAGCAGACTTGAGATTAAATGTATTCTTTTCTCTTTGGGGGACTCTGAAATGCTAAAACACCCACCACTGTCAGTATGTTAATCTGTTTTTGAGAGAGAGATCTGAAAAAAAATTCTGATGGTTTCTTAATTAAAAGAGTGCAATGCCATACTTGTGTTACTGGCCTTCCTTTAAAACAGGAGTCCTGATTCACAATCAATAACATTAGAAACGGGTTCTGTTTTGAATCAGGACACAAAAAAGCTGCCGTCTCTTAAAACCTTATGTTGTTCTGTGCGTTTGGGAATTACTTGAGATCCCTCCCTTTCCTAATATTCTGCCTAACTAGGACCAAAATAATTCTAACCTGAGTATCCTGTGGTTTTTTTTGTGGGGTAGGTGGGTGGGTGGGTGGTTTTTTTTCCCTTTGCACTTTTATCAAAATCTGTTCCAATATGGTGCAGTCAAATTAAAATCTATTTTTGGATTCTCTGTGGCTTTAAGTTCATTAAATGCGAAATTGGCCGCATGCTAAAGAAGGTCAGGTTGATTAACTGTTGAGGTGTTGCATCCGGCCACGCTTTTCTTAGCTGAGCGCATCTGATATTTTTATAAGAATGTGGTTTTCTTGTTCGTTTATATGTCCTGGGTGGGGTGGCAGGTATGCAGGCAGCGCTCCCCAGCCAATTCCTTTTATTTTTGTCCCTCTGGGACCCTCAGTCTTACAGGGCTTATTTTTTTGGGGGGGGGTTAATTTGTCCGAGATAATTTCAACAGAAAAAGTAACTCCATGAAACGCCCACCTTGATAACATGGCTGCCGTGTTAAATTTTCCACTGGCTGCAGCATGTGCAGACACAAGTCAGTTAATGAAGCTTCCTGGCACTCCTTCAGGAAATTAATCAATTCTGACAACATTAGGAAAGGTGCTTGAAATTTGAAGAAAGGTGTTACCACTCTAGTTGCAAAAGCTCAAATTCAGTTGTCTTGATGCCTGTTTGTGCCTCATGAGGGCCGGACTACCGGTGGCCCTGAGTCCTGGGTGATCCTTGAAATGTCCCTCTCCTGCAGAACGGAGTAGGAGGAAAGCACTCCATCTAATTGGCTTATATTCTTAGATCTTCAGGAACACATTATTTCCTTCAAATAGTAATTAGCAATTTGCCATTAAAGTGTGTGTGTGTAGCTGTGTTCTTTGCATATGCAATTCTTTATTTTCTGGGCGACTGAGTTAAATAAGTCAGTGGTTATATTATCATTTTTTTTTTAAAAAAAGAGAACTGGACGATTTTTCAAATCGTTACAGAAATTTTGTGCAGAGCAAAATAGCTGCTTCTAAGCTGCAGGGGCTGGCTCAGATGCTGTGTGCCAACAGATAGATGAGAGAAATCTGCCAGGTATTAGCTTTCTTAGTCTCGCTTTTCAAGAGGTTAAGAAAACGCTCCTCTGTGTTTTTAATTTCATGCATGTTTTTAAAATTTTAAAACAGATTTATTTAGGCCCTTAAAAAAGAAGAAGAGGGTGATGAGTGGCAAAAGTGGTGGAACTGTGAAGTGTCCAGTTCTCTCTCTCTCTCTTTCTCCCTCCCCCCCCCCGTTGCCCATCAGCTCATTCCCATTATAACTGCATTTCCTTGTGAGGTGACTGCTTGGCACCACTGGTAAATTCATTTTCCTGTCGCAGGACAACACATAATAAAAAGAAAGCGGCCTTGCTGCCTTGTGCTTGGGAACGGATGGGCTTAATGGTGTTTGTCTTAGGGATAGTAATAATAACAATCATTTGAAAACGTTTAATATGGGATTAGGTTTCATTTCTTCCTTGAAAATAAATAAATAAAAGAAGGGGGTCTGAATCACGTTGAGTGCCTCTTTGTGTAGTGAACCCCCCCTTTCTTTGTTTTCAAGGGCATTGCTAAGCTTGGGGCAAGAGATGGGCAAGAGATGGTGAAGGCTTGTCTCACTGTGGACTCTCTCCCCATTCCTCCTTTCTCTGAGAGTCCTGACAGAGGTCCTGTTGTTTTTGTTTTTGTTCTTTTAACCCCCCACCCCACCCCTCTTCCCCAATTGCAGCCGAACCTATCGAAGCCATTCTTACAGATGAGGAACCGGACCATGGCCTGCTGGGCGCTCCGGAAGGGGACCACGACCTTCTCACCTGTGGCCAGTGTCAGATGAACTTCCCTTTGGGGGACATCCTGGTTTTTATTGAGCACAAACGGAAGCAATGCAACGGCGCCCTCTGCCTGGAGAAGGCGGCGGATAAGCCCCCTTCGCCCTCGCCGAGCGAGCTGAGGAAAGCGTCCCATCCCGTGGAGGTTGGCATCCAGGTGACGCCCGAGGATGACGACTGCTTGTCGACCTCGTCACGGGGAATTTGCCTCAAGCAGGAACATATAGCAGGTAAATCAACATGGGTGGGGGGTGGGGGTGGGATGGGGGGTGAGGACGACACGCTAAGCCAGAAACCGTGGTGAGATCTGGGGAGGGGGGCACCCCTTGGAAGTCTTGTGATTTCGTGGAAAGGCCCGTTGTCCGAAATTCTGCCTTTCCTGGGCACAAATACAGTTTGAACCGCTGTTGTTTATCGCCAGGGTAGGCAAACATTCCTCGCAGCTGTCTATCGAGTCATGAGACTTGTGTTATGTCATTAAGTAAGTTTCTAACTTCTTCTCTTAAAATCTGCTGTGTTCCATTCATTTCCCCTGGCCTCGTCTCAGTACGGTCGCTGGTCACCCAACGTGGAGCGTTGAAGGGGAATAAGTTTCTCCTTTTTTGCCTGCCAGTTCCTAGTTGTGTTTTTGTGTTCCCCTGCATTCTTCCTCAAAGTTACGAGGAGAGGTTAGGAAAGTTACTTCCTTTTATTATTATTATCATTATTATTTGGAGTGCAACTCACAGAATGGGCAGCCTCAGCTGAGAGATTCTGGGAGTCGAAGCCACAAAGTTGATTCCCCCCACCCCCCGCTTTTCCATCTCTTGACTGGTTGCACAAGTCTTGGGCTTCCTTTCACCTCCTTGGTTTCAATGGAGCTGCGTTGCCGTTGCCCTGGCAGTTCCCATGGTAAATTTGTCAAGTGTGATGGATGGATGGAGATCCCCTTTCCGGTGCAGCGGGGACTCCCTCGGAGGCCCTCAATTGGCTGCTGCTGGCATGTTTAGAGATGCCTGTCTCTCTGTTGCATGTTCAACGCATGAACCAAGAGGCATGCAACTCCTGCAGCCACGCAAGCACAAGTCCTTTGTGAAGGGTGAAGCAAGCGAGTGCGGTCCGCGCTGCCTCTCATTCATGGTTTAATTCTTCTTGCATTTCCTTGGGTCTGGAGAGCCATGTTTTCTTTTTCCCCTTCCCCATTCAGCTCAAGAAAAGCCACCCCCCATTCCCCGGCACACACACACACACCAACTTCCAACCAAGGTTTTTTCGGGCCTGTGCTTTGTTCAGTGCCAGCTTGTTAAAGCAAAGACGGAGCCCAGCCCTCGGGAGCACACACAGCCCCCCCTCCCCCTCCGTGCTGAAACGTTTATGCCGCTAAAATCCCAGCCTAATCGCATCAATCTGTGCATGTGGTTCGTGGTAGGGCACCTAAAGACCCCTGAAACGCAACATGTCAGCTCCATATGATGCTGCGTACAACTCCTGTCCTTCCGCCCGTGGCTGCTGGAACCGTTGGCGGAGGCCCCCGCCCACCCTGGTTTTAATTACAATCTCTTGCCAACTTAAGGTGGAGAGGAGGAAGGGTTAACATCCCCCCCCCTTTCCCCTCAGTTGTTCGCCTCCAATCCATATTGGCTGTCACTGTGTGGGTTGTAATTAAAGGCAGCCCCCTTGGCGAAATGACACAGAAGACCTTGCCTTTAAGATGCCATTTCAGCTGCCCAGGCCAGGAGAGAGAGGGCAGTTTCTGAGGCGTATGAGCCTTGCTTATTCGCCAAGTTTAAGGGCATGTGGGAGATTTTCAAAAGGTTGGTTTGACAGAGGAGGGGGCCGAGCGTCTCCCGTCCTCTCTCCTCCTCCTCCTCCTCCTCCTCCTCCTCCTCCTCCTCCTCCGCCAAATGATAAATGTTCGCCCCGTGCCGTCTTTTGCCTCTGATGTGGTTTTGACAGATGTATCTTGATTTTCTTCTGTGGCTTTACATCGCCACATGTCGCCCATACAAATGTCCGAGGCGAATAGCCTTTTCAGGCAGTGGCACGGCTCTCGAGGAGTAATTAAGGAAAATAAATAAATAAATAAATAAATAAATAAATAAATAAATAAATAGATAAAGTGAAATAAAGTGAACTAATGGAACCTATCCCCCCCCGAGTTAATTTTGTCTAATGTGCATGTGGGTGCGTTGATGCCTGAGAGATGCTCCAGGGTGCATTGTGTGTGTGTGTGTGTGTCTGTGCGACTTAAAAAAAACACATAAAGAAGCTAAAAGACGTTTGAAGTTAATATAAATGCAGAGAGATCCGTTAATTCCGCAGGGCTAATAAGGCCTGTGTTTGTTGTTGGATTCCAGATGGCAAAGAAGCCTGTTTTCCTTTTTAGCTTTCAATACGGCTTTAAAAATGCTGCAGCTCTGAAATTGACACAGCTCTGATAAGCATCAGGAAGGACCAGAACAGTTAACATAAACTATCACTTGCACTATTGTTTTAATGGCCCCAGGGATGTTGTGGTATTAGGAGAAACTGTGTGTGCAAGTCACATGTATTCATTCTTCCCATCCAACCCCCCCCCTTCCCCATATATACACAACTTAAATAAGGCATTAATTCACAGGCTGCTTAAATTGGCATTACCCCTTTTAATGCTGATGTGGTGTACGGTTGCCTTTCATATCATCTGGAGGGGCCGAGGGGCACCCTTTTTTCCCTCATCATGCAGTGACCCACAGTTCCCCCCCTGACATATATTGCATAGAGTTATATATTTCGCTGGCCGCCAGATAGAGTAGCTTTGGTAGACTTGAAGCAGAAAGTGAAGGAATCGAGCCTGACTTTAAAATTTGAAAAGCTTGGGATTTTACGGTACATGTTTTGGGCTGTTGCCTTTGTGACTCCGTTGTCCTTTGCATCAGTGTGTTCCTGCAGGCTGGAGGCATTCATGTGTTTGTGCACATGCGTGCATGCACACACACACGTATGAATTAGTGCTCTGATTTCACGGCCGAAATAAAGCACACCCTGAGAATGATGGCTGAGTGCTGAACATCTGATAAGTCCGAATTGCAATTTGCCAGTTCATAATTCAGTGGGATTTTGAATTTGGACAACATTTTGCTTTGATGCTGAATGCTTCCTATTTATGCACCGTCACACATATAATTTTCTGCCTTCTTTGTATGCATGCAGTGCTTCCATGACCCCTGCATTAAAATCTTGTATTTCAGTTGACCCGTTTTGACAGACACACGGCAAGCAGAGAATCAACTTAATTTTTTTTAAATCAAGCTTGTTGGAGAAAAAAACCCTTGGGTTACACATGATCTCTTTCTATATTGCATTCAGATGTTTAAACAAAATGCACAGATCTCTGTATAGGCAGGCATGTTTACCCCTGTTTGCACAAAGGCACATGGAAACTTCTAATGCAAGTTTTCAGGTAAGCAATTTGCACTGATTTCAGCCCCCCCCCACACCCCGTTGAATGCATACTCGAACAAATGGCCTTTATAATTTGAAGAATCTTCCTCTCCCATTTTGGAAGTTAAATGGCTCGGTGAAAATTATTACCTTATTTGCTTTTCATGGGTTTTGGTCAAATAAATTATCAGCAACTTTTTAACGATTTTAAATCTGTTTATGTCTTTTGTCACAAAAAATCCATGCTGGCCTTGGCCTCTCCTTGCCTGCCCTGTTTTTGCTTGTAGTTCCTATAGGCTTGTCATTTTCTGTCTTTCTGTGCTAAATCCGGGCTGGTTTCCCTGATCTGAACTTCAGCAATCTCGATCTGTGCTCCACATTCTGTATGAGGTGTGCAATGTGTGTCTAGCCTGCATCACTATTTGTAAACTGCCCAGTGAGTGTTTTAAGTACTGTGGGGCGGTATGTAAGCAGCATGCTGGACTTATATGCATTTGCCGAATGCCCTTTGCCTAACCCCCTTGTTGTAGTTATTCTATGTCAGTAGCACTCCTGTTTATTCAAACTTCTGATTATCCGAGGCTTGGTTTGACCCCAATGACCACTCAGATAGTACTTTGTGTGTATTAAAATGGAACGGCAGGGATGCTGAGTGGGCAGTCAACATTGGGATGGGGGGGGAGAGGGCGAGAACAGAAGGGCTGCGTTATTATCTGTAGTGTATGTTAAGCCACTGCAGCGTCATATGTAGTGGTGTTGCCCGTTGCATCACGGGCTGCCCACATTCTAAACAGGAAGGAGACCCTTGAGCAAAGACACTGCTGTTTTTTTCCTGGTAGGGTATTCTGAGCTTGTCTCCTGCTGACATGCAGAATCGCCAAATGTCCATGATGTAACTGCAGTTATTTACATACCCAACGGTCTCTGTTTAAAAGACAAAGCACAGTCTCCTGTCAGCCCAGAATTAAGAAAAGGGGGGAATATCAGGAACAATGAAGACCATCGTTCAGGTCCTTTGGCCTAAGATGTAGCAGAGCCTGAAGAAGGGACATATGTGAAGGAAGCTTTGCCTTAAGTGCATATTTGCTACTTTAGTGACAAACTCTGACCTGGTTATGTACTGTGAGTAACGCAGTTCATACAGGTGGGAAGCACACAGGATTTGTTAAAACCCACAATCTGTGTCTTTCTCTCCCCCCAGCCTATCTCTTTCACCAAACACCTTTACGTCTCACTTCATTTTAAAAGTCTGTCATTCGGGAACCTTGGTGAGGTGTGATTTGAATTCCCATTCTAAAGATGGAAAACTGAGGCAGGAAGGGCAGAGATGTGCCTGAAATAATCTGATTCTAGTTCTGATACAATTCCAGATGGACTTAGCAGTACCACCAGGGCTTGCAAAGTTTTTTGATAAAACTTTGCATTTGTATCGTGCTTTTGTATGCATGAAGTGTCTTTCATCTATCTTTTCTTATTTTGGAGTGGGTGGGATTCAAACTATTTTTGCTCTGATTTTTTAAAAGAAAATCAATGGTATCATCATTATGTCTTTTTAAAAAAATTTTTTTTAAGAAACTCATTTAGGTAATACAAAGCATAAAGATAATTAGCTCCAGAGTTGTCTAATAATTTGCTCTCTACATTGTGTCAACTGCAGGGCAGTTGGTTGTTGCTAGATCTGGTGCAAGGAGGGGGTTACATGTTTTCTGGCAAGGTGCATAGAATTGGTCATTGGAGAGGCAGAATTTCAAATGAGATTTCAAGAGTGCAAACAAATGTTTAACAACCACTGGCATTAGGACTGCAAAGCTGGATTTCATTGAAAGATGACATTTAACTTTGCATCTTAGTTTTAACTGGCTCTATCTCTCAGGGACTCTTTTTTGGCGGGGGGGGGGTTTAAAGATATATACCTGGTTCTTTTTGAGGCTTTTCTGTTTTGCTGTTTTATTATAGTGAGGACTGCAAGAAAGAAAGAAAACAAGATCACTTAAAAATGGCAGAGGTGCTGCTGTTTATTTGAGTGGAATCAAACCCGCACACCTGTCAGTCCCTGTTAAAAGGAACATAGGTACAGAGGTCTGGATAAAATGTAAACGTATTAAAATCTAGTAGATCAGTGAATTCAAAGGAACAGGCAGCTATTTTTCTCTTTAATGGGGCCGACGCTTCATTCATTCATTCACTTTATATCCCGCCCATCTAGCTGCAAGGTGGCTTGCAATTATAAAGCTAAAAACTTTTAAAACTATTTATGATTGAATGACAGTTATTACTCTTGCATAAAAGTGACAGACAGATCTATTACAATGGAGATATTGACAATTGGCCAGTTAAGGAAAGGGGGAGAGGGTTGATGGTTTTATGAGGGATAAATATTAGGAAATACAAAATGCACATGCCTTACCCTCACTGTCATAGAGGATAAATCTAGATTTTGGGGTGAGGATTTCCAGGTATTGATGCTCACTGGCAGACTTTTTGTAGAGATGGTGATTATCGCCTTTCTGTTATCCAGAATTCTGTGGTCTGCAATCTGTGTATGAAATCTGGTGTTCATTTACATTCAACTACAAGAGTTTCCTCTTCCTTCCTTCAAAGCCCAAGGTGCCTTTTGGAATTGTTGAATGTGATGAGGGGGGTGGTGTCTATGACTCTGCCTGAATTGGAATACAGGACTCTTTCTGCTTGCACTGCAGAGTCAGGGGTGCCTTTGTGTTTTAGCTACTAAACGCTTGCCCCCGGCCAAGACTTCTAGGCGTGGGAGCTTTCCCCCCTCCCAGTAAGTAGCTTCTTGGTTTATTGAGTCAAGGAACACAATGTCTGTGTTCCTTCCTTTACAAGCTGCCCCCCCATCTCTCTGTTGAAACGAACAGGCGTACTTTCACTTCTGGTTTTGAAATAGTGGGTGGGGCAAAAGGGGTCACCATAGGAATGGGCCTTGATGGAGTTAGCTTGAATAGAGCAAATAGAGGGAACACAGTGAAATCGGCAGCGAATTTTGGAAGGACAAGAGAAAGCTCTTTCTTTAACACGTAAAGAGTTACGGAATTCAGTAGCAACAGGGGTGGCGGTGAAGTCTTTGAAATGAGATTGAACAGCCTCGCGGAAGAGAAAGAGGCCTTCCAATAGTTGATGCTTGTGATAAGCTGTATGTGACTTGTTCGAAAGCACCACTGAACACCAACAATTGGATAAGAAGGACAGGGAAGTGGTATTATCTCCGTGCACCTTCGGCTTGGTCCAGTAGAGTTTTCCTCATGGTTGTCTGTGTGAGCGCACTATAATGTTTATGCCTAATATTCTGGGTTGTGGTGTTTCTTTCTCACATAGAGTTAGGTTTTAGGTATGATTGCATATGACCTCTTCTAGAATGCATGAGGAAATGAGAACTTGGGGCGTATCCCCCCCCCAATAAAAAGAGATTGTATCCTTCAAGTTCATGGACAGGTTTTGTAAGTTGGGGATACCCACTCAACCCTTTGGGTCTGGACTTTTCATTTCCACCCGGCTTGTTCTGTTTCTCTCTTCTCTTAGCGGTTCCTTTGAGTCCAGGGCAGATGTTGTCACGCCTTTGAACAAATACATTGATTTGATTTCCAAATGATATTAGCGTTAAGTCTCTTAGGCTTCACCAAGGATACAGATGCTTGGGGGGGGGGTCAGTGGATATGGGGGGTGCTTGAGAAAAATGGTCCTATACTGTATTTCTTTTTCCACACTTAGCTGCTCTCTGAAGGAGCCTGCGTTATCCTCAAGAAAGCAAAATAAAAGCAAACTAGCAGGGTGGGTGGGGGAGTGGGACATTATTTTAAATAGCTCTTGAGGAAGAGATGATCTTTCACAATAAGTATCTAGAAGCGGGGGGCGGCGGCTCTGTAACAACATAAGAATGCATTCAGTTAGGAGTCTGTGTTTATTGTCCTGTTTTATATTAAATATAGATACTCATTGAGCCATTTTCTAGTCAATAAGCTTGTGTGTGACAATAAAAGGCTATCTTCCGAGGATAAATAAAGCTTAGGGTTCATTGCTTTGAAAGAGAAGGCACAAGCTACTGAGTCATTCCAATGTAGAGTTACAGTAGATGATGCATCTTTAATTCTTTGCTATCTCTCTCACCCTCTCTCTTGTTCCAGATAGAGGAAAGTTAAAACTGTCATTTAGATGATATTTCAGGAGCTGGTATGTCATGAACAATGAATTTTCTCTCTTTCTTCTCTTCCCAAATATACATTTTCATTAACATCTAAGCATATGGAGTAACGGGTTGACATAGAATTTTTAGTTGATGGTCGTCTCTTGAAGCAGTTAATATACTTGAAATTGTTAGATTTTCTCTGGGGGGCGGAGAGCAAAAGTCTGTCTGTCTGTCTGTCTGTCTGTCTGTCTGTCTGTCTGTCTGTCTGTCTGTCTGTCTGTCTGTCTGTCTGTGTAGTGGTAAAGGCACCTTTTATCAGTGTTTCACGGTCAAAGGCCACTAGATTCCTACAGTTTAATGACGCTGAGGGAGAGTTGTGGTGAGCAGTTTTGGGCTAAAGCTGACCTGAGAGACAGAATAATTCTGTAAATGCCAGAAAACACTGTCCAGCTGTGTTGTTGGTTGCTTCTGGATTAGGCTGCTGCAAAACAAGGGAAGAGAGAGCCAGGCAGATAGAAGGGCGGTGAAGTCTGTTGTAAGTTGCACGGCTAGGTGATCTGCTTCTATTAGCTTGTAAGAGTCTGTCGATTATATGAATTTGAGTGGCAGGTAGTGGAGGGTGTTTGTGTGTATACCTAAATTCCCCGGTCCTCTGGTTTTATATCACTGGATTGTGAACGAAACATATGCTTCTCTGGGTGTGCAGTTCTGAAATCTGCCCGCATCTTTTATAAGCACTTTAATTCATGACATATCTTTTCTGTGACATCGTCCTCTGCGGAAATGCAGCCGTGCTGTTTCTGTGTCACATTCTACTGGGACGTTATCCCATTTTGATGTGGTGCTTTAAGAGCCTGAGAAAGGGTTGTTGCTATTTATTACTATTATTGTTACTCTTACTGGCCTACTTGTATCATCATCACCTGGATAGATGCAGAAAGGTAGACCTACCTCAGTCGCCATGGTATTTGTATATAATTGGAAGGCTTTTTTTTTTTTTGCTGTGGCGTGGGATTAAAAATTCTAGGTTTCAGAATTAAAAAGTTGCAGTTGGTACATGCCAGTGAAAAGCGGACCTAAAGACCCCCACATCTATCTGTTCTTCGATTAATATATGGAACCAGGAGCTCTTTGGAGGCAATATTAAATTGGTGAGGCTTCTTCTTTTGAGAAATAACTTCCTGGATTGTCCACCTGAGCTGTATTTGTAAATACAGCAGAGGAAGAAGGTTGCGATCTGGCAGGCTGTGTTTCTTTCTGTCAGCGCACAATGTCAGAGCCGCTCTTTCCAAGACAAATTGTAAATACAACCGTCACAACGATTGTACGACTTAACTACAGAAGTGCCATTTATTCCTGCTGCCGGACGATTGTTAGAAGACTTTTGGAAAGCTTAATTAAACCCAGAGGCCTGCTTGGATGCAAAATGTAATTCTGACGAAGGAAGCGAAGCCAGAAAGGCTCTTGATTGCAGGCTATCCCAAAGTTGGGTTTTGCATGCCGTTTGGCTATCATCCATTTATGGAAGCAGGTTTTAAAGGCCAGGCTTTTTCCTTGCCGCTTGTGGTGGTCCTTGGGTAGTACGGGGAGATGCATACATGGTGTCATCTATTGTGTCTGTGTTTTCCTGTGTTTCATTGCTCCCATTGCCAGTTTCAGAGAGGGATTTATTTCCATATATAGCATGCTCGTCTTTTGTTTGTGGGGAGGGGTTGAGGATGCTTTTTAAAATGGCCCCTCATCCACATTATTAGTATGAATATAGGCTATTACTTGAAAACACAATTTTTCAGAAGTCTTCTAAAAGACTTAAGCGTTGCAGACAGCTTCCTTCTGATTGGGTTGATTATTCCAAAAGCAGCCACTATATGAGCTGAGCCTTCAAATTAACCTAATTTCTTGTCTCTTGGTAGCTATATCATTTATCATAGAGAATTAAGTCTTTCTTTCTTTCTTTCTTTCTTTCTTTCTTTCTTTCTTTCTTTCTTTCTTTCTTTCTTTCTTTCTTTCTTTCTTTCTTTCTTTCTTTCTTTCTT
>JAHTLZ010000045.1:7117755-7130600 GCA_023846285.1 Phrynocephalus versicolor | reverse complement strand
CTTTCTTTCTTTCTTTCTTTCTTTCTTTCTTTCTTTCTTTCTTTCTTCCTTCCTTCCTTCCTTCCTTCCTTCCTCACCATGTGTATATTGATTAAATGGTGCACACTGCAAGTTTAAATGGACCTAGATGCATATATGTTTTCAATGTTCATGTGTGTGCATGCACGCGTGCTCACATGCACACACACACACACGGTTGACTGAATTGCAGGAATGAGCAGGGATCTATGGCAAGTTGGAAAATAATTTAATAAATGCCAGGCCTTGTACGGTTGGACATGCTTAGACAATAAAAGATTGATTTATGGAAAGGGGGGTGGCGGGGGGGGCGCTCAGCAGGGCCAGCAGTTTTATGTCTGTGTCTGTTTTGGAAGCAGGGTGGTGGAAGGAAGCCTGCCAAAGAATAAAAAAATATTTTGGATCAAAATGAAGAGGAAGGAAGCTTATTCCTCGGTGGAGGTTTTCCCCAAGCAGATTGAAAAGTATTTCGGCTCGTTGGAAATAGCAGGAACCCAGATTCTTTGTGCGTCTTTCAAATAAAAATGAGACCTAAAATGACATGATAATTACAGACAGTGTGTGTGAAATATTTATGTTTTTGTCACTTAGAATATGTGGGGATCTTCGGACAAGATTCACTCAGGACTCATTTAGTGATATAGTATATGTTGTTCTGTAAATGCACTCACTGCAAATGTGGAGTTAAATAAAAAAGACACGGAATCTGGCATCCTGTTGGGGTTTTTCTTTTCCTTTTTAAATTAAAATCTAGGATTCATTTTTATTTTTTTCATGCTTTTTTTCCTCCCCCCCCCCCCCCGTCAGAAGAATTGCTATGACAGGGATAGTCAGTTTGGCATGGGCCTGAATGGAGAAATTCTGAGATTATGTTGCATTTCAGCAAAAATACAGGTTTATTTCTCTGTGTGCACCAAATTAGGAGGTAGCTTGCTAGTTTCCCGCTTTCCTGATTGGTAGATATGTATATAAAAATATTGTCAAATACTGTACTTGCTTATTGTGCTGGTGTTAAATGAGGCTCTTTCAAAGTGTTACATATTTGGTTCCTTTTGCCTAGACAGTCTGCTTGTATTGTGTGCAGATTCTCCGTCAAATTATGTTCTTGTTTTTTAAAAGCTGGCAGTATATAAATTGTAAATAAAGTCAAGTAAAGTTATTGTAGTTTGGAATATATTGTGTACCTGACCTCATGGGTTCAGCTGCTTTTAATTCTCTTTTGTTTTACTTTGTAATTTTTTTTAAAAAAGTTTAATCTTATTTTCCCCAAAGGTCCTGTTCTGATACATGTAGATAAAAACTTTGAACCTAATGATTCGGCCGATAAATAATTCAGTCCAAGTTTGTTAGGTCGTTCCCCTCTGTCCTGATGAGGGCCTGAAACAGTTGGTATAGCTCCAAATCTCTAATTACAAGCCAATTACACTGTACTTACAGTTTGAGCCTCGTGGAATATTGTACAGGTTGAACACAGCCTGTTTTGTGCATTTTGTAGAGCAAATGTTAAAACAAAACAACACAAAACAAACAGGTAATACCTATGTTCAGGTCCTCGTCCTGAGAACCTTATTTTTCGTTTTTCCGTAAATAAAATAAAACCTGAATGCAAGTTTCTATTTCCTTGAGGGAAATTTGAACAGAACCATTCAGGCCTATTCTTGTTCTGCCTGTAGAAATCTAATCTCATGTTTTAACAAACAGTGCTGGCTTCTCTTTTTGCCATAACCTGGGAGATGTATAAAAGGTAAAGATTCCACACACACACACCGCACATGTGTGCTAGTCGTGTCTGAGTCTAGGGGCGGTGCTCATTTCCATATTCAAGCCGAAGAGGCAGTGTTGTGCAAGTCCATGGCCACGTGGCCGGCATGGCTGCAAGGAAACAATGTTTGTACCTTCCCGCTTTTTATGCCAGTACCTATTTATCTACTTGAATGTACATGCTTTCAAACTGCTAGGTTGGCAGGAGCTGGGTTTATCAGCGGGAGCTCGCTCCGCTGCGTGGGACTTGGGATTTGAACTGCTGAGCTGCCGACTTTGCAGTCAACAGTTTCGGAGCCTTAGTCCACTGAGCCAACATGCCCCAAAATGTGTTGGCTCCAAAATATGTCAGCCCAAAATGTCTTGCTCCATCAGGTGAAAGTCAAGGTGTCACCTCTTCTATGCTGGCACTTGCATATGCCTTTCTAACTCTGGAGGTGAAACAGGGCCTCTTGCTGAATCGGAAGGGGGTAGCTTAGACAAATTCCTCATGGTGTACCACAGCCATGTCTGTCCCTGTACATCTGCTTCCAGAGGTGGCTGCTTCAGACTGTTTAGTGGTAGAGCTGGCCTAGGGATGGGGCTTGGCTATTTTGATACCTTGGACAGCAGAAATTCAGTTTTCCTACCTACCCACCCACCCACCCATTTTGTTCTTCCGTTTGTTAGGGCTTGCACTTTCTCCTTCCACGTTCCCTCCTTAATCCCAGTCCCCCTCAGAAGACAGCATTCAAGCCTGTTCTGTTGTGAACCGGACAGGTTTCCCTGGGTGATCCTGTGGGCCAAATGTCCCATCTGCCCAACAGAAGCTCAAGGCAGGAGTTAGCTTCTCAGGGAGGATGGGTGAACTTAAGGCTGCATCTTCCTGAACAGCACCTGTGTTTCTTTTGCTTACTGTTTCCATGGATATTGGGGACACTTGTCTGGAAATAACAAGATGGGCCTTTGAGAGGGAAAAGTTTCAAGCTTTGAGAACACTCTGGCTTGATTGTGCGTTGACGACCGTAATGAGATTCCCAAAAAGGGAACCATGAGAGTGTGTAAAATATGCCACCCTTGTGTTTCCTTCTAAAAAGCCATGTGATGTTGAATTTGAGTAGAAACTGGCCTTAGTATCTTCATGTAGATTGGTCTTCCTTCTGATATTTTATTTTTTGTTTATTTTGAATATTTTTACCCTGCCTTTCTCCTTGGAAAAGCACCCAAGGCGGCTCACAATAATGAGAGACAATATGCAGCCCAAAACATTTTATACGTACTCAAGTTAGGAACAGGGAATTAGTTAACTGGATTTTATTCAGCATCTACTCAATTCGTTGACCAGTATCCTATCAAGCTTCTGCTGAGGGAAAAGTCACACTAGCCTAGCAATACAGGATTGAATTGTCATTGCACAAGGGGAAATTGAGAAGTACACACACACACACACACACACACACACACAGAGAGAGAGAGAGAGAGAGAGAGAGAGCAGGGTGGGTACACAAACAGAATTCCAAACTGCCTTGGTATTATCATCCTGTGGGGCAAGGCAGATTTTCCCACTTTGCTAAGTGCAGATGTGGGTTGTTAAATGTGTGGCAGGACTTTTGCATGTAGTGCTTTTATGCCAGGCCTGTCCTGATGTTTTCTGCACCTGGAAGGCATCTTTTCGGCCATTTTCCCAGCCGCCTTCATATGCAAACATGCTCTCAATGAGATGTGTTGGAGTGTGCCAGGCAGCTCCCCCACCCCCCAGTGCTCCTCTTGCATTTTAAAAACATATTTCAAGGAGGTGGGCTCCCCCCCCCTCAATTCTCAACGGGGTGAGCCAGCTACCCACTCCCCCACCCACCGACCTGCCTACCCGTTGCCAACTGCCTCGGCACATTCCTTATTCTGAGGGTGGCGTTGACTCAGGTTGGCGAGGGCAAGGATTGAGGTGTGTGAGCCTCCATGTGTGAGCCTGGCGAGGTTGCGCTGGCGAGGTTAGGCCCCCATCCCTGCGGGGAATGTGTTCTTCATTTGCCTTTACAATCGGAACACCTCAGAGTGGCTATCAGGTATGAGCTCAGATGGGCGCATGTAAATATCCTGTCAGAGGCAACCCAAGGAATATTAATGTCTCCTCGCCGCCGTGCTATATTAAAGCAGTACACAGTAGGCTTAATATGGAGGCAGACGGGCCGATTGTTGGAGACCTAGGTGGCCTGGAGAGAATGGCAGCCGTAGGAAAATGTTCTACATGCCAGATTTTCTGCAGATATATATTCCCCCCCCCCCACACACACACACAGTGATCTGAGTAAAACCAAAATGCCTGTATGGTTTTATATGGACCTAGCAACCTCCTGCACACCTTTTAAAAAATGGATGTAGGAAAGGTAATACTGTAGTGAGATATACCTTCCTACTTCATGTTGAAATCATTTATTTTGCTCAAGAATTGCCACACTTAAATTCTTAAAGGAAGGAGTTGTGTTTGAAACAAAGGGACATGCAATTCAGGTATGTTTTATTTTTGTAGTCTCTTTAGCTCTGCGCCAGATGAAGCAAACTAATGCTTCAAAGTCGGTTTTGGTCTATTCTTGGTTTTCAGACAAAAGCAACAAATCTCCATGAGAAGGCTGGTATGATTTCTCAGTTCGAGGGGGCTGCTGTGTATCTCCTCCACTCCCCCCCCCCACCAAATGCATACATTTAAGAGAGTCAGAATCAACTTGCTATCAGAACTGGTTAGAATAACTGCATAAAATCAGTAAAATACAGTAATGGATAAAAGTGTGTGTTGCTTCCCCCACCCTCAGCAACTCGGCACCCCTCTTAATATTGGAAACAAGTGAGGTATCAGTGGGTAGTTGAATTTGAAGATTTCAGTCAGTGCAAAGAGATGTCACATGCATTCATGGGAGAACCAGCCTCAGATCATCTGATTCAGTCCTGTCGAAGGCTTTACCTGTACAGGTTGCTGTTTAAACAAATAACATTTTTCTATTCACTGAGTCCAATTATATAGATTCAGACAGTGGGTATGTGTGTGCATTCAAATACAATTTCCCCCCTAGTCCAGATAACAAAATAGCAGCTTTCACATCAAGAAGGCAATAAGATTTTAATCTTTTTTTTTAAATTACCAATGAGGAGAAGCTCCTTTAGAGCACAGTAGTGTTTCTGCAGATAGGAGTCAGTGTGTTATTTTTCTGCAGAACAGAATCGCTGGTAGAATCCACCCTAGCGTAGTTAGGCTCTGAATATGATAGCGGAGAGATAATGGGGAAGCTGGCTAGTTATAAACAAGACACTCTTATTCATATACTTGCTGTTCTTTAATGCTGCTGTTGAATTATCTTGCTGTTAGAAAATACATATGTATGTATTCCCGACAAAGTTTTTTACCCATTTTATTCCTCGAATAAAAAATGGACTCGAAAGCTCAGTTGAACAAGTCAAAAGAACATAAGAACATAAGACGAGCCATGGTGGATCAAGTCAAAGGCCCATCTAGTCCAGCCTCCTGTATCTTACAGTGGCCCCACCAAATGCCTCTGGGAGCGCACGAGACTAAATATCTGTCTCCTGATACCACTCCCCTGCATCTGGTCCTTGAAGTACCCTGGTTTTAAGCCTGGAGAGTACACATCTCCATCATGGTTTTTCACCTGTGATGGACTTTTCCTCCTGGAATCTGTCCAATCCCCTTTGAAGGCATGCAGGCCAGATGCCATCACCACATCCTGTGGCAGGGAGTTTCACAGACTAAGAACACGCTGGATTAAAAAATATTTTCTTTTGTCTGTTCTCACTCTCCCAACCCTCAATTTGAGCGGATGTCCCCTAGTTCTGGTATTTTGTGAGAGGGAGAAGATTGTCCCTCTATCCACTTTACTCATGCCCTGCATAATTTTGTACGTCTCAATCATATCCCCCCTCAGGTGCCTTTTTTCCAGACTAAAGAGCCCCAAATCCTGTTCTATTTCATGAAAGAAATATTTGTAAGCAAAACCAGAATTCTGTCAAGATCTCAGTAGCAATCTGGGAAACATGATTTCTAAAGATTTTGCCATAATCTGGGGTTAGGGCGTTATGTTTCACATTCTGCTTTGGTCATTTGGAAAAGACAGAACTAAAGATGTGATGGCTTTCCCAGCGAGCAATGCGAACCGTGTGAGATCAGTAAGTTTGGGGCAGCTCGTAGGCCAAAGGGGTCACACACCTTCCATGTTTGGCTGTGTGTGTGTATGTTGCATCGTTACAGTCGTGACACCCTTCGTGACCCCATGTCCATGGAGTTTTCTTGGCAGGAATACTGGAGTGGCTTGCCTACAGCACCTGGTATTCCCTGGTGGTCTCCCATCCAAGTACTAACCAGGGCCGACCCTGCTTAGCTTCTGAAATCAGGCGAGATCAGATGTGCTTAGGGCCATGGGCTGTCAGTGAGCATAGCGTAAAGGAGATTTGGACTGGCGAGGTTCTCTTCCCAAATGTTTACTGAACATGCTACCATATTGCTGAACAGGGCCCCTGTTTGAAGTTTGAAGGCAGCAAGTTTGGGGGCATAGTATCAACTGGTGTTAATTAGTAAGGCATAATTACATTATTTAATGCTGTGATTCATACTGCAGGCTTTACCTGATGAATAATTGTGGCTAATCAATGAAAACACATATAGTGGGTAGGATTGCTTCCACGTAATCAAAAGGGCTGAGAAAAAGTTGCAGAATCTTCTTATGGTGGCTTTCTTGTGGTCCAAAGGAATGAACCTGATCTTTCTACACTGAATTTTGTGAAAGAAACAAACACCAACACTTTAAATACAGTCCTCTTGCCTCCCTTCTTATTTTATATAAGTTTAGCCAACACTTTCTTTCTTTTCCATAAGAGAACAGTGGTTAATTTTCAGTTTTGCATATCTGAAATCAGTATCAATACTTAACACTGAATGTTTATTTTATTATTTTTAAAAAGTGCCCGTGGGTTTTGGACATACCGCTCTTGAAATTATTTTGGATCCACTGTGTTAACTGATGATTCGATGGACAGAATCAAATTTGTCACCACAATGCAGGTGTAACTTTATTGCACCAGGCAGTGCAGGCAGCACCATCAGTCATATGGTTTCCTGTTGTGACTGCTTGTGTTGTGGTGGTTGAAGAACGTTGTGTATAGCACTTCTGCTTTGGTGCTATTGGCGTTATTGTGAGTGTAATGTTGAGTTATACTTCCGTAGTGATGCAAGTGGATATTTCCCAGTATGTCATTCTCATAAATTTGGTGCAGAAAAGAAATGGAAAGATAGGATCTTGTATAACAGGGGATATTAGTGTTTTGCTTTCATTTCTAAAAAAGGAATGTACATATATTATATTTAGTAGAAATTGTGTATTGTCTTTGGGTGGTGGCTTAGAAAGATATACAGTGGACCCTCGTATAACAAACGGTTTGTATAACATAAAATCTGTGCAACATGATAAAATTCCAGATATAGGGGAAATTTGCTTAAGAGAATCGCCTATGGTGCGAATCCGTACAACATAAAAATGGTCGCAATTAGGGATTACTCTGTTTTCAATGCATTCCTGTGGGAAATTTGTATAAAGGAAAATTTGCTTAACCGAATTTCATTTGGAATGAATTAATTCCTTTATACAAGGTACCACTGTATGTCACTCAGCTTTTTATTTACATAAGTGTAAGTAAAGCTAATGATTTATGAAGGAAGCTTTTTTTAATTCTGAAAAATAAAAGTTTTTTTCAAAATCAAATTTGTAATTCATTTCCAGCTGCAAACAAAGTATTTGCAAAGTAAAAACAAAATAAAAACAAAAGCAGAGTGGCAGCCCACCAGGATTTCATGTATCAAACATTTCCTGTTCTTAGTCATTCTGTAGAGGTCCAGCAGCAGATTTTCATAAATTTGGTGATTCTTGAAAAGAATGCCGGATTAGCTGGCCAATGGTCTGATTTTGTAAAGCAGTTCTTACATTCCCTAATGAAAAAAATCCCTCGGCATCCCTTGCTAAACTGTAGCGACTGCAGCAAGTTGGCAATTAAATATATAGCCCCTAAGACGAAAGTCAGCCGATGCCTGACAGATACAAGGAAAATTCAAGGAGTATATTTCTTCTTAGAGATTCATACTCCTTTCAAAGTGGTTTGTTAAATGGCTGCTTCTGTCTTGGCTTGCTGGTTTTTTACTTGTTCATAAATTCAATACCATTCACAAACATGATGGCATTTCCCATACAAATTCTCAACTGGTCTTTACTGTTGGAAACGTATCACTCTGAAGTCCATATTCTTACAGGCCCGGCAAAGTCCTTTGGATTCTTCTCTTGTGTTGTTAATATCACGCCATGTGTGAAGTGTTTTCTTCTTCTTCAGAATATGGCTGCCGGATTCCCCCTGCACCCCTGTTGCCTCTCCACTTCCAAGTAAAGGTTAACACAGTTAATGCAAACCCTAACAACCTGGTGGATAGTACATTCCTCAGTTTTCACAGGGCAGTGGAGCAGAAGTGGTGAGGAGGTGCAAGGAGAAGTCAGTGACAAACCTGAGTTGCGCGTATGCTATTTGAAGCTTCATTTCAGTTGTGGGTGATTTATTAGGCCAAAAGATTCATGGGAAAATGAGGTGCCCAGTGGGATTTGGCAGACGGGTGGCAACTGGATGTAGATGTTGCAGGAAGGAGCACCATAGCTACTGAAGAAGCGTCAAATAATTGATGGAGCTGAAGTAGATTCTGTTGTCACAGGCACTTAGGATGATGTAGACTGAGCTACGACTTGTTGTGAGTGTTGTTCGTTTTTGCTCTGAGGAGGCTGCTTAAAACAGCTTTGTTCTTCTCTCCGAACCATTAGGTAAGAGTACTTTATTGTATATTTTTTTTAACTTCCAGAAGAGTGTTAATATTTTGTACGAGATGATAAATTCTTTTATTTAGTGAAAAGTGTTGTCTTCCTCTTGCAAAGAAAGGTGTCTGAGGGGAGAGGAAGGAGGTGGTCAATAAGGAAAAAACGTTCAATCCCGTTAAAGATAGTCTTGGATCTTTGAAAGCAACTGCTGTCCTTTTTAACGTCAACATTTGAAGAGCTTCAAAGGAGATGTGTGTTTCTTCTGATCTCTAAGCTTGTGTGACTGGTTGCAAGCATGCACGTGCATGTGGGCGCATGCTCGCACACACAAACACACAAAAGGAGGAAATGGGAGGGGAGACTTGTTGCGTGTAAGTGGAAGCCTTTACAGGTTGTACAGGGACGTACTTGTTCGTACAGCAGAGGTGAAGAAAAAACCCTGCATGAAAATAATTTTGCTCTTCTGACAACAGCTGCCGTTGTGTGATTGACTGCTGTTTGCATTTCTCATCATGGTCAGGAGTGGTGATTTGATCTTGTCCATGTGGGCTGTTCTATTAATGACAGCTTGCTGGCATCAGGAAAGAAATGTAATTGCTTTATTATTTGGAATATTTGTTTATTTGTTAAATTTGCATCACAGTGTTCAATACGCAGTGTGTCAGAGTGGTCTTAAAATATGATCTTATTCCAGCCTTTGGATGGAAAAAAGAAAAAGAAGAAGACAAGGGTGGAATAGCTCACAAAGGGTGATTTTCGGGTAGAGTTTGGAAATGTTAATTTGGTTTCTACCTAGTTATCCCACATTTGCAAAGAAATAGAAAACCAAAGATGAAATCCCCAGCAAAGTCATGCTTTCTGCGGATTCCAGGAGTTAACATAAATTTGGCAGGTCCACAGGCCTTTCTGCCTCAAATATTTACTTATATGCAGTGGTACCTTGTATAAAGGAATTAATTCGTTCCAAATGAAATTATGTTAAGCAAATTTTCCTTTATACAAATTTCCCATAGGAATGCATTGGAAATGGAGTAATCCCTAATCGTGACCATTTTGACCTTGTACGGATTCACCCCATAGACGATTCTGTTAAGCAAATTTCCCCTATCTCTGGAATTTTTTATGTTGTACAGATTTTATGTTATACAAACTGTTTGTTATATGAGGGTCCACTGCATACAGATTGCATCTCTTGTCTTTTGTTTCTTAGCAAATTTCTGTCCCTTGGCAGGGCCAAATAAACTGTGGGAGCTACCAATTTCATAAGTTAAAAAAATAGAGAGAAGAGGATAGGAAGGGAAGCATCTGCTTTTGAAGGTGTGATTCCTCATAATTTTTTAGATTGTTTGTTGGCTTCTTACCCCTGCTGAAAGAATCAAAAACAGCACTCACACAATTCACAGCGTTTTCTATGCCCAAGGATGGACCTTTTTTGCCCTCAAATGGATCCTTGGGTCCTCTGCCATGTCATCTAATTATTTTCACAAAATAGACCTTGAATACAGGCCTTGGTATTTACCTTTGTCCATTCATTCAGTTGATTTCCTTGCTGGTTTTTCTCATTTTTTTCAAAGCTTTAACATACACACGGGCTCTTGGTGTCATGCCACATACATGAGTGTATGTGACGGAAGAGGATGTGACGTGAAGACAGCTTGAAAAATTCTGCCTTCAAAAGCCATTTGCTGGGCATCTCTCTCCGAGCGTCTAAACTTTTGCTTTTAATCCTATTTCGATTTATTCTGTCACAACCTATAGCCACCCTCTTTCGGCCAGGCTCATGTAAAGTAATGTTGGTGTCAAAAGGAATTGGTTGAGACGAGAAACCTGTGGCTGATACAGATGTCTGTGGAGGCTGCCTTTTCACGCAGTCTTGAGTCCTAGTCTTTCCAATAAATGTTAAAAGGTGATGAGTTGGCAAAGGTGATGCCGAAAAGAAAAACATTTTTAAGGGAGAGGCGGGCCAGGGTGGCTGCTTTGGTTTTGCTTTCCTACATTTTAGGTAAAGATCCATGGGGAGCGGAGAATACGGTAGTGGGAAGAGTTGGCTTTTAAGAATGTTATAGTTGTCAATGACCGTTGACCTTGAAGACTTAAGTCTTCCCCCATCCTTAGGAGCGGTGGCTCTTACCCCTGGACAATCAGGTTGCTTTCTTGATGTCATGGTTATCTCACAACAAAGCTGTACTAAGCAGCTGGGTGGTTCTGATCTTGACATTGTCTGCTCCCTGGATGGGAGATATTTAGACATCTCTTTTATCTTTGAGAAAAACATTTCTGCCATCGGAAGACCTGCCAGAAGGTGTGCCTACTACAGGTATGCATTCACGGCTGTTGTAAACACCTGGGTCTAAATCCATTTGTCAGGTCCTGGACCCAACCTATGTGGGCTTGATTTAAATCAATTTGAAGCACAATTTAAATATTTTAAAAATGGGGATTTTTTTTGACAATTATACTGTAATCTTAAAAAAAATTAAAAACATTAAATCACAATTTAAATTGATTTGATTTAAATAATCATTTGTTTTTATCTGCCCTGGTCCCAACAATTAGATCAGTTGCTGAATTAGGAGTTATTATCCCTTACATAAATGTCTTGATTAAGTAGGTCTGCTGTCAGAGGGGCTACCATTTGGATTCAGGCCTGTAGTTAGAATGGTGAAGGTGGGTTTGTGCTTTATCCCATAGGATCGAGTGGCTTAAGATGCAAATAAATACAAATAAGTGCATATCTTTCTTCTAAACACATTCTCATGTGCATGAATGTATATTTCTGCACATGGATGTATCTACATATGCTAGTTCGTGTACTGGAGAGAGCCACAGTCTTGATTAGTTCAAATGGTAAATTAATAAATTTAAAACAGTTGACTGATGAGGGTGATAAAGGGCAAAATTTTGTTGTTTTAGGCATATTTTAATTGGTGTCTTGAGACTAAATGAATGGTTCATTTATTTTGGTGAGACTGGTTTGATACTGATGGGTTAATGTAAATGGGTAACAAAAATGAAAGTCTTAGCTATCCTTAGAATGGAAGTTTTTCTTTAATGATTAAACTTATACCACAGTTTTTTCAGTAGCAGAGAAGAAGAAGGCACTTTTATATATTCTTCAGTAATATGCGCCTGTATTTAAATTTGATTAATTGGCAGATCAATTAAAAGGCAGGCTGCTTTATCAACTAAAAATCTCTTTCATCATTTTGTTAAAAAATACTGACCATAAAACAATTGCTGACTTAATTTCCATGGAATTTTCTGCTGAATTTCTCCCACTTTCTCAGCAGCCAAATAACCTGCTGAAATAAAAATAGGCTTTGGTTCTTTCAGAAGGTGGTAAGAGTTGAACTTTTATTAGACAAGGTTTTCGTTGGTTGTTGTTGTTGGAGGGTGGCAGCGTCTGTCCATGTGTGTTGGCAGAATTGTGAGTAAATACATTTGCCACCACCACTCAACCTCTGTGGTTGGTGGCACGCGTAATTGCTCGTCAAGCTAGCCAACCTGTGTAGGAAAGCCTTCATTAAAGTGCAAAGTTCTTTTGGCATCACGTCCGAGCCTTAGGTTTTGCACAGTTCGAGACTCTGATTGCAGGCATGCATACCCTCAACGCTTCTCTTCCTCAGGGTGTGATCCTGTACACAGGGTGCTTTCCTTAGTTCCTCTTAGTAGACCACAGTTTTTTCTTCAGACGAGTACTTGGTGCTAAAGAGATAGTGTTGCTATTACATTAGATGAAATTGGGGATATACGTATGTTCGCATCCATTCAGGATACTGTGAAGTAAATGTTGATGATTGAAAATAATATGAAATATTGAAAAAAGAAGTGTTGGTTGATTTTGTGTGTGTGTGTGTGGGGGGGGGGAACAAACCTGGAAGACGTTCCAAAGAATGGGCTTGGACTTTTAATGCCATGGAATGGTGGTTAGTCCAGTGAAAATGCCTTGAGTTCTTTGGACTTAATCCACAACATTTCCACTCCGACCGGCTGTTAAATGTTAACAAGAACCTGTTCTTTTTTAGTGACAGATTGTTGTCCTCATATATATGTGAAACTAAGCAAAATTGTTGACAGCCAGATAACGGAAGCAGTGCCCTTAAAAATGGCAGGTGTTTGGTTTTTCCAAACATTGTGAGAAACCCAACAACTTGATCTCACTCTAATAATAATAATAATAATAATAATAATAATAATAATAATAATAATAATAATAATAATAATAATAATAATAAT
>JAHTLZ010000045.1:7105969-7115969 GCA_023846285.1 Phrynocephalus versicolor | reverse complement strand
CTTTGGGGGTAGGGGAATAAGGGGGTAGAAAGTGTGCTCATAGATTTTGGGTGAAATTGAAGTACCTGCCCCCTTACAAGAGTAAATAATGGAATTACGCAAACGAGGCCCCTTAAAGGAAGGTACAGACAGAGAGTGGCCACAGAATTTCATGTTTTGAACCCACGTTTTGAAGTTGGAACCTAGGGAGGCAGCAGTATTTAGGTGTGTTAGTGTGTGGGTAAGAAATTGATCCCTAGATCTGCTGACCTTACACAACCTTATCTATTTTTGGGGTCACTGGCTCTTAAGAATTTGAGTCAAGAGTCTTTCCCAAACCTACTTAGAAATGCCAGGGCTGAACTGACATCTCCTGAGCTGAAAAAATGGTTCCTTATTTCTCTCCCCCACCCCACAGGAATGAGAGAAGAACATAGTGTTTCTTCTTATCTGCCTCTTGCTTCTAGCTTCATTGCTGGCCAGGTACAAAGGGGTAATTTTCAAATAATGAGCAAGGCAGTGCCAGGGAACTTAAAGAGCTGAGGGGTTTCCCATCCCTTGGGAGGGAACTCTTGATGAGAAGATCATAAATGTTAAGAATTTGGAAAAAAGACATGTTGATTTGGAGGTTCTTGGAACTGTACTCCAGAAAAGTAACTTGACCAGATATGTTTCTCCCAAAGATGGATGGCCAACATTATTCAGTCTTACACAGTTTGAACCTGCAGGGGCATGTTAGTAGAGAGGCCTGTTTGAAGATGCTTTTTTACTTTAAGTTGATTGAACGCAGCATTGTTTACACTACCAAAACTGGTGACTATAAAATAGAGTAAGATGCCAATGAACCGAAACTGGACAGCAATCTTCTTGGCAAAGTTTTTTTCAAGATTGAACCCAGAACACGCAGAGCCCAAGCTGGCCTTAAAAAATGTTACATACAGTCATATAAATCACAACAGGTTGTATCGCTTGTACCTTCTGAGATGACCAAGAATTCTGTCCGAATTGTTGCAAAAGCAATTCCCAGAAAACAGAAAATTAGAAAGCATGGTTATGTTTATTTATTATATAAAAGTATATACACTTTTAGTGCACTCCTGTACAGATGTCTTTATGTAGGAGTCAGTTGTGAAGTGAGTGTAGTCAGGGGAGTGCCGTAGTTGGGCTGGATACTGCACCTTGCAGCAGCGTTGGGATTTGCACATGTTTGTCGCCAAGAGAAGCCTGGAGCTGCAGGAGATTTCGAATCCGAGGAGTGCATGGCTCAAGTCTTTGTGTGCCTTTTCGTAGGGGCCGCTGAGCGGAATCTGCTAGGTTATTGATTATCACGGTGTTGTCATCCTGTGCGGTGCCTTAAAGAATATCACAAGCAGTTTTGTAAAGAGTTAAGAAGGACAGAAAGAGAACCAAGAACTCGGACTTAGAAAAAGAGAGAGAGAGAGAGAGAGAGAGAGAGAGAGAGAGAGAGAGAGAGAGAGAGAGAGAGAGAGAGAGAGAAGAAATAATATAAGTTTAGGGAAGAGACAAGGAGTGTCGGCGAGTGAATGCAGCTTGCGTTAAAGACCATGACAGTCTTTATGTCATTAGCATTATGGAAAAATGAAGTTTGCAACGATTTTAAAAAGAGGAGATAAACATATGTTTTAGCTGGCTGTATCAGCACCGAGTATTCTTTATGCTGTGTCATCCAAAGATGAAAAATTGCCCTATCTTTGAGAGGTGCCAAGGTCTTCAGTCCACTACACTTTGCTAGCACATTCTGCCGTCTATAAAAATGTTTTGTTAAAAGATTGCCCATCTTTCGATTGCCACGTTGGGAATCAAACGGAATGCAGTAAAGCTTCCTCTCTAACCTTGCATGCCTGCAATCCTTAACTGTCTCATTAAGTGGAATGCTAGCACCCCGTGTCCAAAATGGTGTTGTGGTTGTGCTGGAATTAACGACAAGGTTGAATGCTTGCAGCAGGCTTGTAAGTAGTTACTTAGTGGGTTGCTTGTGGCGTTTTAGAGGGGCCCACAGGCTGCCAGGTACATAAATTTGAATCGGTTTCTGAATAATTACCCTGTGTGTTCTCCCCCAGCCCCCCACCCCGTAAACAGAGAGACAAAGCGTCTTAAACAGTCCCTTTCTTCTTTTCTCTGCCTTTCCCATTAGTAACACATATTCTGTTGGTGTTACTCTTTTTCTACCTCTTCCTCTTAAATGTTTTGATCCACCCATCAAAATGATGGACAAACTTATAGATGTCGAATCCAAACAACCAAACAACTAGACAAGGATATATTTGTAGATTCCCCTTGTTCAAACCATGTTGCAAAAAACCTAGTACAGTACTTGGTACTCCCAGATGTATGTGAGTATTAAAACTGAGACCAGGATGCTTCTTATGACAGTAATGTTGCTCACCATTATCAGAATCAGCTCCTTTTATTACCAAAGTGTCCCTTCCTCAATAATACATTTGCTTAAGTTTCTCTCCTCTGTTGCCCCCCCCCTTTATTTTCTTCTTGGTGACAACCCTCCCCCCCTTGCCTGATTCTGTTGCATGGCATGCACAACAGTGTCTGTGTTTAGAAATAATACAAAGGAAAAAATTCCACATCAAGGAAACCAAAATTAGATGCTGAGACAAAATTATGGAAATTAAATAGATTTGCATGTAATTGCACACTTTTGCCTAGTTTATTATGCTTCCAAGATTCAGGTGTTGAAAGCATTTATAGTGTATTTGTTTGGGGGGGGGGTTAAACTGAGGAAGGGTGGAGTAGCTAGAGGGCAAGAAAAGAAGTAGATGCAGGAACAGTGATTTTTCCAAATTCTGCTTTTGGTTCAGTTTTGTCGACAGAGTCCTTCTTACAGTCTTCAGTCTCTGAGGTGTAGATGGGAGAGACAGCAATAGAGAAGGTGGATCGGATCCTCTTGTACATTTTAGGGGTTGTAGGTTAAAAATAGTACCATGTTTCCCCGAAAATAAGACAGTGTCTTATATTAATTTTTGCTCCCAAAGATGCGCTAGGTCTTATTTTCAGGGTATGTCTTATTTTTCCATGAAGAAAAATACGGTACACATTTATTGTTATCTTATTATGGGGAGGCCTTATTTTCAGGGGATGTCTTATTTTCAGGGAAACAGGGTAGGAGTGTGTTTTTTAAACCGAGCTTGGAAGAATATAGGTATTTTCCAGGAATTTTCAAGATATAAAGACCTGGTATATGGTCAGGAGTGGTCAACCCCCAGCTATCAGGACAGATAAAGAGAACTGATTTCTTCATATAGTGGCCCAAAACCTCTTGCAGAACTACGCAAATGATGTAAATGTTGGAGGCAAATTGCCGTAGATTAAGAAACCACCGTAGATACTAGCTTCATTCTGAGTCATACCACTGAGAGTGCAACTGATGTCTACAGTGATTTCTTCACTGCAAACAGTTCTCCTCCAAAAATCATGCCAGTTGTGCTATGCTGATGTAAGAGGACTTG
This sequence comes from Phrynocephalus versicolor, assembly GCA_023846285.1. Classification (NCBI taxonomy): domain Eukaryota; kingdom Metazoa; phylum Chordata; class Lepidosauria; order Squamata; family Agamidae; genus Phrynocephalus; species Phrynocephalus versicolor. Next base: position 7,112,508 of record JAHTLZ010000045.1, on the reverse strand, counting down.
GACTAGTATGTAATTAATTTATGGAAATTGCTGTCACAAGAGACAATGGGATCTAGCTTTTAAACATATTGGTTCACAAAGTAGCAGGTACCGCCATCATTTCCCTCCCGCTTTCCTCAAAAATAACTGTGAAAGTTACTTGATGGTGACTGGGATTATAGTTTTGGGATTTTGAAGGGGCTTTAGCTTTTTGGCCTCTGTTCTCGTTTGGCTTCTATACCCAGGATCTGTATGTCTCTCCATTCATTCATTCATTCATTCATTCATTTTCCAGTGGATACAGTATTTTGAGTATGAACATTACCTGATTTTATCAGGGCAACAAGAGGGGAGAAGTTAAAAGCTCCCTTTGTCTCTATGGTAGTGTCCTGATCTAGACATGGTGCAGTGGTTAAACCAGTGGTTCTCAACGTTCCTAATGCCGCGAGCCTTTAATACAGTTCCTCATGTGGTGGTGACCCCTTGCCCTGCTTGGAAGAGGCCACAGCCCCCCTTGGGCAGGCCACTATGCTGCAGGTGCCATAGAGAACTTCCCTCTACAGGCATCCTCAGCCAATCGCAGCCTCCAGTGCCATTGACTGACATCCCCTCCATTCTATCAAGCTGGAACTCACTCCCCCCCCCTCCAGACCCAAGCCGTTTGTGCCTTTTTCTTCACTGGCTCATGGCGACCACCGTGAAATGGTCATTCAACCCCCAGGTTGAGAACCACTGGGCTAAACTAGTATTCCAGTCAAGACTCTGCTCATGACCTATTTCGATCTGGACAGACTCAGGTACCCGTTGGGTTGACTCAACCTTCCAGTCTTCTGAGGCTGGTAACTTGAGTACCCAACTTTGCTGGGGTGTATCTTGCATAATTAAATTGTAAATTGCCCAGTGAGTGTTTTAAGTGCTAGAAGGCGGTATATAAGCAGCCCACTTTGCTTTTCTTTATCTACATCAAGCCCTCTTCAAGCTTTATTTTAATGCGAGAAGCGGGGAGTGTAGCTGCAAGTTCTTTAGTTAAAAGTAAATTAGGGTCCTGATCTGGATTAGACCTCTTTGCTTACTTTTGTACAAAGGAAAAGCAGTTTAGCAGCTAGTGAAGGATTAAGCCTGCTGGTCAGTCCTAAATGAAGTAGACCCATTAAATAATGATTGAATTGAGCCACTTGGTTTAGGTTTAAGATTAAGCAACCAGCTTTAGACCTGTGTCTGTAAAGTGGAACATAGCTAGAGTCCCACACCACACTTGGCTTTTTCAAAGGGTTTCCAGTCAATTTATGGATGGTAGGTCTGCCTGCTTGTTGTGGTTGTTGTGGTTTCAAGGAGAACATGTAAGGTGAATTTTCAGCAGTCTGGTTTCTTTCTTGCCCTGCCTGCAGTCTTCCCGGGGGATTCTGTTTGATTGTTGGTTGTTGGAATAGATGGGTCTGGGCTTTTTTAATTCTCATCAGTTTTACACCTTTATGAATGCACCTTAAAGATTTGCAGATGAGACTAACGGGAGAGCTGTAGTTGGCTATGACACTGTGACCTTGGATTCTCAATGGCAGACCTTCCTTTGTTGCTCAAGAATGGCCAGAATGGCCCTGGAAGTCCTAGTGAATGCTTTATTTATTTGCTCTTTTTATCCCACCTTTCCACCATGAAATGGCATTGAAGGTGGTTTCACAGCGGTAATATTCAGATCCTAACAAATGTCAGTGAATAGAAAACAGACTGAAAACACCATTTCTCTGTTGAATGGTTAAGTTGTGAACACGATTCAAGAAGGATTCATGGGCAAATGGGCCTTCTGTTTGGTTGTTTTTGGGGGGTGTTCCCTTATATTTTTAGGAATGCCGTATAAGCTGCTTTAGGACCACATTGGAAAATGTAAACATATTGCAGCGAAAAGGAACAAGGCATGTTTTTTTGGAACTGGTTTCACAACTTTTCTCGGCATCTGTTTGGATCAGAAGAGAGTTTGGCCAAGTTGCTTTGACCACCAGGTCCCCAGGACACCCTCCCAGCCAAGGAAGCGAGGCTGTAAGTTAGAGAAGTACATGACAGGTAGTTATTTAGGGTATGATTTTCACCTGTTGACATGGAGGAATGCTTTTGGAAAGTTTCTGTGGCCATGTTCTTTTAGAATAGTTGTAGTGCCATGGGTTAAAAAAAAACAAAGCCCGAGAGGTGTGAGGTTCTGATTCTAAACCTGCCTCTGCCAGAAGTGTTGTGTTAGTTAATTAATTAATTGCATTTTTATACCACCCATATAGCAAACCAGTTGCCCTAGGGCAGTTTAAATCAAAATACCAGACAAACTATACTATAAAATTAGCCAGCGGTAGCCAAGTACTATAAATAGCTAGAGCTACTACACAGCGGAACAGGCAGCGATAGAATTGACAATACGGTCAATGTTATTCTTTCTTTTCCTTCTTTCCTTCTCTCTTCCTGAATTAAGGAAGGCCTCTCCAAATGCTTCTCTTAAAGTGCCATTTGTAGGAACTTCTTGAATATCCAAAGGGAAGGTGCTACAGCCGAGAACGCTTCATTGCTTCTTGACATTTCACGGGCTTCACTTGGTGTCAGCATCCACACGCATGAGGCTTGAGAGGACCAAATAATTAAGGTTTTAGGCAGCCTATCGCCCTCCCCATTTGCATTAGGGGAAGAGCAGCAGCAACAGCAACAACTAGATGGTGCGGTATATAAATCAAATAAATAAATAAACAACAACTGTGGAGCTGGAAGGGAACCTAGACAGACTGGGGAGGTGGAGTTTATGAAGTGGTTTAAATGCTCTGAAGTGCTGTGACAGCCCTGAGTTTCACCAGAGGTTGGGATAGGTATATTTGAACCTGTGCTTCCCAGAATTCCCCCCCCCCCCCAGTGTAACCAAGCTGGGTGGAGGTTTCAAGGAGGCAAAGGGACCACTTTGTGCCGCCTCACTTCACCTTATGTGGTCCTCTGCCTAGTTGATTTGGGTATGTGCTGAAAACAGATGGAAAGTGCACAGGGGCTGTATTGTACTTGTGTAACCCAGGTTTTCGGGGAAAAACAAAATTGAAATATTTCACCGACATGACTCAGAGCTGGTGCCGAGGGAAGCTGACTTTTGCCACCTCATCAGCATTATGCAAATGAAATAGGTTTGCTTACTTTGCAAAGATTATGATCCCACTTGTCAGGGAGAAAGACAAAGGCTTCTGGAGGGGAATGTCATGGGAGGTGGGGTGTGTTGGATGACTATATGCTTTGGGCTCTTTGTCACCCCTGGCGTCCCTTCAGCTTTGATAGCCTTGAGGACTTAAAAGAGTGGCTTGGCTGTTTCACACCCAGCCTCCCAGGCATGGGAAGCACTTTGCTCCTGTCCAGGTGAGCCTACTCATAAAAGGTATAGCCCAGTGGTTCCCATCCTGGGGATCGGGACCCCTTTCGGGGTTGAACGACCATTTCACAGGGGTCGCCATGAGCCAGTGAAGAAAAAGGCACAAACGGCTTGGGTCTGGGGGAGGAAAGGAAGGGGGAAGAGTGAGTTCCAGCTTGATAGGCGGGAGGGGATGTCAGTCAATAGCACCGGAGGCTGCAGTTGGCTGAGGACGCCTGTAGAGGGAAGTTCTCTATGGCACCTGCGGCAGTGGCCTGCCAAAGGGGGCCTGTGGCCTCTTCCAAGCAGGGCAAGGGGTCAACAAAACATGAGGAACTGTATGAAAGGGTCGCAGCATTAGGAACGTTGAGAACCACTGCCAGCCCATCGTAGGGACCCTTGTTGACCATACGTGTTCCTCCGTGCACCCAGTTTGTGCCTGAAAGACTACTCGAGTCCCAGTTCATGAGCTGGCTAAAATAACAGGCACACCAGACTGGGCTTTAGCACAATACCACAACCTACTGCTTAAAAGTAATAATAATAACAATTTTATTTGATCCCTGGGTTGGATTATAGAATCATAGAATAGTCAGGTTGGAAGGGGCCTACAAGGCCACCAAGTCCAACCCCCTGCTCCCTGCAGGAGTACAATCAAAAGATATCCCCCAGGTGGTTCTCCAGATTTCTCATGAATGCCTCGAGTGTTGGAGCAGTCACCACTTCTTGAGGTCATTGGTTCCATTGCTGTACTGCTCTAACAGTTAAGAAACGTTTTCCTGATACTCATACAAAATCTGGGTTCACCTATCTTGAGCCCATTGTTGTGTGTCCTGCACTCAGGGATGATCGAGAACAGATCCTGCCCCTCTTCTGTCTGACAGCCCCGCAAATACTTGAAAAGTGCTATCATTCACCCATCAGTCTTCTTTTTACTAGGTTAAGCATGCCCAGTTCTTTCAGTCTTTCTTCACAGGCCTTGGTTTTGAGTCCCCAATCATCCTTGTCGCTTTCCTCTGAACTTGTTCTTTATTGGACCTTTGATATGTAAAACAACATAAGCCTTTGCCATAAGACTTCTTTAAGTGTTGATAGTGCCATTTGCGATCTATATCTTGTAGGTTAGGCTGCCTTTACGACCAGTTGTTTCCTAATAGTGTTCCATCTGTGCCCGAAGAACCGTCCTAAAGAACTCAAAAGCTCGCCTTTTTGTAACTTCATGGGATCTCATAAAGATACTATGTAATTTGGGATTTTGTATATTGAAAGTAGTTGTGTAAGTGGGTTAGCTCTGCTTTTTAAATTTCATTAGCTAACCCACTCACCAAGTGATAATTTCCTTCACCAGATTGCAGGTTAGCCTTCAAACCCAATCATTATCGCTGTAGCAAAAGCCAAACCCTAAATAGCCATAATAGAAATAAAGCAGTAAGTGGTGACCCCAGATTGCATGGAGTGGTTTTGGAGAGAGCAAAGAGAAAGTAAGTAAGGAGGTATTTCATTTTCTCTTTCTTCCAAAAGTTATGCCTGAAATAGAGATATGGGCACAGGCTGCCATTTCATGCTGGTTCCTTTAGTGGTGTTTGGCATTTCAGAGCCTTGCCTTCTCCAGCAGGTGCCCACTCAGAGGCAGTGCCCAGAGGAGGCGAGGCAGGGAAGCTGGGTGATTGCCTCTTGAGTGGACCCCTGCCAGAGGAGGTGGGGCTTTGAAGTGCTGAACACCTGATCAGCCAGTAAACGAACCAGCACGAAGCGTTGAACCTGTGGTTTGTGCCCATCTCTAACGGAATGCCATAATCCCATTGTGGTCTGTGTTGGGGACAGAATCTTGCCACTGTGGGAAGAAATTTTCCTTGGTCCACTGGCTACTGGTGGGAGTTAACAGCTAACAAAGTGTCATTCAGTGTGCCTCCCACGGAGGGAGGGCTGTGAAGCCCACTGTCTCTGGTGGGAGCAGCGGTCTTGTGTCTCTCACCAATAACTCCTATCAGCTCCAGGAGACTGGTGAGACTATGCTTTATTAGACTAGATGCCTGCTGGGGAGTTGTGTCATCCTAGTCCCAAACCAACTATCTGGTTGTGGAGAGGAGGGGCTCCAGCTCCACTGCTGTTGACCCCCAGGTTTTCTTCACCTTGACTGACCCCTCACTGGTTGTTGCAGGCCCCAAGGTTTTTGAGGTTTTGCCGCTACCCTCTTTAAATGCCATGGAGCAACCCTCTTCCTGTCCTGCGAGCTGTTCCTATCTCTCAGCTCCCCAGAAACACCTGGGCATCCCTCTTGCCAACCTGACCAAGAGTTGCTGCCCCACTGATGCTATCGGAGTGGTGTGGGGCAAGGGCAGAAGTCCATCCTGGGATGGTGTCCAAAGTAGGACAGTTTCAGCTTCACGTTTTTGCCTCCAAAGATAGCTTGATTTGCTCTGGCACCCATTTGTTTGTCTTTCTGGCAGTCACAGGTATAAGCTCTCCTCCAGCACCACATTTCAAATGAATGAGTATTTTTCTGTCAGCTTTCTTAACTGTCCAGCTTTCACACCCATACATGGTGAATTGATTGGAAATACAAGAGTGTGAATGATCTGGAACTTGGTCCCCAGTGACACATCCTTAGACTGGATGGTCTTTTCTAGTTATTTGCTGCTTTCCTAGGTCAGCTTTCTGATTTCTTGGAATCTCCATTTGGGTTGATGACTGAACCAAATTGTGTAAAATTTCTAGCTGTTTCGGTTCCTTCATGTTCTCGTTACCAAACCTAATTCCCATCTTTCAAAGTTAATGCTCAGCCTTTTTATAACAGCAGCAAGCATGTTTATTACGTGTTTGCTGCTGTTGTTAAAACAAACCAAAACAATAACAATAACCCAAATCAGAACAAAGGAAAGTGATGCCTCGAGGAAAGATAAGGCTTAATGAATGAGAAGAGATACAAAAGAGAAGTGATCCTCCCTCATGGAACTGAAGTTCACCAGTAGCGGCTGCCTGGGACTATAGGAAAAACAGCCGTTAGCTCAAAGTTGTTAATATTCAGCCATGAAACAGTATCCTCAAAACAGATAAATTATTAAGTGCATGAACTTTTTTAGCCAGTAAGATGAACTTGATGGGGTCCATCTCTCTCTCTCTCTTTCTCTGTCTGTCTCTGTCTCTCTCTCTATCTGTGTCTGTCTGTCTGTCTGTCTGTCTGTCTGTCTGTCTGTCT
>JAHTLZ010000045.1:7093872-7105959 GCA_023846285.1 Phrynocephalus versicolor | reverse complement strand
TGTGTGTGTGTGTGTGTGTGTGTGTGTGTGTGTGTGTGTGTACACTGGCTTTCTCCTCTCAGACTTCCTCCCTTTTGGTCAGTGTCCAAATGAATGTATAATTGATTCCATATGAATGCTTGTTTTCTGGAGGCAAATTGCTTTGTAAGATGGATTTGATAAATAGACTGGACGTTAACAAATTGGGGTATGTGGGGGGAGAAAGGGTTAAAGCTTCCATATTTTGGAATAGTGCAGAGTGACACCTGAATAGGGCTATCATTTCTGTGAAACAAATGCATCTCCCTCTTGTTATACGCCTGCACCACCTATCTTGGGATATTCTGGGATTCCTCCTTTCTCACCCTTCCCTGCTCCCAAATGCCAGCAGAGTAGATAGAAAAAGATTGCATTGTTATATCTTCAAGTGCGTTCTATTTGCAAGCAGTAAGTATGATCTCCTGAGGTAGAAGGAGGAAAATATTTCAAATTGCTGTAAAAATAAAGCCTTTTTTCTTCTTTATGGAATTACTTTATCTCTCTTTTTACCCTCAAAAAAGAGAAAGGAGTAGAGGCAGCATGGTCTCACCGATATGCTGTAAAATGTTACGACACTGTCAATGAAACATAGTGTTAAGTGTAAGCAGATCTTATTCGGTTCCTGAGTAAATTGTACACAGATTTTTAAAGTCTGGTGTATTTGAGGCAGAGTGGGGTGGGGTGGGGGGGTGGAACTCCTCTTGTATATCAAATGTGCAGATCATGCCCCTCCCAAATACTTTAATAAAATGTCCCATTTCCCCTTCTTTATCTTCCATTCCATGCCTCTTGCCATCTCTGTGTATCGCTTTTGTGATCCGTTCCTAAGTATTCCTGCCCATGCAAATAGCTTCATCTTTTGACACAATGCCGCCGTTCGATTGTCAAGACGCTCCTGTACAGGGTAGTGTTTCAAATCATTTCGGTAAAGTTTCAGGCCGTTTAATTGAAAGCAAAAGACGGTTGATCAAAAAAGGGGAAAAAGGGGGGGGAGCTTTTGCTTTTTTCTTTCCCCTCCCACCAAATATTTTTTGATTTCAAAGTTATCCACAGGGGTGGTGGGGTATCAGAGGCCAGCCCGCAGAACCACGGCAAACAGTCTTGCGGGAAAGCCACAATAATGAAAGACACATGATCTGAAATTCGATCAGCAAACATATCCCTATGCCAAGGATTTTTTCTCCCCCTCTTTTTGGCCGTCCGCATACCAAGATATTCTGTTACTCACTAATCCTTTGCAGTGGAACCCAATTTAAATGAACCATAATGGAAGAAGCAGAACCAAATTGTAGCATATGTAACAGTAGACCAGAATTCTCATCTCTGATGAATGATTAATCGAAGAGGGCCTTCTGATAGGCTCACTTTTTATTGCCTGAATTATTATTATGAAATCTAACAGCGTTTAACCTTAAACGTCCCTTAGGAATGCAAAATTCCACCCGTGCTGCTCTGAATGCGCAGAACAAGGTGGCAAAGTGAAAAATTTTAAAGCTCCATGCGTTTTTTTTAAGCAAAAACAAAAAACAAAACAAAAACAACAACAAAAAAAGGAAAGAAAAATTTGTTTGATAATTCTACCCCTACCCACCCCCCCACCCCCGGCTTCTTGTTACATTCAACTAAAATGTAAATTATTTTCCGGTCCTAATTGGATTTAATTATTTCTTTAGGAGGGGGATGTAGATGGCATGCAGCTGTCCCTGGTGAAACAAAGGATCTTGCAAGAGTGGAGGGGGACACACCCACCCAAATATGTTGGTTAATATACATAGTAGAGGATGTAAAATCTGCAAGACATTTCTAAGAAGGGTCTGGAAAGGATAGAAAGAAGCCACACAGCTGGGGCTGACTTACAAATGTGGAATCATTAGCTACCTCTTGCTTTAGTCCTGTGTGGCTTTTTCTTTTTCTTTTTTTTCGGGGGGGAGGGTAGCTTTGCTAATAGATCTTGTTTCTTACTTGGGAATCCAGGGATCTAATAAATAAAGCAATCTAAAACCTGTAGAAACACACACACACACACACACACACACACACACACACACACACACGAGTTTGTGTTCTTTGTATAGTTGCAAAAAGTAGGAAAAAAGTAGATTGGATCTACTTTTTTATAGAAAGAAAGAAGAAAAGTGTTATTCCAGTAAAAAAAAAAAGGATATATTGAAAAGAGTTGTACAGCTGTTGTCCTGTCCGAGGTTCACGTGGCAGAGAGGATGGGTCGCAATGAGAAGACACTGTACCAGCAAAATAAGGTACATCATTTCGAGTCAGGTTATTACAGTGGACCCTCGTATAACAAGCAGTTTGTTTAACAGAAAATCCGCTTAAAGGAAAAAAATTCCGGAGATAGGGGAAATTGCTTAACAGAATCACCTATGGGCTGAATCCATACAACAGAAAAATGGTCGTGATTAGGAATTAAGCCGTTTTCATTGCATTCCTATGGGAAATGTATACAAAGGAAAATTTGCTTAACCGAATTTCATTTGGAACGAATTAATTCCTTCATACAAGGCACCACTGTATTGCGCTCCATAGAACCTGAACCGGTATTAAGCAATTTGGAGGGTCCGGGCATGACTGAGAGCCAATGGCCTTCTAGACCCCATCCAACACAATTATTCTGTCTCTCTGATGCCTGTTAAATCTTTTCGGTGACGAAAAACCAGTGATGTTGCACAGAGGTGATCATGTGGATTTGTTTTGTATCTACATAGTCAGGTGTCATTCGACATGTCTGGCATGTCAGAGTCCCGCCTCCTTCAGCATTGTCTCTGAGTGGATGCTCTCCAGAGGAGACGGGGGCTGGGAAGTAGAGAACACCTACTTGGCCAAAAAAATGAACTGGCAGGAACGGCCAGACTAGCGGTTTGTGTCCATCTCTAGCACTTTGCCAGAAACTGCTCACTGAACTTTTTAGCAAGATTTTTCTGTCCTCTGCCCTTACAAGCCTGTGTTGTTATACAGGTGACACACTGTCCCTGTTTTAATGCATACGGTAGTTTCCCTTGACTAAAATCCTATTGACAAGTCATTTATTCTTTGGGAAAATATCATCTTAAACACACTTGCTGTGTGACATGATGCCCATAAATGGTTTTAACAACTCAGGATACCTTTCTGCAGAGACAAGAGTGAATCAGGAGCAAGCATACCAAAAACCAGTCTCAAACGCTGCACTGTTCATTGAACAGAATTGTGTTAATTCTGTTGGTGATTTTATCTGCATGCCCATGGCACAGTGGTTAAATGCCTGTCCTACAGGTAAAACTGTGTTCACGACCTGGGGTTCAATCCCAGGTACCAGGCTCATGGTTGACTCAGCCCTCCATCCTTCTGGCATTGTTAAAATAAGTACCCAGCTTGCTGGGGGCGGGGGGCAATGTGTAGCCTGCATAATATAATTAAAAACTGTAAGCCGCCCAGAGACTACTTGAAGTGGTATGGGGCGGTATATAAGCAGAGCACTTTATAAATATTTTCCTTGCCAAAACAGCTGTTTTGTTTGTGGGAAAAATATTTCCCCATAAATTGTGGTACTTAATCTTTAGCAAATGTGATGAGGAATGGAGCATCGTGATAATAGTGGGATACAGTGAATTTTGAATCTTTCACACCTGAGAATTTTTAACTACACTGAGTTGCAGAGGTGATATGGAGTAACTGATGAGCACTTCAATAATCTTAAAATTTGCTTCAAGTTAAATGGGGTCACACAAAACTGTCCAACTCTTTCTATTCAGATGCTTGCTGTTCTCTATTTTTTTACAATTGTCTCTCCTTAGTTGTCAGTGTGCATTCAGAGCTCTACCCATTCATTCTTGGCTGCAGCTTGTTTTTAATTTGGGATATCCACAATTAATCTGCTCTGCCTTCACTTTTGAAAATCAATCCATTTCCCACTGTTAGATATGAGAATACAGTATTCAGATATTTTGGGAAGGATACCTGCGAATGTGCGTTGCCCGGAGGACAGATGCGAGACACCTTATATTGGGCGTAACTCACCTTGAGCCACTGAGCAGAAGGGCTACTGCAAAATACTTAGCAGAATGAATGAAATTGTCCCCACCCTTTGGATAAAAAACAGAGAAGGGGAGGGAGGGAGGGAATGAAATGATTTTGTGGTCAATAGCAGCTGCCCCTGAGAAAGTGGTAGAGGCAAAGAGGTTAGTCCTAAGAGGGCAAACACACAAAGGGAAAATTGTACGTTGAGATCATTATTCTGTTGTGCCTTAGTGTGGCCAGACTGGTTTGGCAGACAGAATGATAGATGGCTTTGTGAATGGTTCCAGGGTGTGCCCTGGACTTGAAGCGTTATGTTTATCTTGAATGGAAAGAGAAAAGCACAGACATAATCAATGTCTAGTTTTTTAGGACAGAGAGGGTCAGGGGAAAAAGGCCAGCATGGGGTGAGCGGTGGGGGTGGCGAGGAGGGAACGAGGGGGAAAGTGGGGGTGGGTGGGTAGGGGTCTGGTGGGTTAGGCCACGGTGATGGCTGCCTGTTAATGAATGAACTTGGCTGAAGGCCAAAGCGTGGCAAGAGAAAGAGTCAGATCCTGATAGCAGTTGGGCCTTTTCAATATAATTTTGTTTTTGTTTTTGTTTTTAAATATATGCTTACAGACTATGCATCAGATGCTCCCAGGTCTTTTGGCTAAAGGGGGAAACGGGGCTGGGGGGAAGAGGAGGGAGACAGCTCAATTCTTTCCCTACCCTGAAAGCCCCCAAACCAGTCGAGACCAGTTTTTTGGCCATGCAGACAGTTTCTATCATCTTTCTTGGGAGGGGGGGTGACGGGCAGGAGAAGAGAATTGTGTTTGTGCCAGTAACCTGAGGGCCCAAGACAAAAAAAAGAAGAGAGAGAGAGAAAGAAAGAAAGAAAGATTTTCTCCCCTCCAAGAGGCAAATTAAAATGAGTATGTCTGTGTGGGTGGGGGGATATGGGCGTGTTCTATGTTAAGGAGAGAGTTCATGAGCTGCATTTCATCTGTTTTATGAGCCGTCTGTCTTGCCACAGAAATGATGTCTTGAAAGCAGAAAAATTGGGATTTTTAACAGTTAGTGCAAAACAGAGGTTCATAACAGGAATAGGGCAGCTGGATAAGGAAGCAGTTTCATGAGGACTGGTGACATGATGTCGATTCCCCCCCCCCTTTTAATAGTTAATCACCAGGTCACCACTTCAGATTTAGGAATTTGTTACTAAAGATTAATAAGAAGAAGGCTGAGAGGGGATATGATAGCTATGTTTAAATATTTGAAAAGATGTCACATTGAAGAAGGGACTGGTTTATTTTCCATGGCTTCAGAGACTAGGATACGGGGCAATGGTCTCAAACTACAGAAAAGAGATTCAATTTAAACCATAGGAAGAATTTCATGACAGTTAGAGCTGTTCGGCAGTGGAATATGCTGCCACGGAGGGTGGTGGAGTCTCCTTCTTTGGAGGATTTTAAGCAGAGGCTGGATAGCCATCTGTTGGGCGTCCTGTGGTGGGAGTTCCTGCCTTGCAGGGTGTTGGACTAGATGGCCCTTGAGGTCTCTTCAAACTCTGTGATTCTATGATGATTAATTTTCACTATTTCATGTTTGTTCCAGAAGCCCATGAGCTCAGGAGCACCGTCACTTAGTGGTTTGTTGGTGTAACGTCCATCATATGCCAATATGGGTTGGAATGCTAATGGTTTTGTGTATGACACACCAAGTTGTGTTCTTTGCCACACTGGGTTTATTAGCCTGGCTTTTGGTAACGGGCCTGGTTGTGCAGTAAAAGTCATTATAAACTGCCACAGTGACTGCAAAATTGAGTAGACCTCAAAGATTCAGAAACAGGCTGAGAGTATAAACTAGGATGTAATCGCTGGTTTTGCTTATATGAATGAAGTGGCAAAAGTCACAATTGCAACGTGCATCTAATTAACAAGTAGGGATGTGTCCTTATTTTTGCAACTTCCATCTCCCAGAATTTCCCACGAATTCCCTTAAGTACAGTTCTGGGAGTTTCAAGACCACAGAGTTACACCTACAAACATCTAGAGGCATGTGGATATTAAAACAAGAGCCTTCTTTCAGAGGCTGCCTGGACTACCTCTGGCTTGTTCAGAAAAGCAAGCTTCCCTAGTCCTTACTGGGCATTGTAGTTCTTGGGGAAGTATTCTCTGTAAAGCCTAAAGGGTAGTGCGATTACAACTCCCAGGAAGCATCAGGTAGTTTCTCCAAGTGGTTTCAGATGTAGGTTAAGTGGCATGGGAGACAGCAATGAAACTGGGAAGAATACACACAGAGGAGAAAAAGTTGCCAAATGAAATCGTGCTGGTCCATTTTTCTGAGCTCACTCTTCTTCTAGGGAGGAATATGTAAGTGGTTCCCGAACTTGTGGGCCCCCAGATGTTGACATAAGAACATAGGAAGAGCCATGCTGGATCAGGCCAAAGGCCCATCTAGTCCAGCTTCCTGTATCGCACAGTGGCCCCACCAAATGTGTCTGGGAGCGCACGAGACTAGATATCTGTCTCCTGATACCACTCCCCTGCATCTGGTCCTTGAAGTACCCCGGTTTTAAGCCTGGAGATGATACATCTCCATCATGGTTTGTAACCTGTGACGGACTTTTCCTCCAGGAATCTGTCCAATCCCCCCTGAAGGCATCCAGGCCAGATGCCATCACCACCTCTTGTGGCAGGGAGTTCCACTGACTAAAAACATGCTGGGTAAAATATATATTTTCTTTTGCCTGTTCTCAGTCTCCCAGCCCTCAGTTTGAGTGTATGTCCCCAAGTTCTTTTATTTTGTGAAAGTCCAATGTTCTTGGACTACAAGTCCCAGAAGCCTTCAGCACTAGCTGTGATGGCCAGAATTTCTGGGAGTTGTTATCTAAGACCAGCCACTGCAAAACAGTCCTATCCGGAGAGATGACCCAGAAGGAAACCCTTGTTGATGCTATTAAAAGCTTCCAGGAGGTCTGTCAGAATCAACTGGGAAAAACTGCCCTGCCCTGTTTTTAGCATAGGATAAGTTATCCACCAAGGTGACCAAAGCCATCTTCCTTCCACAACCAGGTCTTAGACCAACTTGACATGGATAGAAATTCCATATTTCCCCGTCTATAAGACACCCCCACGCATAAGACAACTGTTGAGAAAAGGTATGGGAAGCTTCACAGCCGCACTCCTTGGCTCTCCTTGGCTCACTTCTCAGTCCAGTATAAGACAGCCCTCAATTTTTAGTCTAACGATTTTAGACAAAAATATAGTCTTGTACTTGAAAAAATACAGTAATCTCGTCTCATCCAGGAACTCATGAAGCTAAGACACTGTCAATTGTTAATTATACAATATAAAAATTGCCTTTAAGAACTTCACTTTTCGCTTCATGGTGGTAATTAACTGTGGCTAAGAGTATTTGTATACGACCCTTAAGCTCCGCAGCAAATGGCTGCCAGCTCCGGAGCTTACAATTGTTTCCCCACTAGCTCCGGAGTTTGCAGGAAATTAAGTGTGACCACGCCCACCTAAGCGCGTCCCAGCGCACTTTCTTGTACCTGCTCTAGGAGGGTGAAAATCCCCAGGTCCGGATTTAATCTGGTGAGTGTGGGGCTCTCCTCATTTCTGTTGTTTTTTTTTTGCCTCCCGCCCCTTTAAGAGAAGGGGCGGGAGGCAAAAAAGAAGAAGAAGAAGAAGAAGAAGAAGAAGAAGAAGAAGAAGAAGAAGAGAAGGAATCAGGACGACATTGGGGCTCCGGGCGGCTTCGGAGGTGAGCCTGCATTTTTTCCTCTCTTTCTTCCTCCCTCCCCTCACGCAGACAGGAGCAAGGAAGTGCGGAGGGGTAGGGATGCAGAAAGAGCAACGAACCCCCAAGATCCCTGGTCCAAATTTAAGTGGCCAGCGGATCTTAGGGGTCATGTGAAAAGGCCCTAAGTTGGGTTCTCGTATGGCAGGCATAGTCATTCTAGGTTCTCCTTTCTAATTTCTCCTTGTAGTACCTGCACATGAGTTGCCACTTCCCTTGATGCCAGGTGAAATATATTGAAGACATTTGTAATTTGCAATTCATTTGTAATTTGCAGGAGTAATTTTGCCATGGTACTTAGGGCTACCAGTTTTCTTGTTAGCAATCGGTGGTAGCATAGATAAATTGATGGCATATTGTTTAGAAGCATTTACATGAGGCGAAACTTAAATAGGCCACATCCCCTCAGCCAAATGGTTTTCTTCCCCAATGGAGAAGTGTGCAAGTGCCTTGCTCTGATATTTTAGCAGAAATGTCTTCCCCTCCCCCTGTCCAGCAGTAGTTTTCAAATGAAGACAGTTTTTATACATCTGTGAAGGCAAATACTTTTCTAAATCCAGGTACAGGGTTGCTTTTGTGGTTCCTTAATTAAGCAGCACTCTGCACATGGGCAGGGTCACTTTCTCCTTTCCTGTTAACATGTGCTTTAGAGGACTAGGCCTTAGCAATGGAAACAACCTTGTGTAAGCTCAGACTTTTGCCATTGGTTCTGGTTGTTATTCTTGACAGAAAAAGAAGGGTTTCATTTCACATCGAGGTGCCCTGTTGAAAAATAAAAGTTAAACCTCTGGAAGAGTTGACTGCAAATGAGGCTTCTTTCTCATGGGAGGGCCATCGTTCTTTAGATTCCCAAGGAGAGTCAACACGGCCATTTTAAGAGTTGGTTAATCTTGGCTTCTGTATGAGCTGTTAAGCTGGGTGGGTGTCTCATCCAAGCTGTGGGAGCACATGTTACATGATGTAAAGGAATGCGGTTGCCTGATTTGGTTACACATGACAGAAGGTACTCATTCTGTGAATGTTTGTGGACACTCCCCAATAATCTGGAATGATCGACTCTACTTGTCCAGTGACTGTTCTGCTCACTGTTTTAACATGTTCTTTCCATTCATAAATGGAATACACCCAACCTTAGTATAGGCCCTGGGGGTGATTCATAACGCAAATGTCCCCGTGCTGTAGCTGTGTGAAAGTTCCTAGCTGTGTACCTCTTTCCAAACATAAACTTTCTAAGCATTCACCTGCTTTGTTCTCGCACTCCTCTCGCAAGACTGGAAAACTTTTGTTACTTTGACTTTACAAGTCAAAGGTTGCGGCCATGCAATGTTTAGGCCTTCTGCAACAGAACAGGAAAATGATTCTGGGCTGAATGTGTTTACGGAAAACCTGTGTTTCATCTTTGGAGGAGCTGAGCATTTGTACAAGTTAGGTATGAATACTCCATATCTGATCTTCAGTCGGATCCAGTTGTAATACTGAGCATCATCAAATGATAGCTTGTTTTTAATAGTTGTCTGTGCTGAAGACTTTGATTCCTTTTGCCTTTAGGAATTAAAGCAAAGTGTTCTGCTTATCATCCGCCCCATAGCACTTCAAATACTCTCTGGGCGGTTTACAATTTTAATTATGCAGGCTACATATTCCCCCCCCCCCCCCGCAACCTGGGTATTCATTTTACTGACCTCGGAAGGATGGAAGGCTGAGTCAGGCATGAGCCTGCTACTTGGGATTGAACCCCAGGTCGTGAGCACAGTTTTAGCTGCAGTACAGGCATTTAACCACTGGGCCACGAGTCTCTTCAATTAAAAATGATTTTTTTCTATGGAAAACCCCGGGTTATGGATTTTTTTGGTAAGACTTCCATTCCGAAGATGCATTGCACCCTCTTAGGATCTGGGTTACGAAAATTTCCAGTTTACGAAGTGTCCTGGGAAGCAAATTACTGTAATTTCATAACCCAGGGTACCACTCTACTAGCATTTATTCTTAGCTAGACCTTAAATTGCAAATTGTTGTGTCTATACTCATCTTTTATAGACCTGAGGACATTTGGTAAAATGTGACCTGGACATTCTGTTAAAAGGGGAGACTTCCTTAAAATTGTTCCTTTCCTGAAAAGAATGGGGCAGCTTATGGTATTCTGAAAATTTTCATTGTGGACACTACCATGACTTCCATTTTACTGTTTACAACATTTTTAAAAGTTGTGCTGGAGGATGATGTTCTCTGTAGGTTCATTTTACAAAATAAAGGAGAGCCGTGTATTACAATTACATATTAAAAACAGCGACAGCCAGACTGCCTGTCATCAGGAGTCACAGATTAAATCAAGTTCTCAAATATAGTCCAGTATTATAATAGCCAATTTTGTCTGTGGATAAATTCAGAAGAATCAAACCCCACAGTGCTTTTCAAGCTTTAAGAGAGTGCATTTGGATTTGTACAACAACAACTTAAATCTCAATCTAGTTGTGCATTTAACAACAGGGTAAAAACTTAGGGCATACAACCAGTGTTGGTCCTAGTTAGAGAAAACCATTGACATATTGGGTAAATTATATGACTAGCCATTTTAGTGGGTTTCCTCTGAGTAGGGGTTTAACCGTATGGTTCTGGGTTTTGACAGATCCAGACGTTGTACAGTACAAACTTTCCTTCATTACAGCTCACTGAAATATCCTGGTTTTCCATTTGACTCCATCCCACCCTCTTTTGCAACGTTGCTGACAATAGAAAGCTGAGGAGGAGCTCATTAGCCCAGCCAGTTTTTGAGTCTTCTTTTAAGATGAAATTGTATCAATTAAAAAAAATTCTGGAACAGGAAGGTTTTTACCTGGTGCCGAGATGTCATCAATGTTGGTGCCAGGCGGATCTCAATCGGGAGGGCATTCCATAGCTTGGGGGCAGCTGCTGAGAAGGCCCTGTGTCTACAAGCCATCTCTCTCACCTCCTTGAGGGATGGCTCTTTCAAGAGGGCCTCCTGGCTCGATCTTAATTGCCGTGTAGGTTCGTATGGAAGGAGGAGGTCCTTCAGGTATCTAGGTCCTAAGCCATTTTGCTTAAGGATCTGGATCCCCTTGATGCTGATGACTACTGTAGATCTATTGAATCAGTGAACAAGTTCTAAGTCAACTGTTATGTAAACCCGAATGATTTCGTGGGCTTAATCTCAGTGGTTCACAACCTTGGGTAACCCAGATGCTCTTGGACTAAACCTCCCAGAAGCTTTCACCACTAACTGTGCTAGCCATGACCTCTGGGAGTTGCAATATAGTAGGAACATGTTTAGCTTGTGTTGTGTGGTCCGGGAATGTGGAAATCTTGGGTTTTTTTGTGACTATTATTTCCAGAATCTCTCACTGGCAATAGTGGTTGGTGGGCTGCTAGATAGCTCAGTGGCAATAGTCCCTCTAATTTTTATTACGCAATGGAACCAATTACGGTATCTCAAGAGGTGGTGGTGAGTGCTCCAACACTGGAGGCATTCAAGAGAAATTTAGACAGCCATCTATCAAATACTGTACACAGTAGCACCTTATATAAAGGAATTAATTTGTTCCAAATGAAATTATGTTAAGCAAATTTTCTTTATACAAATTTCCCATAGGAATGCATTGAAAAGAGAGTAATCCCTCATCACGACCATTTTTATGTTGTACGGATTTGCTCCATAGACAATTCTGTTAAGCAAATTTCCCCTATCTCTGAATTTTTTTTTATGTTGTACAGATTTTATATTATACAAACCTTTTGTTATACGAGGGTCCACTGTACTTTGATTTCTGTTCCTGCATTGAGTAGGGGGTTGGACCTAATGCTCTTGTAGGTTCCTTCCAGTTTTACAATTCTTCATGAAGAGCCTCGTCCATGGTCTCTGCCAGAGGTTGGGAGTTCAATTCCCCGCACTGTCTTCTTGACAGGAGCTGGACACAATGATCCATAAGGTCCCCCCCCCCCTTTTAAAGAGTATTTTTACCCTGCCTTTCTGCTTGGAAAAGGACCCAAGGCGGCTTATAGTAATGAGGGATAAATATACAGTCTAGTAAGCACATCTGATCTTGCCTGATTTCGGAAGCTAAGCAGGGTCGGCCCTCGTTAGTACTTGGATGGGAGACCTCCAAGGAATACCAGGTGCTGTAGGCGCCTGGAGTAGGAACTGGCAAGCTACTCCAGTATTCCTGCCAAGAAAACCCCATGGACATGGAGTCATGAAAAGTCGGTCACGACTGTAATGACACAACACACACACACACACACACACACACACACACA
>JAHTLZ010000045.1:7070816-7093862 GCA_023846285.1 Phrynocephalus versicolor | reverse complement strand
GCCTGTGTGCGTTGCTACCGCCTGCGCTCTCCAAGCAGGGTCCAGGGTCAGGTTCATCAGGCACCCATAGACTCAGGGGCTTTTGTTGTTGTTGGGGTGGGTTTCCAGCTCAGGAAAATAAACTGGGAATGTCCCATGAGAGCAGCCCATGACCTTCAGGTCAAGCACCTGGGCCTGGAGATCCCACAATAAATAGTGTAGGATTGAAACAAGGCGTGGATTTAAAGAGCGTCTGTAAGTGAAGAAAAAAGGCTCCAGAGAGGAAGAGAGAGCAGGCCGCTTCGCTTAAGAGGCCTGCCGGATGAGTGGTGTAGTATTTCTCGGTCAAACTGATTGAAATGTCGACTTTAAAAAAAATCAATGCTGTTGACTTGCGATAATTTACAGTTCTCTCCGCGCTAAGTAGGTCTGTTTCTGAGAAGGAGTTTGCCGCACCAGCATCGAGAGCCGGGTAAGTTCTGTACGGCACAATGAATCAGATGCATTATAGGTCAGGTCTTTATTTGTTTCATCATGACTTTTATACAGTTGTCATGTAATTTATGGTTGCTTTTGCGTTGTCAAACATTTTCATTGCAATCTCCCCTTAGCGCAACACACATTCTCTCTCTCTCTCTCTCTCTCTCTCTCTCTCTCTCATTCTCCACTGCTTTAAAAAGATGACTGTATTACTTCCTAATCTGAGAGAAGGCAGGACTATAAAACATCAAATTATCCTATCTTCAGGCAAATCTAAATGTGCTGCAGATTGGAATCAGGCTTCGTTTGTCCCTGATGCAAATTATTAAATTCTAATTATAAATATGCATTTAATTACCCCCATGGTTAAAAAACGCAACAAAAATAAATGCTGTTCAGCCACTTTTATCTGACAATATTGTAGATGTTTCGTAGTCAGACCTGAATGAGAATATTCTGACTATCAAGGGAGACAGGTCATATAATAAAAGTACATTTAAAAATAAAAATAAAAGAAGGCTGATTCCTCTGGAAAGACCAGATAGGGAACGTCCATGCTTCAGAAACACTGTTTTTTTTTTTTTTTGGCCAAATTTTTAATCAAGGTATGGTTTTTCTTTATAAAATGGATGGCAGTTTAATTTTTAAGGAAAAGAAACAATACATTCACATGTATAAGCAGGTGTATAAAGAAAAGAAACAATGCAGCTGTATATTTAATTCGGCAGCACTGTGCCTCTTGATGAGATCCGGATGCTATTCCAAACAAACAAACAAACAAACAAATAACAAACCAACCCAAAAAATCAAAAACCAATCAACATCATCTGCTGATCAGAAGGGAGAAATTTGGCTTTGATGGACCAGGTCCGGCTCAGTAGAGAAGGTGATGGCAGAGACCTAATGCAGGTTGGGTGGGCACATGGAGCCAGAGGTGGGGAGTTGGCTATTAAATTCTTCTTCTTCAGAAAATACCAGACAGAGACAATTAAAAAATTGTAAAAAAATACTGACTGGTGTTATATAACAGATACAGTTATTATTATTATTATTGTTGTTGTTGTTGTTGTTAAAAGGCGGTCTAGGGGGAGGACCCTGGAGGTGAGGCTTCTCACAAGGGTTTGGGGTGGATGTTCCCTACCCCTGGAGTGGAATCAATACAATGCAACTTCATACAGTATAAGTACATATACCAGGGACCTCCTGTCTCTCATTGGGAAATTTCCATTTTATTATGAAGTCTGGATTTTATTATAATCTCCAAGGAGCGGTAAGATTGTTCTGACTCTACAAATTGCTGCTGGGAAGCATAATGACTCCGTGGTCGGCCACTTCTGTTGAAAATTGTATTTAGGAAAAGTCCAGGTGTGGGGCAATCACAATGCCAGGCCAGCCTCACTTTCTGCACAGTGCTACCAGTCATTGAAGAGGCGTGGAAAACTCCACCAGGAAAAGTGATCCTGCCTCTCACCTTTTTGTAGTTCCATTCTTGATTCACCCACCAGGGAATGGCGCCTTCCTGATGTTCAATCCCCCAATCCCATGAGCCTTAACCTGCCTGATGAATAGGAATCGGAGTACATGCAGGGCCAGAGGTTCTCTCCCGTTGAAGAAGCGGATTAATCCTTAGTTCTGTTTCCTTGAGGCCAGTCTTGATTTCACCCTTGGGCATGCGCTATTCATTTATCTTATTTTACAGAATTTATTTGCAGCTGAATGGCAAAGATCTGGCAAAGGGAGAGGCCTAAGATCTCTCGGGACCATTTAATGAATTTTAAGGCGCCACGGAAATGATGTTAAGTGCTCCCGTTCCTGCACCCTTGTGTAAAAACATAAAAGATGCCTTTACGGGATGAGATGAGAGAGATGTATCTCGTTGCCAGGGAGTCAGGCATCCCGGCAACAAGGCAGGCAGGTGGCAGGCAGAATAGAAACCAACGGTCTTGTCGTAGCCTGCTGTTGACCAAAATGTATAATCTGTCTTGAAAGAGAATTTCTGACTATTAGGTGATTAAATATTTATATTGTGAAGGAAAGGGGGGGGGCTCCTTAAGCTGAGAAAGCAAAAAAAAAAAAAAGTGTGTGTGTAGAGGGGAGAATTTTTAAGTTCTCATGGGATATTATTTCCCGCCATTTAACCATGAAGGGATTGAGTGATTTTGATCCATCTAAATGACTCTGTTTTTTAGCCGTTTGATACAACTAGAGTGGCCATGCCTCCATCCTATGAAATCCCGGGATTCTAAGTGTCTCATCATCTAAAGACTTCAGGGTGGCATGATAACATGGCGTCCCCACTGCTGTTCAGTGTAGATGCACTGAAGGATAAGGCAGTTCTGTAATTAGTTAGGAGCCAGGCTTCGTGGCTCATATGTTTCGGTCACTTCCAGTGTAAAGCAGACGCCGAGTAGCCCCCAATGACTAGCTGTGTTTTGGGTTGCTTCTTCCATTTAAGACGGGTAACTTAAGCAAAAGTTTGGATTTCACTCAAAAAAGAAGGATGAGATATTGGACCCGCTCGTTTTTCTGCTCGTATCCCAGTATGTGGCTGCCCATGGTCTTCCAACTTCCCTTTTGCCTTCATGCTTTGCTCCCTCGGAAGACATTGCCTTCTCCATAGAATCATAGAGTTGGAAGAGACCTCAAGGACCATCCAGTCCAACCCCCTGCCATGCAAGAACCCCCGTCACGGCATTTTCGACAGATGGCCATCCAGCCTCTGCTTAAAAACCTCCAAAGAAGGAGACTCCACTACCCTCCTTTGTGACAGCATATTCCACTGCCGAACAGCTCTAACCGTCAGGAAGTTCTTCCTACTGTTCAAGTAGAATCTCTTTTCCTGTAGTTTGAAACCATTCCCCCGAGTCCTAGTCTCTGAACCCATGGAAAACAAACCTGTTCCCTCTTTAATATGACATCCTTTCAAATATTTAAACATAGCAATCATATCCCCTCTCAGTCTTCTTTTTGAAAGGGTAAACATTCCCAGCTCCCTAAGCCGCTCCTCGTAAGACATTTCTTCCAGACCTTCAACTATCCTGGTCGCCCTCCTCTGTACCTGCTCGAGGTTGTCAACATCCTTTTAAAATTGAGGCGCAGAGAACTGGACACAGTACTCCAGATGGGGTCTGACCAGAGCAGGATAGAGTGGTACCATCACTTCCCTTGATCTAGACATGATGCTTCTGTTGATGCAACCAAGAAGCGCATTGGCTTTCCAGGCCTCCGCGTCACATTGCTGACTCGTGTTCAATTTGTGGTCCACCAAGACTCCCAGATCCCTTTCATGGGTACTATTTTCCAGCCAGGTATCTCCCATCCTATATCTGTGCAATCCATTCTTTTTACCTAGATGCAGCACCCTACATTTCCCTCTGTTGAAACCCATTCTGTTAGCTTTGGCCCAGCTTGTCTGCCTGGATCTGCTGCTTAATTGGTTCTCCCGTATTACTAGGACAGCCTTGGTGAGCCACTAGGGTAAGCTGTGTCACCCTGTGATCCATAGATCATGTTTTCTGGAACATAGTTGGCATGTAAATTAAGCTGCAAGAACAGATCACAAAGATCCACATTTTCTATTCTCCCTCCCACCATCCAAGCCACGTTGTGAACAAAGCAAGTGTGTCAGTTTCCAGCAGACAGCAGCTATGTGTAGTGGCTGATTGTGTGCGGGTGTGTGGTGTCACCCACTCATCCCTTTGCTTTCCAACCATTCTTCCAGAAAGATTATCTGTCTTTTCTTTGTTTCTTTTCTTTGTTTTGTAACGGGAATGGTTTGAATTGAGTGGCAGAACTGATCCAGTGATGGACACAGTTTGCTGTTGGCGTTGAGAAGTTCTGAAGGTGTAGGGGTTGTGCTTATAATGGAGCCCTTACAATTTGAGGGTATCTACGGCACACAGTTACAGCAGTACATTGCCACTTCTATGGCTTCATTGTGCGACCTTCCTGGGGCACATTGCTTGGAGAGGTACACATAATTTTCCATTGTGGACTCATTAGACCCATTGGTCTGAGTGTAGGAAGGGTCTTCTTGAAGCGCCACAATTACAAAAAGCAATGCATCTCTCTCTGCTAGAAGAGAGCAGCTTACCCTTCGTTGAGGGTTGGGCAGTGCCGTGAACCAGACAGATGAGCTTTGTGTAGTCTGTGGTGGTAAGCATCCTTCTCTTCGTTTCCTTGCCTTTTCCAAGAGACTGGCTGTTGCATTGGGTGGGATTTGGGGGTAGCTTTTCCCGAGCTTCTGATGACCTGTCCCTAAAGGATATTGAGTTTGCCCATAAGTAATCCAGTGTAACTTGCGGAGAAAGAGTTAACAACCCTGCTTAGGAACGATGTCCCTTTTCAAGGTTCATTGCCCATGGCAGCCGAAATATGGCCTCACCGCTTGCTGTTGAACATCCGCCTTCCATAGCTTAGCTCAAGGCCACATTCTTACCTAATCGCTTGGTCCTTGTTGTCTTCTTCTTCTTCTTCTTCTTTAATTATCCCCACTTCTTGCTTCTGGTTAAATGCACTCAGAGAATCATTATGTGGATACTTATGTCTTTTATGTGCTCTCTCTCTCTCTCTCTCTCTCTCTCTCTCTCTCTCTGTGTGTGTGTGTGTGTGTGTGTGTGTGTGTGTGTGTGTGCCCTGAAAGATGTTAAGTCCAACCAGCTTTTACCCAGCAAGTCTGTAGAGAAAACAGGCAGGCAATTTCTCTTTCAATCTACATGTCTCTGTGGAGCATAGTTCCACAGCCTGATCAATAGGTTTTATTGTACACCTCACTGTCTCTAAAAGCGCCGTGACCTTATCCCCGTCTAAAAATAGCATGTGCTCTTGCAGCCAACAGAACCTTGACCTGCGAAAACCCATTTGGAACATAACTGACACATCCAGTCAGCTGTGTATCCAAGACACGCTCTGAGGACGGATTCTGCCCGGCTTCGCCACAAACACTGGCTTAAGAGTCCTTAGAAGGGAAAATAACCAGCCAGCGGTGGGAGGGTGGGTGGGCAGCGGAGAAGGGAGAAAGCTAGGAAGTAGGTTTGACAAGTCTAGATGCTTCATAGCAAACTTGAGTATTAGTTCTTATCATTTTTAATTGAACCAGAATGGCCTTATCTTCAGCCCACTTTAGCTGTTTTTTGGAGTGCTGTGCCCCCAATAATAGAGGTAGGCAGCTGACACCTCACCCCTTGTTCTAGCCCTGCTGTGTGTGTGAAATGGTTGCGACTGACGAGAAATGAAGAAAACCAGGCCTCGTTACTACTAGTGTCACCAGGAAGTAACACCCCTTCAAACCCCCCCCCCCCCATGATAAAGCTATGATAAATACATGGAGCACAGTGCGGTCGTAAAATAAAATACCAATTTTCCAGATGTGCCTTGATTTCATTGCATTCCTTGACAGTTTTTACATTTTTTTCATGTAAGTGTTGTTTTCTTTTTAAAAAACACACCTGAGGGTTCAACCTTGGAAAAGGACCAAAACTTTGAGAGGGAACAGTCTTCATTTCAGAAATTCCTAATTAGATTGGCCTTTAAACACACACACACACACACACACACACACACCAACGCCCACACACACACAGAGTGTGTTGAAATATAACATTTGAAGAAGTGGGCTGTGTCTGATCATGCCCAATAAAACTTGTTCATCTTAAAGATGTGACAAAATTCTGTCTTGTTTTAAATTGAGCAGATTCAAGACTTTTTAAAGGGAAACCATTGTAATACAGGCCTGGGCATGGATTGATTCGCCCCTTTCTACTGGACAGTTATGAACCCTAGAAATAATTATGTAATTGGCATTGGGCCTCCAGGAAACCCTTGCAAGACTTACCTTAAGAAGGGGTTGAAAGCAACACCAGAATTGGCTTTGTCCATTGAAAAACATGCCACTAGATTTGGCAGTGCTGGAGGGAATGATTTGTTTGAAATGTAGTTCTGGAGGAGATGTTTCTGGATACTCTAGACCAGTGGTTCTCAACTTGTGGGTGCACAGATGTTCCTGGACTGCAACTCCCAGAAATCCTGGCCAGCTCAGCTAGTGATGAAGACTTCTGGGAGTTGCAGTCCAGGAACATCTGAGCACCCACAGGTTGAGAACCACTGCTCTGAGTGTACTGACAGAAAGACGAACAGCTGGGTCCTAGGGCTCACATACTGTAAAGCCTGGACTATCTCTGAAGGCAAACATGTTGAAATTCAGCCTGTCCCACTTCGGGCACATTATGAGAAAGAAGGATTCTCCAGAGAAGACAACAGTGCTAGGAAAAGTGGAAAGCAGAAGGAAAAGAGGAGGACCAAATATGAGATGAACAGCATATGAACAAAACCCCCAGATCTCCCAACAGATAGTAGGATTCTGTGGTGGGGCCTGTCTTCATTCCTGGTTATGGGACTGGGGTAAACAAAAGGTCCCAAAGTCTTGGGGGCTTGTATTCTTTCCCCTTCAATGTGAAATTCTCTGGTGCCTAAATCAAGCAGAAGGTATTATAGGCTAGGCTCTTTCTGAGAAGGAATTAAATTTTATCTTAAAAGAAAAGTGTGTAAGCCATTCAATAAGTCAGTGCAAAGTATTAAAGCCTTAGGAAGAGGTCTCTGAGCGTAATTCTAAAAGCTGAAAATGGCAAAAGAACAAAGAAATACACACGAGAAAACCGGTGTCCAGCAGAGTTCAGGTTTCCTGGCAGGAGGACTTAGAAAGGCGAAAAGAGGTGCACTGGAGGAGATTTCAAGGATGTAGAAAGGTGGCGTTTTTGGTCTCTGCCAATGAAAGGTGGTTTCTCTTGTTGCCCTCCAGACGGAACGGGAGGTTGTTGGTAGGCATACTAGGAGCCTTGTGGCGCAGTGGTTAAGCTGCAGTACTGCAACCAAAACTCTCTCACGACCTGGGTTCAGTCCCACACAGCCAGTTTGAGGTGCGGTCAGCCTTCCATCCTTCCTTTGGCAAATTTAGTACTGTACCCAGCTGACTGGGAGGTGAGGTGGCAGTGTGTGGCACTGCATAATTAAAACTGTAAGCTGCCTGGAGAATGCTTTAAGTTTTGCCTTAGCGCACATTGGATTAGTCTTGCTAATCACATGATGAGCCCTTTCTTCAGCCTGTGTGCTTGATCTGTGGCCTGCAAAAATTGGGGGACTGACCAAGGCTGGCTCATTTCCCATGTGTAGTTTCCACAAAATGTCCATTCAGGGTCTCTTAATGCCTAGGCTATTATTGGTAAGAGTCACTCAGTTCTCTGAGAGCGTGGTGCTTTTAACTGCCCTCCTATGCGCTTGACACTTGGGTTTACAGCAGATTAAATTAAATTTTAGGCTAGTTCAGCTCCACTGGCAGAAGACAAAGGGAGCAGCTGCTGCTGTGGATATCTGCAACCGATGACTACGAGGATATCATGACAGATGCCTTTTGTTCTTCTGTTTTCTCACTCCCTCAGGAGGATGCATCTGGAGATGCAGGTGACCCTTTGGAAATATGCTGCTTACCTGACGGAGATAGTCCGGTTCCGTTCCAAGCACGTAGGCTCAGACATCTAGGAAAATATTATAGATGCACATCCATCCTATGTGGTCAGACAGCATTGGCTTCAGCCATGGGAGAAGTTCTCCTGCAGTGCCCTTGAGGGCAATTGAGTTGGGTGCAAAGCAGACAAGCACCTGATTCCACTTGCTAGCTCTGGAATCATTGATTTTTTTAAATGTATGTTTTGCTTGTATGTAGAAAATGTGGTTTGAAGACTCTTTGACTGTGAGGTCCATACCACTCCTAACCCTATCTGCTTACCGTGCTTGATTCAGCTGATAATCCAAGTTATTGTTCAAAAAAGAAGGAATTTTTCCTTTTTGTGAACTTGCAAAAGGGCATTCAAGAGAAAATTGGACAAAGATCTGGTTTGATTTGTATTCCTGCATTGAGCAAAGGGTTGGACTTGACAGTCTTATCTCTCCCTTCTGACTCCATCTTTCTGGGCTTCTTCCCATATGTTTTGTGGATGTGATCTGCTTATGCTAGCAAAAATTGGCTTGCAGAAATGAATTCAGAGAACGTCCAGTTCTAGAGATCTCACCAAGATGCAGACTCTTCCCTTCCAATCCGATGGGTAGTCAGAAAGATAATTCAGAAATATGCAGTTCTCTACTAATTTTGACTGAGAATCTTTTCTGTGAAGATTCTCAGTCATCCGGGTGAGTTTATCTGGAAGTTGAGTCATGGCAACTGGACTTCTTTTTCTTGAGAGATAGAAAAGCTTCGCTGCTCATCCAAACAGCTTCCTCGGTCTGAATACAGCTAATGCGAGTCCCCCATCTTATAATCAGCTTTGACCTCTTATCACCCTGGTCTGAAATAGGCTCATAAGATGAACAATGGCCTGAATAGGCTTGTTAGGTAGACAATAGTATCATCCATAGCCTTAAGGTGAACAATGGCCTAAAGGTGCTGAAACCTATAAAGAATGGGTCGTTAGCTATTGCCTTGGTGATGAAGGCTTTTTCATTTGTGGTTTGATTTACTAAAGCATTTGCACCTTCTTTGGGAATGTCTGCCTGGTGTGTTCTGGCTCACCATGAACTTTGAAATTCACTTGAGGCATTGTTGCAAACAAGGCTCAGAAGCACAGACGTGCCTGAGCAATGTTGCTATTTATATGGATTTGGGGGGATAGATGCTCTCCTTGAACTTCTCAATCCCTGCATTTGTGTTTAATGGCAACCAACCATTGGAGACCACGAGTGCAGAAGGGGCTGTATCAGCTTGAAAGGGGGCGGTACAGGAGCTGCCTTGTGATCTTGAACTGGTGGGTAAGTGTAGGATTTTCAGACCACTTTCATAGTTCTCCGCCTGTAATTTTAGGGGGAGAACTATGCAGGACTTGGATCACATGTATCCCAAAATAGCTTTTGTAGACCCTTGAGTCTGTAATCCTCCTAATATGACAAGAAGAGACCAACATTCATCTGTAGGGGGCACAGTATTTCACTAAAGCAGGGCTGTCCAACTTTGAGCAGCTGCAGTCTACTCTTTTCTCCCAAATGGCCCTGCGGTCTACTTTGATCTCCCCAAGGGCCCCTGGGTCTACTTATCGGAGTGCATGCGTGCCTGGCGTGGGGAGTAAGGGACCGCGCCATGGCCCTTGAACTGCCCTGCTTGGCTGAGACAGTGACTGGCAGACCCAAAACTTTGCTTAGGGCAGTGGTGGTTCTTGGGATGGGGGGGGTGGAGAACTTATCCCCTAACTTTTTTTATTGGTGGCCGGAGGGCTA
Organism: Phrynocephalus versicolor; assembly: GCA_023846285.1. Classification (NCBI taxonomy): domain Eukaryota; kingdom Metazoa; phylum Chordata; class Lepidosauria; order Squamata; family Agamidae; genus Phrynocephalus; species Phrynocephalus versicolor. The sequence goes on along the minus strand of JAHTLZ010000045.1, from coordinate 7,084,145 downwards.
CTTTTGAACACTTCACGGGCTACCGGTAGCCCACGGTCTACCTGTTGGGCAGGCCTGCACTAAAGCAAGCCACCCTTTCTTTAATGAAAATGCAGTAACAGGAATAACAACAGCAACACAGATTGCCATTTAGTCATTTCTGATTTTTCCAGGAGGGGCTGGCACAGCTTAGAGTGGGCTTGCAGTGGTTGGTTGTGGTCCACAGATTCTGCAGGGTTACCTCTTCCTCCCGAAAGGGAGCATTTTGAGCCGTTTCAGTGTGGCCAGATATTTTTAATCCTCCTTTCTCCTTAGAAAGGACCTCAGGCAGCTTAGATCATTCAAAGATCATTAAAACCCTAACCCTAGAAAGGCCCTTGGAGGCCTCAGAAATGATTTTTCGGAGATCCGGAAGTCACTTCCGGTTCCCAGGGAAGACCTTTTGGGGCCTCCAGAAGGCCTGGGAAGGCCCTCGCAGGCCCGTTTGGGGCAGCCCCAGTCCTGGGGTAAGTATGAGAGGCCTGAAACAGACCTTTGTCCCTTACCCCCGGGGGCCTTTTTTTCATATACTGCGGTCCCGCGATATAGCGGGACCGCAGTATATGAACCACGAAAAGGCAGGAGACTGCTGTAGTCCAGTTTCCAAGCTTTGCACTTTCTAGATGATGTCAGCAGTCTTACCAAGCTGCTTCTTTGACATCTAAACATGCCCTGTTCCTTCCTGCTGGATAGCTCAATGGTTGAGGCCTCTGGCTGTAGAGATAGAGGTTGTGAGTTTGATCCTCCACTGGGACTCCTTAAAGAGAGCTGGACTTGAGAATCCATAGGGTCCCTTCCAGCTCAGCAGTTCTCAGATGATGAGGATGATGGTTCTAGGTTTGTAATCGCTTGCCCAAAGATTAGGTCGTTGGCCAGGCCCAAAGAAGCAGCCTGTATCTATAAACTAGGTCCTGGAATGAGCAGGCATCCAACCGCAGCGGGTATGCACAGAGATTAATTCCCTGCGAGGGAGCAGCGACTGCAGGCAGGTTGGCCTGCTTTTTTGTTCCTTTTAGCCACAGTTCAGTGTGCAATTGGTTTTGTTTCGCTTAGACACGGACGACAGTGGGCGAAGGGTTCCTTCTGAAGGAGCCCAGTTACAGCAAGAGAGAAAGCGGCTGGGGTGTGGTGTTTGAAATACAAGACAAACAGAAAGGCAGAGAGAGTTAGAAAGAAAAGGGCGAGCAAGCAAGCAAGCAAGCATGCAAGATAGGTTCTCGAACTGCAGGACTGGAAGGGACCCTATGATTCATCATTAACTTGTCAAGGAGACCCAGAGGGGAATCGAACACCCAACCTTTGGTTCACAGGCAAGCCTTGCCACTTAGGTGATACAGAAGGAATATGAATTATAGGTACCTCAGAATTTGGAAACTTATATACATTATATAGTGGTACTTCCTAAGATGAATTCAGTTCGTTCTATGGGCCAATTTGTCCTATGAAAATTCGTCCTACGAAACATGGTTTAATGCGGTCTCCCATAGGAAAGCATTGAATTTGTCTTGGGAAGCATTCCATAGGAAAATTTGTCTTACGAGGTATTCATTTCATTCATCTTGTGAATTTTATGTCTTAAAATATACATTTGTCTTGTATATATTTTAAATATACCTCATTCCTGTTACTTATTACAGTGTTCTAAAAGCAGTTTGATTTTGTTTGCTTGTTTGAAACATATTTACCCCACTGTTCTCCGTAGGAAGGACCCAGCATGGCTTATATCACTAAAAGACAGTATGTAAAGCTAATAACAGTGAATGTAGACTGAAAGAATGGAACAAATATCACACTAAAGCAAAAAGCAAAGTGTTCTGCTTATATATGGCCCCATAGCGCTTAAAGCACTCTTGGGGCGGTTTACAGTTGAATTGTGGAAGTTACATCTTACCCCCCCCCCCCAAGCAAGCTGGGTACTCAAATGGTAAACTTTCCACTAAAAATGGTAAACAAAAGCAACACCAAGATATATTCAATGGACTAAAAATACAGCAATGCTTTTAACAAACCCCACTTAGGCAGCCTGACACTGAAGCTTGCCTGAAGAGAAGGTATTTGCCTGCTTGTAGAAGGACAGCAAAAGATGGGTCTAGCCTGGCATCTTGTGGGAGGGAGTTCCAGAGTCTGGAAGCAGCAACAGAGAAGGCCCTCTCCCATAATTCATTACTTAACTCTTGTTCGTAGAGTTTTCATTTACGTTTATCTGGAAGAGGAGAGGGGAATTAAAGGATTTCCCCTACACATTCGCACTAGTTGTGTCTAGGGGCGGTGCTCATCTCTGTTTCTAAGCCAAAGAGCAAGTCTTGTGCAAGTCCATGGCCATGTGTCAAACATGGCTGGAACGCATTTCTGCGCATGGAACACTGTTACCTTCCCGCTTTTTACGAAGACACCTATTTATCTACTTGCATTTACATGCTTTCGAACTGCTAGGTTGCCAGAAGCTGAGGTTAACAGCGGGAACGTGCTCTGCTGTATGGCAGCTGGGATTCAAACTGCCGAGCTGCCAACTTTGCAGCCAACAGTTTCAGCGCTCTAGCCCACTGAGCCACCATGCCCCTAATTAATTAATTAGGATTGGTCAAAGAGTAGGGCTAAACTTAAAAACAACACCTGCTCAGAAATCTCTAAAATGCCTTTAAAATGTAATTTTCAAAAGTACTATATATGGTATAGTTCTTCCCCCCTTCTCTACCCATAAATTTGGTTTCTACATAACATGACTTATGAATTGTGGCTCCATTTCAACCTTATTACCATAAAAAGCAGCTGGCTGCAAGTAATGGTTACCTGTAACTTGTTACTTGAAGCTTTGGGTGCCCTCAAGTATGAAAAAACTTGATCTTTTTGGGGAGTGGGTATTGATGGCGGCAGCTGGTAGAAGGCTGACCAGACTAAGATACAGCTGGGCTTAACTCCAGGACTTCAAATAATGCTCGCAAATGGAAAGGTTAAAACCAAGGGCCTGCCAAAGGTTGGCAGGGTGGTTAATGTTAAGATATATACATCATGGATGTTCTATTAGTTGAATATGTCGCCAATGAGCTGTAACTGATGCTAGACACCCCTGTCTGTGGGAGTGTTGGTTATGGTCTTCCTGCCCCCTCCACAACCCCAGACAGACCCATCATGTGTGAATGAAGGCTCCTTGACATTTCTTTTCAGCTTTCAGCATGTTTGCCTGGGGAACAAGTTCCAGATTCTTGGCTCACCAGTGGACGGAAAGATGGGTGCATTCCTAATTTCCCACCACGCAAGGACTCAGGACTTGAATAATGTCTTAAGGCACACTAGCAGAGCGTGCAAAGAGTTGGTCGTTGTGTCGGGAGCATGGTGGGAATGTGGTAAGATAGCCTTCCTCGAAGGTTTTGGGAGAATGGGTTTCAGTGCATATCGGGGAGAGAGATGCCTCTGCGGGCAACATGAAGAACGACCCTGGCAGAGGGACATTTTGCCAGTTTGGGTAAGCACTGCTGTGTTAACAGTAGGTTCCAGTCACTGAAGATCTGGTGCCCAGGAGGTAAGAAAGAAGGCACGCAAGAGTTTGGAACAAGGATAGGCGAGTATGGCCTTCCAGGTCAAAGTTAGGAAATGTTTACCTACGGACATGCAGCTCCGAGATTCTGCTAGCCAGTATGGGAGATGTAGTCCCCAAAAGGTAATGAATGATACAGTACTGTATTTCAGCTTTGCCAATCTGTACTATTGTAGAGCCAATGTTGAGGAATTATGGGAAGTACAGTTCACTTCAACATTGGTGGCTGGATCTTTCTGTACCACATCTGGGACAGGATGTTTGGGGGACGTGGCTTCTTGGAGTTACCCATCCTCATCCTAAAAGGGTTGGTGAAATAGGAAATTTCATGGCCTGCGGACAAGGCAATAACTAGCAAATCCTTTACATTCAAAGTGTGGCGTGTCAGTTTCCCCCTTGCCCTGTGATATCATCAACAACAAAAGCCCTCCCTCTTTCTTTTGAGGAGGTTGCCTGATATACTGAAATAACAAAAATGAGGTTTTCTTGGCTTTTTGCTTGTCTCTCTGCCATTTCTTACCTAAAATTGCTCTCGGAGCCTTCCTCGATTTATCCTCTAGACGGTGATAGTTGTTCTTAAACATCACAATTTGTCTAGAAAGGGTTTGGTCTGCCAGCTGATGATCCTGGACTATTTTTCTGGAGCCACCCTTCCAAGAAACGGGATTTACTTATTTACTTATTTATTTATTTACTTATTTATTTATACATTTCTATACTGTACTGATTTTCCTATAGGACCTCTAGGCGGTTTACATAGAAGCCAACACATGAATAAACAATAGTTTAAATCATAAAGAAATGAATAATAGATCAAAAGACAGTAGATCAATAAGTTAAAAAATAGAGAGCCTGGCAAGAGGCACAAAACCCGAAAACAATGGGAAATGTGACAAAACACAGGGGAGAACAACACAATTAGAGGATTGCAATTGAGTCGTCGGTGGTTAGCTCTCCAGTGTTGTTAAGGTGGGGGAGCCGGCCTTTTTAGTTAACATTTGATGGATGCTAAGCTGAACATTGAGTCCATATTGTTCACAGTGGTGAGAAATAGTAGGATGTCACCTGCTAATAATAGTTTCTCCTTTTGCTAAATGAGGAGGAGTGACCTCGACCCCCCTGCTTTGCCCGTTTAAGGCAGATTTGGGCAGGACTGCTCTTCCTGAACAGAATGTCTTTGCAAGGGGCCTGCCCCTCCTCTGAGTTGTACAACAGATGGTCAGCCTGATATAATGGGTCAGAATAATAATATAGATAGAAAGAGGTAGAAATTTTCCTTTTTAGAATGCACCTGGATGCTCTTGAGTTGTGGCTGTCCTTCTCGGTGGATGTTCTGGCAGCTATGACCCAAGCTACCAGAATTGCACAAGGAGCACAGTCATTTTTTGGAGAGTGACTGGAACAGTTACTTTTGTGCTGTTTAACAAATAGACACGCTGAATGCCATAGCAGGCTCACCGCTTCCAATAGAACTTGGAAGTCTGACCCTTCTGGGAAACGTCAGATTACAAATAATCTTGGAACTGCAGAGCTGTAAGGGACCCTGTCAAGGAGGTACAGTGGGGTATCAAACTCATGACCTCTGACTCTGAAGCCAGAGACCTCAACCCCTGTGCTATGTGGTCTAAGCTCTGTTTCATCTTTCTTTCTTAGGGTAGGGGATTCTATAGAAGTCACCCACTCAGGGCAAAAGAGCAGATTTTTGGCTCTGTTTTACAAGGATGATTAATTGCATTTAACACATTTAGCATGTTTTAAACCCTGTGCAGTTTTTCCCTTGGTGTTAAAATTGGGATGAGATTTTGATGAGATTTGCCTGTTTAAGCCTCGAGTGATTGAAGACAGGTCATTCTCTTATCTTCATTCTTTCAGATAAGACATCTCAGGTCAGATTAATACCTTGATAATATATTGTGGGGAAAGGGAATTAAAATAAAACAAATCATTTTATTTACTTGTGCATTTGATTCCCCCCCCCCACACACACATGGTTTGTAAGACACTCTCGGAATATTTTTATGTATTTATTTATTTATTTTGAATATTTTACCCCACCTTTCTCCTTGGAAAAGGACCCAAGGTGGCTTACAATAATGAGAGGCAATATCAGCCCAGAACATTTAAGACATATTCAAGTTAAAAACAGGGAATTAAAAGAGGCATCTTAGAACATTAAAAGGTAACAGTAGAGCTACAAAGAGCACACAAAAAGAAAGGAAAAATCCATTATGAGGATGGAAAGTAACATGTAAAACACTGGTGTTCTTATAAAATAAAAAAAAAATGAGAACTTTTATATGACATAAACCTTTTTTATATTTGCCAGATTCTTTATCTCATATCATTGAGTATATTATAATAGAAAATGATTTCTTTAGTCAGGAATAAACTGGAGATTCTGTGATGGCGTCACATTGATGTAGAGCAGGACAGGTTCCATTTTAAGTGATAAAATGTGTGCCTTCTTTGACCCAGATGTCTTCCAGATGAGTTAGAATGCAGCTTCCCTAATACCTAGCCTGTAGGGCTGTTGTCTGGAGTTTGAAAAACATTTCTTCTGTCTCTTTAAGTCACGGCCACCACCATCGAACTGCAGAACTTGAAGGGATCCTATGGTTAATCGAGTCCCGCAGCTTTTAGGAAGGCCCATTGGGGAATCGAACTCCCGACCTCCGGCTCTGCAGCCACATTCCTAAACCAGCAGCTCTGTACTGTAAAGATCAGCTTGAAGCTGCCTTGTAATGACTTTTAGCTTGGTGTTGTGTTGGATCAACTCTTGTTGGTAGCAATGGCTCTTCAGGATTTAAGGCAGGAGTTTTTTCCTAGCTCACCTGGAGATCCTTTATATTTAGGTTTAGGGCTTTTGGGTTTCTAGTGCACTCAATCCCAGGATTCCCCTAGAACGCTCCCATGCAGGATTTTGGGAGTAGATGAGCAAAAATTAAAGTGAAAAGAGAGCGCTTCTGTAGCGTTCACCCTTTTCCTGATTAAGTGGCTATACAGTAGGGCAGTGTTGGCGAAACTATGGCACGGGTGCCAAAGGCGGCACTCGGAGACCTTTCTGTGAGCACCCGACATCGCCCCTTCACAGCCACCTGTATTCAGGTTAAATTGCTGTGTTGGCATTTTGTGAAAAAATAGTGGGTTTTGAATCGCAGTCTGGGCACTCGGTCTCTAAAACAGTGGTTCTCATCCTGTGGGTCCCCAGATGTTCCTGGACTGCACCTCCCAGAAGCCTCCACTACTCACTGTGCTGGAAGGGGTTTCTGGGAGTTGCAGTCCAGGAACATCTGGGGACCCACAGGTTGGGAACCACTGCTCTAAAAGGTTCGCCATCACTGCAGTAGGGGGTAAAGGGTTAATGCTTATGCCCAAATAAGCAGTGTGGAGGCAGAGCCCAGTTGCTTAAAAAGCTCCATCTGAGGTATGTGAAGTCAGATAGGGAAACTGAACACTTGAGATAGGGAAGATTCATCCTGAGGGGTAGGTTTGAAGTAAAGACAGAGCTTGAGTGTTACTACTTTGAGAACTTTTAAGTATTTGTACACATAAGAACATAAAAACAGCCTTGCAGGAACAGGTCACAGCCCATCCAGGCCAGCATTCTGTGTCACACAGTGGCTCACCATTTGCTTCAGGGTATTCCCAAGCAGATGTCTTCACCTGCTTACGATTCCCTGCAAATGACATTGAGAGATAGCCTCTCCAACCCGGAGGTTGTCCTTAGGCATCCATAATGATAGCCATTGATAGCCTTGTTCACCATGAATTTGTCCAATCCTTTCTTAAAGCTGTCAAGTGAACTTGATCTTGAAACATCTTTGTATTCAATAAACTTTATTTTATTTGGTTCCACGTTACACTTCAACTGGGACTCAGCTATTTTAAACTGGGATAACCTGGATGGTGGCAGCAAAGCTAAATCGGTAGTGAGTGCAGGTCAATGGTCCGTGAAACGACTCTGCACAGTAGCCGCTACAGCTTCCCACCAGCATATTAGTTTTGCTCCACATGCTTGTGTTTTGGAGAAGCAGATAGCCCTGGTGCTGATTAGGAGTCATTGCAGTGCTCCTTGGGGAGGGTAGTTCTATGGGAGGTTGCCTCTGTAGATCCTAAAATGGTAGCAAAACTCCCGTTTCAATTGTGCAGTGTTTCCTAACCTTGAATCCCCACATGTTTTTGGCTAAAACTCCCAGAAGCTGTGCTGGTTGGGATTTCTGGGAGTTATAGTTCAAGAACATCACAATAAATAAATAAATAAATAAATAAATCTAGGGACCCAAGGTAAGAACCATTGCTATGGAGCATTGTGTTGACTCCTAGCAAGCTGTGGGGCTTTTCACATGGCATGAAACACAGGTGGATTTGGGGTGAATTCTGTAACTGAGTGTGTTGGAAACCTGGAAGTCCTGTCTCTTAATAGGTGGCAGTTTCTGATCCATTTACTAAGCAGACCTGATCCTACGTCACTTCTTCCAAAGTAAGAGAGAAGACAGGGTCTGTACAGGTGCACATAAATGTGCAGATGTGTGAGATGGAAGCAGGAGGTTCAGAATTCCCCACCGAGTGTGTTGCCCTTTCTTTGCCTCTTAAATGAATGAATTGGAACTTGCATTTCCCCAGTTTTGAGTGAAGTTGCAAAATCTGGCCGTTGCTTTGGTCCCCTGGCAGCAGATTTTTGATCATCTGTAAAGATCAGACTGCAGTTAGGCCCGTTTCATCCCTTCCTATGATATAAGACTCGTCCTTCTGTGGAAACTGCAGCATACAATGTTTTACTTTATGTCGCTCCATTTATATCGTACCTTTCTACATAACAGGCCCAGCAGGAGGCTTGCTGTACTACAAGTTCTGAAAAATAAAACACAAATGGCTACTTTACAACCATTCTGGATCATGAAAGAGAAAGGTCTGTGACCTTTTAATGTTTTAATTTTTTTTAAATTTTTTTTTGAAAATGCACTGTGTTTGCAAAATATATATTAAAAAATCAACAAGAAGGGCAGAGATTTATTTCCCAGAGCTGGAACTAACTAAAAAAAATATTCTTTGTTATTTTAGGTTTGAGAAACCAGGGCCTTGCACAAAAGTAGACCTGCTGTCCAGAAGTCCTTATTCCAGAGACATGGGCCTATCAGTATGAGCTGTCCATGAGGATAGACTGTATAGCAAGGGGCCAAGCTTTGGCCTCCAGATGTTTTAGACCACAACTCCCAGAATTCCAAGCCTGCTTTGCCAATGACAAGGGACTGTGGGAGTTGTGGTCCAAAACATCTGGAGGCCCAAAGTTTGGACCCCACTTGTGTGTATAGAATAACCATTGGGGCCAGTTTTCCTTCCCTGGGGCACACTGTGTGTCTGCCTGGTCAATCTGTATAATTTGGGGCGTCAATCCGTGTAAATTGTTGAGGCCTGAAAAGATTGGAAATTGACATCCATTTTTGGATTGGAAAATATACATACTGTACAGAATAGTGTTGTCTTGAGGAAATTGCCAGCTTTACTGTCTCGCTATAAAGCAAAATGTATCTACCACCCCATAGAGTTTAAAGCGCTCTGTGGGTGGTTTACAATTTATGGTAATTACGCAGACTAAACTTTTCCCACCCCACCCTGCAAGCCGGGTACTCAATTTACGGACCTCAGAAGGATGGAAGGCTGAGTCAACCTTCACTTGGGTATCTGGGATTGAGCTCATGTCACCAGCAGAGTCTTCACAGCAGTATTGCCATTTAGCCACGGTGCCACAACTGTGTTTGTGTACATGTTAGTATGTATGTATGTACTGTATATGCACCGGCTGGATAGATCAGTGAGTTAGGTATCTGGAGATAGAAGTTGGAAGTTTGATTCTCCACTTCTCCTCCTCCTCCTCCTCCTCCTTATCGTTTCTAGTGAAATAACTGTGAATTGCAAAACAAAAAAGTGGCCTGTGTATTGCCTGCATTGGTGCAGAGATTTGGAAATATTGACCAGTTCTGGATGGTTAATACCAGCTAAAGTGGGCTCACACTGATTTGGTAGAATTCAAATAATTTAAATGTTGATTTGCTATTCAGGATTTGGCTCAGTGTTGTCTTCACCCTAGCTGAGACTAGCGATACCCACTGAGAAAGCTAAAGCAAAAAAAGAAGAAGAGCGAAGTGCCCATAAGCATACGTGTACTCAGTATGACCTTTCCTTGTGGGGAGAGGCCAGGATATGTATAAAAGATATGTCTAAATATTTTAGGTGGGCCCCTTTGCGCTCTCTCCAAATAACCTGACCAGGAGGAACATCTGGCTGCTAAGACCTCTTGCCGTCACCTTTCTGCGCATGAATGCCGCCTTTGTTGTTCTTCAGGTGGTGAAGATGGTGGCTTTTCAGCGCTGGAGGAGTTTGATTAGTGATTCATCTTCCCTTCGCCTTCCCAGGATCAGCCCGTTCACAGCCCAGGACGGCCACTTCCTGAGTGGCTTTTGAACAAAACAGTTGATGATCAGAATCACACAGAGAGGGGGGAGGGAGGGAGAGGGAGAGGGAGGGAGGGAGAGGGTGAGGTGAGTCCTAAGCCAGGGTTCACATAGGACATGTCCGAACGCACCTTTTTGTCCGAACCTCACCCCAGAGAGCTGCAGAAACACACCCTGGTGTCTAGTAGTTTGTAGATGACATGGCAGTTCAGGGACGGGAGAGGGGCAAAGTCCTGTAATGCTGTTGTGTACTTTTCTTTTCTTTTTGTCCCTGGTACTCAGTAATAATAGATTCTGCACGGCATATCCAAACAGGTGATGGAAGTCGCCAAAAAGAATTTAATATCACCAGGGTGAGGTTGACTGCTCTGTTTAAAGTTGCTCTATAACCCCCAAGTTGACACCCCACAGTCCAAATTTGGGTGGGAGTCAACCTATGTTTGTTTAGTTGTCCTTAAGAAAGTCCTTTTTTAACCTGGATTTTTTTTTAAAGCTGAAATGTGGGCCAGTACAGCAATACACTCTCAGACTACAACTCCAAGGACCTGAGTTCACATCTCTACTCAACCACTAGTGTGTGTGAATATATGGCCGTGAGAATCCACTTCCATGGTTGTTGTTTTTTAAATCCTGATAGAATGGAAGAACTCTGTTAGAGTTGCCATAATTTGGACTCTGCTTAATAGCACATAACACACAAAAGAACGGGAATGGGAAAATTATAGCAGTTCCACACATAACCCCCAGTGAGTTTCCATAGTTGAGTGGGGATTTCATAGAATCATAGAGTTGGAAGAGACCTCAAGGGCCATCCAGTCCAACCCCCTGCCATGCAGGAAACCCCCATCAAAGGACTCCCGACGGAGGGCCATCCAGCCTCTGCTTAAAAACCTCCAAAGAAGGAGACTCCACCACCCTCCATGACAGCATGAGCATATTCCACTGCCGAACAGCTCTAACCGTCATGAAGTTCTTCCTAATGCTTAAATTGAATCTCTTTTCCTGTAGCTTGAGACCATTGCACCACATCCTAGTCTCTGAAGCCATGGAAAACAAACTAGTCCCCTCCTCAATATGACATCCTTTCAAATATTTAAACATACGTGTTTTAATATCCCCTCTCAATCTTCTTTTTGTAAGGCTAAACATTCCCACTGCTCCCTAAGCCGCTCCTTTGAACCCAGGCTTCCTGTCACTCTTTTGAAGGTGGGAGTGACAGCCATGGAGAACAAGGACACCTTGCAATAAATACCTGGGGGAAATCAATCCCCACCCCACCCTGTGCTCCTGGTAGGTCGCAGAAGAGTGCAGGGAAGCCTCTGTAGGTATGTGTCTTGTGTGGCTAGTGAGTTTGCAGCGTTCTGGAAGGGAGCAGGATGTGGGTTCTGTTCTGTTTGCTAAGAATGTGAGAAAGGATTTGCTGGATTAGACAAGAACCCACAATGGCCCGGTGACTCCAGCATTGCTTCCCTCAGCAGTGGCCAGCTAAATCAAGGGCGTGGAATCATTTTAAGCCCAAGGGCCGAATTCCGCTTCAGAAGGCATACTTTGGAACTGCATTCCAGGGATGGGTGGGTCCAGAAGCCAAAGGGTGGAACCAGAATACCAGTTCAAAGGTCTTACTACCTGTAGCCTGTAGCTAAGCCTTCGGAGATGCGTGTCAGGAACTTAAGAGGGAAAAAAATCATATATATATGACAAGAATAACAAAAATTACATACTGTCAGGTCTATTCTGACTGATGGTGACCCTTTCCAGGGTTTTCTGGATATATGCCCTTTCTTTTAGGGCATTCTGGATCAGTGCTGCAAATGCAGTGCTAAGCCACTGATATCCATGAGGATAACTTGTGGGCAACTGTAGAGGGTTAGATTGGCTCCAGGAGTCAAGTTTCCCCATCTCTGACCAAGATGTTTCTGGGTGTCCAGAAGTAGAGGCTGAAAATCATTTCACTTCTGTTTTGTTAATGTTTATTAATTGCCGTTTTTTGTACTGTGCTGTATATTGTATTATTTATGTTTTTAATGTTGTAAGCCACCCAGAGTGGCCCCCGGGCCAAATGGCAGCGGGATAAAAGTCAAATAAACGAAACGAAACGAAAATAAATAAATAAATAAATAAATAAATAAATAAATAAATATATAAATAGTGGTCTTGCCTCCATAATACCATGCATAACCACAGGTTCTGCTTAGCTCTCATAGTTGGCAGAGCTTTATAAATCTTTCTCATCCTCATACAATATATATTTTAAGCCTTCATAAGCTAGCATCAATTATCAATGCTTTGTGGACAGGAAATCTGATGCAAAATCGACAAACCCACATGAAGCAATTTTGGGCCAGCCTGTTTTTGCATTTCAGTACAATTTCTTGGGGAGTGGGGGGTGGGGGAGAGAAAGAAAATAAGCGGACTCTCTCTCCAGGGCAGAGATGGATGAGGCACCTCTTGTTATGTGAAGCTCTCAGCTGTCACCCTTGCCCGTTCCCTCTCCCCGTCCGCCACAAGCAGACATTTGGGGTTAGAGATTTGAGACACTCCCCCCCCCAACCCCAACCCCCCAAAACCATCAGCATGTAGGAGCGCCATTAGTAAGGCGTGAGATGGATGGCTGGGATGAAGTGAGAGAATACATTAGCCAGTTGGAACACTGCAAATGAGAGGCCATTTGTAAAGACGGAGCTGCATTTTTTCCATCTGGGCCTCCTTCCTCTCTGATGTAGGCCGTGGCTCCTTATAAATCAGGAAACCGGCTCCTTCCCCCTCGAAACTTACAGCACGCAGGCTGTATTTTCGTTCCGAGGGTGGCTCAGACCATTTCAGTTACTCAGAATCTAGGACAGTTGTGTGGAAAAATTGCTAGGACAACCTTTGGAAAGGTTATTGTGGTGGGACTATGGCTCCCATCATCTTTCAGCTGGGGGATGATGGGAGTTGGCAGTGGAGAAAAGCGATAGTTCCCAGGCTTTGTTTTTGTGGTGGAGTAGTGTGTGCATCGTTGAGGCCCTTGAGGTGTGTTGAAAGTGTGATGGCGAAAATGAAACACCCAGCCTTCTTCACAACTAATTCGTGGGCTGAGGGGGAAGGCAGAGGAGTAGGATACATTCCATAATTTTGAGCTGAACACCAAACTTGGGTGGGTGGGTGGGTGGGCTTTAGGTTGTTTTTGAGCTGAATACCAAACTTGGGTGCGTGGGTGGGTGGGCTCTAGGTTGTTTGGAAGAGATATCTTTGGTGGTCTCCATTTGAGACGCACAACTGCCCCAAACATGAAGCTTCTGTAGGGCTGAATCCCTTGGCTGGATGTGGCCTGCAGAGGTGTGT
>JAHTLZ010000045.1:7045009-7070806 GCA_023846285.1 Phrynocephalus versicolor | reverse complement strand
TGTGTGTGTGTGTGTGTGTGTGTGTGTGTGTGTGTGTGTGTGTGTGTAGAGATGAGTCCCCATATCGTGGTTTCCAAACTTCTGTTCCTCTTATGGTATTTCTTATCAGTAACTGGAGATTAACAAGAGGCTTGCTTGCTTAGAAAAAGGAAAGGAAGAAGCAACCATGAGATAGAGGCATTGAAGGATTGTTATGGGTCTGTTCTGGTGTGTAGGGCCCTAGCAAGCACTATCACACTCGCAGCACAGGTTCAGAATTAGGAATCTTCAGCTGAGGGCTACCTGGCAGCCCCATGGCTAAAATAGGTGAGATTCTGTGAATAATGCTGTTTTAATTTACCCAGAGTACCCACTCTCTCTGTAGCTCCAATTTCACCTTTGCTAACTTGCCATCAGTCTTTCCTAAGACCTAAAAGTCCATATTTTTCCCCATCTGCCTCTGGTGAAGGAGGATATAGTCCATGTAGGCTTTTGCCAGAGAGAGCACTTGTTATATCCTTGACGTACTGCAAAATGCCCTGTAGTCATTGCTGCAATAGACACAAGATGGTTATTCTCCCAGACGTTTGTGCTGGGTTTATGACACTTTGCACACCCACTACAGTAAGATGATATTGTAGTTGTGACGATGATGTGAAGTATGACGGTGACATGAAACAGTATTTGCCTTTTTTTTTTTTAGTTTTACACGAAAGAGAAGTGGCATTTTGGTTTTTAATGTTAGATGAATTGATGTATTGTCATTTTAAATGTGTTTTATTTTTTTAATTTTTGAAAACTCTTTACAAAGTAAACAAAATTTGATAACAACAAAAAAACATGAAAATATACAGTAGTACCTCTGTATCTGCTGATTCAGCATCGGTTGATTCAGTTATCCGTGATTGGCTACCAAAAATTATCAAATATTTATTAAATAAATCACTGTCACAAAAGGGTGCCACAAAGCAAGTTACTGTAGCAAATAGCAGCCACTGTTGATTTTTGGGGTGTTGACAGGGCATTTGCTATTATCTACAGATTTTGGTATCCACGGGGCAGGCAGAACCAATCTCTTGCAGATACGGGGGTATTACTGTACTGTGCTCCCCTCTGCCCTCAAGAAAACATTCTATATTTCCTTAGAACAATTTGTTTTCTATCAATATTCCCTTTCTAACTTTAAATCCACTGGTTAATTTATCATTAATAGCCATCTTCCACATATCTACAGTTTCTTGAATATTAAACTGATCCTGTTTTCCCCATTATCTGGAATTTGAGTCATGGCAACTGGACTTGACTTTTTTTGAGAACTCGTCTTGAGTGATCATAGATGAAACTATGTGGATGAGTAGCGAAACATTTCGGTCACTCAAGAAAAGAAGTCCAGTTGCCATGATTCAGTTTCCTGATAAACTCATCTGGATGACTGAGAATCTTCACAGACATATTTTCCAGTTCTTTGCAAATACTGTATCAATCTTGTTGCTACTAACATAAGGATAATTAATTCCTCCCCCTTCTAACTGAATATTTCCAATCATATTTAATATCTCTGTTGTTGGATACCTTTGTATTTCAACACCCATGATTTCCTTTATCTCTTTGAAAATCACTGTCTCTCTCCTTTGACATGTCCACCACATATGTAAATATGTACCCTATTCTTTCTTATATCCCCAACGGGCAGGGAATACTTCTTTGTTCATTATATTCAGTTTCGTTGGTGTTAATTAAATGTGTTTTAGTACTGATTTTATTTACCGTTTTCCATACAATACTTGTTTCATTCTTTAAAATGTTTATATACATGCTGCTTTCATGCTGCTATCTTTTTTTACTTTAATGAAGTATGTTGCCTTGGGTCCTTTTTTTTTTAGGAGAAAGGCAAGATAAAGCTATTTTAAGTAACTAATAAATATATATATATTGTTCCATCTATGTACTCTTGACCCAAAAGAAATTAGGGGGCAGTAAGGGAGTTTACAGAGGCATTTGTCTCCCATTAGCTGAGGCTGCAAACAGCTGCTGTAGTTTAAATCAACCCCTTTCCTTAATAATAATAATTATCAATTCCTTGGCTTCCCTTGCTGTGAACTTTCCGCCTTCGGTGCCTGTGCGAACCCACTCCAGAAGTACATCATCTCTCCTTCCCTCCTACCTGTGCTTGAAAATTTGGAATCTCCTGCTGTTCACCTTTCCTTTGCCGGTCAGTTTGCCTTTGGAAGAAGGGACCATGGCATCTTTTTATGTCTGGAAAATGCCTCGTGTGCTTTCTGGATTCGACTGGAAACAAATAATAAATCTTTCATATTAATGATAAATATTTCACCAAAGCAAGGCGAGTTCTAAACACTGCTTGCCGAGTCAAAAGTCGACATGTCAGAGTTTGCTCCGTTGTAAAAGCTCGGTGTTGAAAGCAATAGTGAGCCGCCGTGCATTATTATATGGCCTGTTTTGCGGGTGGAAGTTCTTTTGCAACTGGGGAGGTTATGCATTTTGGACAAATGCAGGCTGGTTCTTTCAACAAGTCGTGATTTACAGGGAGGTGTTAGGTAACCCATTTCTTGCACTCTGGAGTTTTAATCTCCTTTGAGCTGAAGGAGAAACTCTACCTACCTCATTTTCAGAATGAACTCTTCAGTGATTGGGTTTTGGTTGCTGGCTTCTAACTTCCTGTTCCAACCTGTATGGATAAACATGGCACAATGTTCCAAAAATCAGCAATCAGGACCTCCGTGGCGGAGGAGTATAGGGTGTATTTTGTACATGCAAGAGTCCTCTTATTAAAAATACTGTTTTTCATGGTCGTTGTTTTTTTTTTAATGCACATTTCTAAACCCTTACTTTGCAAAAAAATCAGCCGGTAATGTGTGCTTGAGAGCAAGGGTGATGTAATGCATCGAGTAAGGCTCCCATTGATTCAGGCTGAGGCTGAGATTTGAGCGACTAGCATGCTCATTTGGTCCTTAACGAACATTAGCAAGAGCAGACTAAACAAACCAAAAGAGTGAGATAGGGAATGAGAGAAGTGGGGGGAGAGAGGGACACAAGCATATAAATATAAATAATTTATATTACTTGTGGATTTTTTTTTTTAGGGACAAGATGGGGTGTGTTGAAATGTGTATTACACATGTGGGGTTACCACATCTCAGGGGACTGGCTAATGTCTCAAGAAATTCCAGTGTGCCCCTGGATTTCCACACACCGAGAAATGTTAGGGCAAGGGGCTCTGGAGGAAGAGAAAATTGGGTATTTATATGCAAAGCGATTGCCACACATTTGTATTCATCTTTACTGGTTCTTAGCATAGGCTGAAACTCTGCTGTCTTGTGTGATGGGTTTTTTTCTTTTTGCGTGCTCTTTGTAACTTTAATGTTACCTTTTAATGTTCTAAGATGCCTCTTCTAATTCCCTGTTCTTAACTTGAATATGTCTTAAAATTGTTTCTGGACAGTATATTGTCCCTCATTATTGTAAGCCACCTTGGGTCCTTTTTCAAGGAGAAAGATGGGGTAAAAATATTCTAAATAAATAAATAAACAAACAGTGAACTCACGCCCACCTCACTGATTCTTAGATGTCTGTGTTATAGATTAAAAGGTAGCATCCAGATTCTGAACCCTTGTGTGTATCTGTTTCTATAATCACCCAGACCAGGAGAAACCCACGTCCCCTACTGTCTGCCCTACCTCTGTGGCATGACAAGGATCTGCCCCTAATGGCTGATTTTGGCCCTGGAAGCTATAAGGCGGAATAGCGTTGAGCACCAGTCGTAGGGAAATAGTAAGAGTTTCACCTCAAAATGCAGTTCAGTTAATGGCATAATAGACTGTCTTTTTAGAATTTATTGTTGGGTTTAGTTATTGGATTTAACAAATCTTTAGTTGAAAACCACACACAGAGAGAGTGCCATGCCGGTATGGGGCAGTATACAAACCTAAACAGGAGCCTCGTGGCACAGCGGTTTAAATGGCAGTATTTCACTCAAAACACTGCTTACATCCTGAGTTGAATCCCAGCAGGCTGAGGTAGGCATCTTGAGGTAGACTCAGCCTTCCATCCTCCCAAGGTCAATAAACGGAGTGCCCAACTCACTGGGAGAGGGGCAGTGTGTCATCTGAAAAATTAAATTGTGAAACATTCCGGCGAGTGCTCTGAGGTGAGAAACAAGCAGTACACTGGGCTTTTCTGTTGTTGTTGCTTTACATCAACAAGTAGTACTTGTGTGGTGAAGAAGGGCAGAAATAAAGTGAGGAGTTGCCAGCCTGGTGGTTTTTTTTTAAAAAAAATTGCTCTCCCCCTCCTCTCTGCATATGTCTGCTTTTTAATGCTCACAGATCTCTTTTCAGAAAGGGACATGACAGTTATTCTTGCTGTTTTTTTTTTTTAAAAAATCTCAGTCACTGGATAAGGCTTTATTTCATTTTCTCCAGCTGCCTGCGTGGAATCAGAGGTCGAGCACCTGGCCTTGCTCGTGTTCCACTTCCAGGACGCCAGAGGACAATCGGTGTCCCCGCCACGCCTTTCATGCCGGTTACTGCCAAGCTTTGAAAGGGCAGGGTTTGAAAGAGAGTGCACACCTCCGGTTGCTTTTTCAGGCTCAGGCGGTAGTTATTTAAGAGTTTAAATGGATTTCCTTCCCCTTGTGCACGCTCTCTATCTCTCTCCCCCCTCTCTTTTCCTTGGAATGAGTCCTTTGAAATTTGATCAGGGAAGTCCTCCCTTATCAGCAGACACCACCTCCACCTTTTCCTTGTAGTCCAGGAGAAAAATGCGCCTTTTGTGTTTGTAACTAGGATCCCGTCCCTATCTTGGTTGGTACGCTGAGGTCTAAGTTGCTGGGGAAGTGGCCACTTCAAAAAGATTATTCACCCTGGGCTTATATAGGCATGACAGCCAGGTCTATATAATACTCCTGTAATTCAAGACTGGAGAAAGAGAGCAAGGAATGGAAACCATTTGCAGGGAAAATAAAGGTGTAAATTCCTTCTTCTCTCCCCTCCACACGTGCTACTACACAGAATCTAGAATCGGGGCTTTTCAGAATTACACATTCCCTTTTTTATTTTTTTAAGCCTAGGTGTTGAAACTGGAAAAGGTTGTAAAGGAGGAAAGATGGTGCTTTTGGAGAGGTAAGTGGAGCAGGTACTCCTCTATACTTATCAGAAGGGTGTAGACGTGTGTTTAGCAAATCCCAGAATTCTCTGGGCAACGCAGGGGAATTCTGGGAGTTGTAACCCCAAAGCACGGATCTGCATCCCTCTAACATTTAGCACAAGGAAGGCAACGTAGTACAGCAGCCCAACATATAGCAAGACGTGATGGTGTTACCAAAAGCATGGACTTCTTTGCTGTGGCACCTGAATCCTGTGGGAGATGCTCCAGGTTCTCTTGCCTTCTGAAAACATGTTTAAAAACCCATATTTTCCAAACAATGTACGTATAATAAAATGGAGAATGGAATAACTTCCGCAATTTTTTTGTAGTGCTTTGAAAACAAGCTTTTCACTCTTTGAAAATTTATGTATGTTGCACACATACTTTGAGCTGTTTTTGGGGTAATCAGCACTTAAATTTGCAGCTGGCATCCTCAGTGCTCTGTGGCTGTTGATTTCCAGATTTCTGCCTTGAGAGGGAATCCCTTTGGGTGAGGAATACAACGGGCTTGGAAAAGTTACTTCTTGGAGGTGTGTGGGAAAACAACAGCCAGACGTGTCACAATTGGTGCATCTGAGCATGAAGTGAGGGGCCAGTAATTTGAATCTGCATTGGGAAGAGGGCCAGCCAAGATAACCCCTCCCCTTGTGTGTGTGTGCACGCACACACACACACACACACACACACACACACGCACACACACAGATCAGCCAATGTTGTGGCTTTTGGAAACCTTCAGGACCCTCCCCTGGCTACTTTTATATCTAGAACACGATTGGAAGGGTTGCCGTAATTCAGAATCCACCTGACCCCTTATGTCCTGCCCCTTATGTCTGTAACTTGTGGTAGGGCCGGTCTCAGAAATGGATTTTTGCAAAATGAACTCTGTTAGTTCTGCCTAAAAATCAGGGCCAACCAGGTGCTCTTTGGAAAATGAACACATTTTGTGGGACCGCCGTGTGCATTTAATGGGCAATGATTGGTCGCCCAAAAGGCAGGAAACAATTTCACAAACTCGTGTGTCTCTGGGTCAAAGAACCATACAGCGCGACGCAACATGGTTGCAGATTTGACAGCAAACCAGCTTGGTAAAGTAACGCAAAAGAAGAATGCCACGTGAGCCTTCACGAAAAAGGCCACTGCTGCAAATAAGCAGTGCTTTCCACATAATGTGATTTAACCGTAGAGCTATAGTGGGCACTTCACATACCTGGAGAGGTAGGTGCTTTTGTATCATTGCTAAGAGTGTGACCTGTGAACTAAGAAGTCAGCAGTTCAAATCTCGTTTTAGATGTACAAGGAGAGACTGGAAACTGAAGTTTGAAAGCAGAATCTGTTTCTTTCAGCAGTACCAAAATGCCCAGTTTACTGCAGTGTGAATTGGATTTAAATCAAATTAATTCGTATCACATTTTAAGCTTACAAATTGACCTTTTAATTTAAATCATGATTTAGAACAAGTTGATTTTTTTAAAAAAATTGATGAATTTTTAAAATTCACCCTGATTTACTAATTCCTTTCTATTCATGAGATACTAGGCCCCTTCTATTTGACACTGAGTAGACCTTATTTTGAGTACTTCTTCCAGGTCTAGAGACCCCACTTTAAGAAGGATGCTCACAAACTGGAACAGGGTCAGAGGAAAGCAACACGGATGATTAGGGGACTGGACACCAGGCCCTGTAAGGAGAGATTAAAAGAATTGGGCATGTTTAGGCTTGAGAAAAGAAGACAGAGGACAATGATTGCACTTTTCAAAAATTTAAAGGCAGTCATATAGAGGAGAGGCGGGAGTGGTTCTCCATCTTCCCAGAGTGAAGGACACATAAGAATGGGCTCAAGCTAGAGGAAGTCAGGTTTCAGTTGAACATCAAGAAAAATATCTCAACTGTTAGAGCAGTACATCAATGGAACCAGTTATTTCAGGAGGTGGTGAGTGCTCCGATGCTGGAGGCATTTCAAGGGAAAATTAAACTGCCTGTCATATTTGGATTCCTGCCTTTAGCAGGAAGTATTGGATTTAATATCCTATAGGCCAGGTCTGTTCAACTTTGAACAGGCCAAGGTTTACTTTTTCCAGCCCAAAGTGCCTGAGGGCTACTACACCAAAACTTCTACTTACGAATTTTATCCGTTCCGAATACATGCTCATAAGTAAAAACTTTTGTAAGTAGAGCAGTGGTTTCCCATAGTAATGCATTGAAAACCAATTAATCTGTTCTGGAGGGAACAGATTTCAATCGCCATGGCCATTGAAATGCCCTGCTCAGCTGAGACAGTGGGCTGGCAGACCCAAGAACTTTGCTGGGGCAGTGGTGGTCCTTGGGATGGGGGAGGGAGGGGTGGGAGAACTTATCCTCTCACTTTTTAAATTGATTGTTGGCGGGCTACTTTTGAACCCTTCGCGGGCTACCAGTAGCCCGCAGTCTATCTGTTGGGCAGGCCTGCAGGCCCCTTCCAATTCAATCATTCTGTGTTTCTCTGATTGTTTTTATACCTGCTAAAGTGGCTTTGATACCTGCTAAAGTGGCATTTTTAACAAGACTGTTGCAGGTACCACTTGTAAAGGGCATGGCAGATTGTTCAAACATCCCTTCTCCTTTTTTGCCATGACATTGCTTAGTAGTGTGATGATGCAGGCTTCTCTGCCTCTCTTTCTCAGTATTCCCATCTGGGAAATGGGAATAATAATGTGTACGGTTGGAAGAACGACTTGTGGTAATGTATTTGAAGCTGGTTATGCTATCCATTGGTGAGAATCAAACTGTACAGGGCCTTAAGTGCATAATGGTTACTTAACATGATTGTTTTGTGGATGCAGGGCTCTCTGTCCGAATTTGGACCTTAGTGTGTGAGTTTTAGCACTCCCGATTCTCTGCGGTTTATTGCAAGACTTAAGAAGGATCCAGAGGCATTGAAGGCAAACGTATGTTTAAGGCAAAATGCTGTTTGGGATATTTTCACGTACCTCTGATGTTTTAGGCATGAAAAGGGTTAATGGAATAAGGAAGTGGGGAGGGGGTAAGGAAGCCACCGCAACAGGTAAGAAGTCTGGTGTTAACAGTACCATTTATATCGACTGATGTTCTCTTTAAAGCTTTTGGTTTCGAATGCACATTAAAGCTCTGTGTTAAGTAGAAGGAGAACTGTTGGAATCAAGAGACAAAATATCAGCATTATGAAGCATGTTAACAAGCAAGCCATTAGCACTTTAAGCTTGCGTGAATGGTAGCTTTTAGGTGTTTTATCGGAGGCAGAGCAGATGGGTGGCGTGGAAAATGGCCTTGTGTGGTCCTTCCGCATACTTCTTATCATCACTCAACACGGCATATTCTGAGAAGCTTGCACGCCGCTTTGCGTGTGGGGTGGGTGTGGGGGAGGATGGGGGAGAATGTCATCCAAAGGGGTGCGCTTGCGCCGATCGTGATGTATGGAGAAGGAGCAACTGGAGAAAGACAGATTCTGATGCTCAGACTCCACCACACTGACTAGGCAGTGCCCCCTCCAGTTGTTTCAGAGTGCAAGAGAACTCTGCCAGGGATTTTTATTCTCAAAGTCCTGTTTCTGAAATGCCCCACTTGCCCTTCCTGCAATAAAAGCCCTGAAGGGGAAAAAAAGCATGATCGATGTGCTGCCCAAGGTGCTAGTCCTCATTGCTTTGAACATGAGCAGACTGTAGTGAGATTTGCTTAAGGTCCAGAAACAGAACAGAGCCTTTGGGAAGGATTACTGGAGAAAGTTATTGTTTAAAAATATCCTAAGCCAGTTGATTTTAATGTTCAATGTTTTTTTGAACTGAAAACACAAAGTTATTTATTTATAAACCCCGCTCTTTGGAGTTAACATAGTCATAACACTTTATAATAATGGTAAAAGCACAATTCTGAAAGTGATGACAAAAATACAGCCGGTGCTTAAAAGAAAGCAGAAAACAAGTCTAGAAGCAACTAGAATACAAATCGTTTAATGGAAGTTCTGTCTTAAAAGTACCAGTGATTAAAAAGCTAAGGGTCAGACTCTTGCTTAGAGCACATCATTAGAAGTTGAAATCACATTAAATGTTAGGAGACCGTAGAAAACCAGGGTCAAGCCAGACGAGCTATTGAGCTCATAGTATGAAGCTAAACTACAGGAGATGTGACAATCGTGGTCCTAGACATTTATGGAATATTCTTCCCTAACTGGGTGCTAAAGGTATTGTATTGTTTGACCTAGAGCATTTAGACATCTAGGATGTGTGAGTTTCCGTGCAGCTGAGCGATGTGTTCCTTCATGCCACTAGATTCACAGACATCATATCAATACGATACATTAGTTCTGGAGTTCTGCTTCGTGTCTGGAATCTGTAGGTTTTAGATTAGCTTACCATCCAGCTATTATTTACAGATATTAGGGCCAGCTCAAGATATTTCACTGCCTGATAAGAGGAACAAGATGGCATACATTCTGTTCTCATTTTTAAAAAACAATTATCTAAGCTGGCAGTGGAGTATTTTCCCCCACGGATGGTCAGGATACCATCCTCTGTTGCGGTTTTGGAGCTACAGGGCAGGCAACTCCAAAACCGCTCATTCCACTTATGCATGCATGCTTTTTTAAGGTACAGGCAGATCGGATGCAGAGAGCCAGTGTGATGTAGGGACCTGGGCTGCATGGGTTTGAATCCTCACTTTGTTGCGAAAACTCTGGGGACCGTGGCGGTGGCACAACATTCCTTGTACAGAGCTCAAAAATCATCTTGGGGTTTTCATAAGTTGGAAGTCACTTCTGCAGTACATCACAAGGGGAGGTGGATCTGGCCCCGGTTTACCAAATCTGTACAGATTTAATCACTGTGTTTCAAGAACATAGGAAACCTTGTGCCGGCTGAGGCCAGATGTTCAGCATCTATGATGGTAGGCTGGATTAAAACTGCACCCATGCATGGTGGGGAGCCTGAGAACTGTAGTCTTACAAGGGTACTCTTCTGAGTGCTACCTGCTTTGACTGCTAGGGATCATACATGGAAGGAGAAGAGAAGTGCCCTCATTCTGCCTTCCCACAAGTATGGAGAATCTTCCTTCTAGGTCAGGCATGTCCAAACTTTGGCCCTCCAGATGTTTTGGACCGCAACTCCCACAGTCCTTTGCCATTGGCAATCTAAGCTTAGAATTCTGGGAGTTGTGGTCCAAAAAATCAGGAGGGCCAAAGTTTGGACATGCCTTCTCTAGGTGTTCCATCAGAATTACAGATTTTTCCATCACATATTAGTAACTATTGTGTTAATGGCCAGGATCCCAGTCCAAATGCTTTGAGGAACGCATTCAAATTGGAGATAAATTTCTGCCCGGCATCAGCTTTCCACTGCTGTTGCCGATTTTCCATGTTTGAACCTTCATATTGCATCGGCTAAGTAGCTGGCATTATCTCTGCAGCAAGTCCCAAAACCGTAATTGGTTTCAGTGGATCCTTTGCCAGGCTTTTAGCCACAGGCTAGAGATCAAATCAACAATCCTGGTTTATTGATTTGGGAGCTCTGCCCTGCCCTTCTGAGAGATTCTGAGAAGTTGCAACACCCCAGACACAAATCCTTTGAAATATAGGAATCCCTTGCATAACATTTCACCAACCTGATGCCAGCATGTCAGTTCAATCCCTTGTGTGCAGGGTAGCAGTGAATCCACAGAATATCAAGCGAAATTCTTTCTTAGCTTACTCTGTGTAAGGCGGATGTTGAATTTAGGACCTTCTGCAGGCAAAAACCTTGCTTTGCCATTGAAGTTGAAACCCTCTCCCTCCAGGCGTGTGCTGGGAACCTGATCTATGAACCCTCCTTTGGACGCCCCCTGTCTCCTGCATATAGCTAGTGTATGTATGGTGGTAGAAAAAGACCTTTTAACTCTCCGCTGAGTGCACTGTGCGCTTGCCCTCCGGGTGGACAGTGTGCACTCTACTCATGAGTCAATGTACACAGGTAGGCATGATGTGCTCCTCTATCAGTAATATGGAACCTCCAGCTCAGAGAGAGAGAGAGAGAGAGAGAGAGAGAGAGAGAGATCACCCTCCAGGCACAGATGTTGTAGTTTTTGGGGCACCTGGGGACAAAGTTCTTTTTGCGCCCCTCCGTCCCTCCCTAACCCCGTCACAGCCACCCAGCAAGGGGGGGCAATCCCGCGAGTGTGGGGTGGGCGGTCGCACGGGTGGGCATTTGCGTATGTGTGCATGTGCGTGCAGTAGCGCACATGCACACATTACCTCTCCCACAGTGGCCCAGAGGAAGGCGAAGAGTTGGAGGAGGAGGAGGGGGAGGAGGAGGAGGAGGGCGCTGCAGCAACCACGCTCGCACGCTTCCCTGCCTGCTTGCTTCGCAGCTTGCCTGGCCCGTGGCAATGGCGGAGGAGGCTGCAACGTAGTAGGTCCTGTCACCAAGCCTGAGGACTGCTGGCAGGAGGGCGCAGGGCTTCCCCCTCCCCCTCCAGGTGCCCCCAGATTGCTGCACCCAGGGCAGATGTACCCTTGTGCCCCCCCTAGTTACACCCCTGGCCATTCCAGTACTCTAGGGTTCCCCCAATTCCTCCTCCCTCCTTTTCCTCCATGTTGTAGCTTGGTTGACTGCTGAGATCCAACACCCCTTTTAAAAGATCTCTCCCCAAACTTGGTGGCAGCAGCCAGCCAGAGCTTTAAGTTAAAATGCTGGTGGCCTGTGGCCAATGACAGCATCTCCCTCTTGCCTCCTCTGCTCAGGTGTAGCTGCTGATCCCATGCCATGGATTTGCTCTGCTAAATGGATGCACTGAGCATGTCATAGGTGGGTGGGTGGGTGGGTGGGGTTTGATTGCAGGGGCAAGGTCAAGAGGTTGTGTCCATTTCCTTTGTACACACACCTGCTCTATGTGTAGCGAACCCTATGAGAGTTGCTGTATGGCAGTTCTGATTTGACGGTGCGTAACAACAAGCATCCTTAGTGGAGAGTCGTTGGGTATCATAACACAAGGAAGATTTTGTGTGTGTGGGGGGGTAGTGTGACTTTGCGTTCTATGGGCTGCATGGTAAGGTAAGGTGAAATGTACAACAGGGGTTTTCAACCAGCATGGAGGGGTGTATAGGATTTCATGAGAGGCCCGTGGGGTTTGGAGGGGAAGCATCCAATATTATAATGCCATTTTCAGAATGGAAAGAAGCAGCTATACCTGTTGCTTTCTTGTGTTCCATGATTCCAACTTATGGCAGCTTTTTGAGTTCATGACTTACAGAAGATCCTGTCATCAATAGCTTGGCTAACTTCTTGCAAGCCGAAGGCCACCTCCTAACGAGTCTCCCTCTATTCCTTCTGCCTTTGACTTTTCCCAGGGTTGTGGCCTTTTGCAATGAGTCTCGTCATGAAGTAATGTGCCTGTTATATGGGAGCCTCTGCTGAATCATTTTGGCTCCTAGAGACAATTCTACTTGATTTGATCTAGAACCCTCTAAACTTGTCTTTTTCTGTATGTCCATGGTGTCCATAAACTTCTTCACCAACATCAAGTTGCTTGATTAAAATACAACCCAAATGATTCATTGTGATTCGACCAGCCTCTCCTAAAAGTTCCCAGCAGGCAATCTGTTATCTCTCCTGATGCCAAAATCTACCTTCCGCGTTTTAAATTTACAAGTGCTTTGATTTGTTTATTTTGTTGTTACATTCTGTCAAGTCGGTGCTGACTTGCAGTGACCCGAATCGGGCCTTCAAAGGAAGTGAGCTATTTAAAGAGATGTTTTATTCGTTCTATTCCCCCAAACAGTTTCCATGGCTGAGCGTGGATTCGAACCCTGTTCTCCAGAGTCCTAGTCCATTACTCTATCCACTAGACCAAACTGTGAACCCTTGATAAATTTATTGAATAAATGCCAAGTACCAAGTCTTCATGATACAAGGAGCAGCCTGTAAGCTTCCAGGTTTTGTTGGACTATAGTTCCCATCATCCTTGGCGGCTAGCCCTTCTGGCCAGAGCTAACAGAGGTATTGTCCAGCAGAGGATGCTCAGAGAGATCATCTTCTCTCTCCTTTCTGGTGTCTGCCAGTTTCCAGAATCCACACAAGCAAAAGCGTTTGGAAAAAAATTCCACTTGCCCTGTTTCTTCTATTATCCAGACATATGTAGTTCTAATCAACATGAAACTCAAAGTCAGTGTTGGTTCCTGCACTACATAAAGAGCAACCCTTTCTGTTTTTCTACCTCTGTTCCGTACCCCCACCTTCTTTTTTTCCCTCATCTACCCTATGTATCCTTTTCATCCTTTATTTTGTGTTTGTCTCCCCTCGCTGCGCATTTAATCCTTGGCCTTCTGTCTGTTGCCGGTGTTATGTTTTTTTAATAGTGCTTGTTTATGGCTAAGGTCAGAGACAGCATTTCAGTGCAAAAATTAGAGTGAGTTCATAATTGACTACATATGTATGTGACTGTTTATTTTTATAGTTTGCTAATTTATTTTTAAACAGCTCAGTTGAGCCACTGTGTTTACCGTGGCTTTTTTTTTTTAAAAAAAAATTTAATCACGCGCCGCACCAGACACTGTCTGAAGAGAAAGGCAGATGCTTGTTAAGGGTCTTAGATCCAGAGGTAAATGCCATAAGACCACTGGATAGCAATTTAACTACAATGTCCAGGCTGCCATCTTGAATTGGGTCTTTTCCTTCATCTTTCACTTCTTCTTCCTCCTCCTCCTCCTCCTCCTCCTCCTCCTCCTCTTTGCTTTATTTCTTTACAGAGACAATGATAAAATAACTTATAAGCATACCTCGGCAAATCTTTGTTTTGGCAGTGCTCTTTGAAACAGCTGACAATAACCGCCCAGGGTTCTTTTAGGAAGACGGGCGGTATATACACACACACACACACACACACACACACACACACACACACACACACACACATACATACAGAGAGAGAGAGAGAGAGAGAGAGAGAGAGAGAGAGAGAGAGAGAGAGAGAGTTCCTTTTTAAAAAAGGACAGTCAAAACAAGGGATGTTTTCCTTCAAATGGGTCTCAGCAGTCTGGCTGGCACCATCCTCAGGGGAGGATGAATGTCCCAGTATCAGAGGGACAGAAAGAAATCTGAGGCAGTCCTCGGTTTGTGATTTTTTAAAATTCTTTGGTTTTTTTCTTTAACCATGATGATCTTTAATGTTGAAGTTGCACTATGAGCGAGGCAGCTTCAAAGAACGTAGTCATATCAACTGTTAGCCTTGGGAGTCAATGTGGCTTAACAACAGATGTTGTGTCTCTCTCCTTGTGTGAAGTCAGAGGCGGACAGGGAACGACAGAACTTGGCAAAGTTACTTTTTAAGGCTACAGCTCCCATAATCTTCTAGCAGGTCTGGCCACGTTCTCGGAAAGGGGATTTTGAGGCATGCCTGTTTGTAGTCCCTTCAAGGATTCATGTCCATGACAGTCACTCAGAAGCAGTTTTTTTTTTTCATACAAATCTTCATCCGGGTGTGTTTAAAATCTCTTTTTCACTCCTCTCCTGCCCCTGCTTGCAAAAATATGCCTGCTTTGGCTAAAGAGAAGTGCTCTATATAGAAGGCCTTGAATGGGAAACAGCTTCTTTTGTGCCACCTGGACGGCGAGGGATGGCAGGATCTCTGGGTCAACAAAAGGGCCCGTCGACACCCACTGCCAGAGCAAAAGGTTGTTTGCAGAGAGAAGGTGCAGCTCGGAGGTTGGGGAAAAAAACCCAGCTACCTCTGTGCCACCGAATGGATGGGAGAGGTAAGCGGGCGGAGAGGGCGGGCGCTGGTAGAGAAGGCCAAAAGGGTTTCTGTGTTCTAGTGGCAGGTGAAATATTTGTCCAGCTGACACCGACACCCCTCCCCTTCGGGGCTTTTGTACCTGGGCGATTTCCCAGCCTGACAATGTTAAATAAAGCACGCTCTGTTGGGTTGGCTTTGTTAGTGGCTTAAAAAAAAGAAAGAGAGAGAGAAAGCTGTAGGTCACAGCGGTCATGAGCGTGCAGCAGTCTTAAAACTTTAAAAATAGTATTTATTTATTTATTAAATTTATATACCGCTCCATCTAGCTACAAGGATACTCTGGGCGGTTTACAAGAGTTAAACAAATCTCAAAGTACAACAAAACCAAGCCAACAAACAATGCCATAAATAAATGATCCAATATTATCCAATTTGATTTGTCTGGGTATTGTTGAAAGCACAACCTGATAAGTAGCAGATAGACTATCCCTGAGGCCCCCATCTCTGTTGAGAGATGGGGGTTTCAATGAATGGCTTCCCTGACTCCTCTCTCAAACCATCTCTCTTCTCTGTCTAATCTGTGTACACCCTCATCTTTGAATGATGATGTGGTGATGTGACAGCTTTGCCGGCCGGGTCTCTTGCGACCTTCTCACCACTTGAAGCCCCAGACCAGGCTATTGCCAATCTTTAAGCCCGCTACACCTTTCCTGATCTTGGGTCCCCATATGTTCTTGGGCTGACAACTCCCCCAAGTCTTCGCTGCTGATGGCCTGGATTGCTGGGCGTTGTAATCCAAGAACATGGTCAGAAACCACTGCTTAATTTTTTTTTATTTTTTTTTACAAAAGCCTATTCTAAGGCAGGAGTTAAAGCGAGTGACTCAGCACGGCGAATAAAAATCAAGAGCTCTTCCGTGGAGCTTTTCTTGTCTTCTCTTTTTTCTTTTTCACTTGCGTGTGCCTCTGGAGGGGAGCTGGTGAGTGAACTTGGCTGTCCTGCCTAGATAGATGGAACTAATCCTCCATGTAAACAATTTACTGATAAGGCGTTGGAGATAGAGAAAGTGACATACTTTCGTCTCCAGTCAAAGAGCAAAAGAATGCCAGCGATGGGTCTTTTTAGGATAAGCCAGAGAAGGTGGGAATAAAGAGCGTTCCCCCCACTTCACATTTTTTTTAAAAAAAAAATCTATTTTTTTTTTAAACTTTAAAACTAAGTGTTGTGTCTCCCCACCCCACCCACACCCCCAGTTGCTTATGAATGTAAGGGAAGTGGCTGGGTTCATAGTGCTGCTCCTCGTGCTGGTCGCCCTGAGAGACAGCAGGATGTGTTGTTGCTGTTGTGATTCAGTTTTACTGAGGCGTGCAGCAACAGGGAGGGGGAATTGGGGGTTGTAAGTATGAGATAAGGAGCAAGGAGGGGCTGGCCATGAGGCAGAATGAGGCTGCTGCCTTAGGCGGTAGGTGTGCAGGGAGCAGCAGCAAGGTTTGGGGCATGTAATAATGGGCTCAAAGCTGCCGGAAGCCAGATGGCAGCTGAATTTCATGAAAAACGTAACTGTTAGAGCAATACGACAGACAGTGGGACCATTTACTTCAAGAGTCGCAAGCTTTCTAATGCTGGAGGCATTCAAGAGAAAACTGGCAACCCTTGGTCAGATCTGCTTTGATGTGGATTCCTGCCTTGAATAGGGTGTTGGACTTGATGGCCTTGGAGCAGGGGTGTCTAAACTTTGGCCATCCAGATGTTTTGGAGCACAACTCCCAGAATTCCAATCCTGCATTACCAATGACAAAGGACTATGGGAGTTGTGGTCCAAAACATCTAGTTGGCCAAAACTATCCTCTGGTTTCATTTGTTATCCTCTTCTGGCTCTACGATCCTGTCTTCCGTACCCGTGACCAAAACTGGACACTGATTGTATCCAGAGGTGTTCACCCACAAGCATCTCATAAGCTTCCTGTCCCTTCTTAATAAATAGAATTTCCCAGGAGTGTTTTAATGACAAAAAGTGCCTTGGTAGATTTCTTCCAGAGGGGAATTCCATAAGCCAAGTGCTGTCCTAGGAAAACTTCCTATAGAGACACTCAGATTCTGAAAAGCTCAGAAAATATTAAACCGGTTAAAGTGCTGTACTGCAGCTGTAGTTATGCTTGGAACCTGGGATTCGGTTCCAAGTAGAAGGCTGAAGGTTCATTCAGCCTTCCATCCTTCTGAGGCTGGTAAAATGCATGAGAGGGGACCTGTAGCCTGCATCATGTAAATTGCTGAGTGATTGCTTTAAGCACTATGGGCAGTATATAAGTTGCACACTGTGCTTTGTTCTTTTTAAACAGAAAAGCCTGGCAAAATAAAAACAGCTGGTTGGAGTATTATGTATTCGGAAGGTGTCCATTCCTTCATTCTCCTCACAGGATTCTTAATAACGATGGGATTTTTATTCTCATAGGAGGTAAGCCAGACTGATTGAGGATGGTTTGCTTGAGGCTGCCCCATAGATATCATGGCTAGATGAGGATTTGAACCCAGATCTCTTAAAACTGTGGTCTCTTAAGAAGTTTGACCTGTGGATCTCTTGAGAGGAACCAAAGCCAACCATAACGTTAGGACTAGAGGCTCTACCTTTGTGAATTCTGCAGCAATACTAAATTGAACTAACTGGACGTGTGAGGTTTGTACAGTAAGTGCAAATGCCTGCAGACGTGAGTGACGGTCCCACATTGTTTGTTTTTTAGAAGGTGGGTGGCTCACGTGCTGGGTGCCGTTCCCCACCCTCCCTGGAACTTTCAGCTGTCCCTCCTTGCATAATGACTCCACTAAAAATATCTTATTACTACCGTGTTTGGGAGTAAGCCATTTTTCAACCATTAATTTATAAGCACATTACCATGTTCAAAGAACTTCACATACATCCTCCTGTACCATTTAAGGGGGTGGGAAATATCCCCGTCACACAGATGCACAAATTCAAGGATATCTATATCAAGGATCTCTATTTGATGCCCTACCCCTGAGCTCCCTTCATCCGGTGGGGAAAGAACTCAAAAACACACATAAATTCTGGAGAAGAAACAGGCCACAATTTCATTAATGATGGTAATTACAGTGCAGTTAATATGGCCAGGCATATTGGGCTAGATCCCTGCATCAATGTACCTGACAGTTCCCCGATGTGACCCATCTCCAGAAGTCCCCTAGGAGGGACTTCTGGGCCCTATGTGGACACAAGCCACTTCGTGGTGCCATTGTCCCCTTCCTGGGGTGGGGTGAGGTGGGGCAAATGATATCACCTGAGTAGGCAAAGCACAGCCCCGCTCCCATAGCCACCAGCTCGGTTCCACCCAGCCTCTTCAGGACCCTCACCAGCAAGCGTCCCTCCTCTCCTTTACCTGCCTGACCAGTTCTAGCCTTCCTTCACATCTGGAGCTTTCTCCTTCTCTTCCTGGCTGTGCACACGTGGCATCCGCCATTGCTGGGGGCCCACCATCTTTGGACCACACCGGCATCAACGTGGGACCCTGGTAAGTCAGGGTCCCGTCCATCCCTGAATTTCCACAGGTGAAAAATTATTAGAGACTTACCAGCGTTTTCACACCCATGCTGTGATCGAGCCCTTAAAAAAGGGTACAGATGTAGAAAATCTATAGCAGATCGGCAAATCTGTTTGAAATCCTTCTTTCTGAGGAGGGTTCACGTGTATGCCGCCCATCTAGTGGCGAGACAATATTTAAAAGCTAAAACTAGTTAAGTTAAACAAATATTTAAAAGAGCTAGACAAATAGTGCATTAGAATTGGTAAACAAGAACTGGTAAACAAAATTGACACCAAAAACAGATTCAAAGCAACAAGGCACAACATTGCATTTCAGAACCTCTCTCAGACAGCAAATCACTGTGGGACTTATCTGTCGAGTCCTGATGTTCAGGACTAGGGGGGGCAACCCCCATGTTCTTTTCTCTCCCCGATCATTCTTCAAAATGTTTTACATACTTTAAAAAATTATTAGATATGTGAGATTAGCGCTAGATAGCTTTATCGCCTTTATTATTACGTCCTCCTCATTATTATTTCCTGCATTTGCACCCCCATAGCGGAGACGGCACCGGGAGGGGGGAAGGAAGGATTGGCAGAGGTGGGAGCAGAGGAAGGAAGGAAAGAAGCAGGGTTGTGGGCTGGAATGAGACTTGCATCGGATCCAGAATGAACGGTAAACTCCCAGATCAACTCACTGTTCCAATGTGAGCACTGACTGTGATTTCAAACGTAATACAGGCTGTGAATCCAATTTTCAATGTAGCTGCAGACTGGGCCATTCTTAGGACAATAGATTTATAAGTTCAGGGTCTTACTCCTAGGTTCTTATGTTCCTGGAGCCGGCGACAACCATGAAGTAATGTGTAAATGTTTTTTTAAAAATATATACTGCGAATTTCCCATCCAGGATTCTTTTAAAAATGTAATATGCAAACTGCTTTTAGGACATAGTGTATTTAACAACAACAACAGCAACTTTGTGTTAAAATTATTCGTTGCGGAATCAGGACGGTTCTAATTACTCAGAACTGTTACGAGCGCCTTGTTCCCTCGGCTTTGTGTGTGTGTGTGTGTGTGTGTGTGTGTGTGTGTGTGTGTGTGGTGAGGGAACAGCCGTGGCGACTCCTCGTTGAGGCCTGAGGTTGTGGTGGTAGCCACGGCGTGTTGTTGTGGCCTGGAGGTACACATCTCATAATGGATCTCTCCTGTGTGAAGTCTGTTTACCCAGGCTCTCTGCCAGAACCAGCATCTAAACATATGGGGCTTGTCTACTTCTGGAACTGGCCCAGGTTTGTGTTGCCGACAAAGAGCCGAAAAACAAGGAAACCATATTCTGAATGGCTGCCCGGTTCTCCCAGTAGGCTTAGAAAATAACGGCTTGGTGTCATGCTTGCCCCGCTTTGGACCCTCTTATTACACCCTCGGCTAATCTGCCTCAGGTTATTCTTCAAGAAAGCGGGGGGGGGGGAGGAGAAAATAAGCATATCTTTCTATGGACGGAGAATTCTCTCCCATCTCAAGAAAAGCCCCGATACCTGCCGTTCCCCGCACAGCAGAGTGGAATGTTATCTACAATGGTGCCGTCAAAGTAACACAGCTCTTGACAGATCTCCAGCGATGGAGTAAGCTGGTTGCTGCCCCAAAGAGCTTGCTGACTAAAATCACAGCCGTTGGTGGAGGCGAACGAGAGAGAAAGGAGGGCAAGCAGCAGCAGCAGCAGGGAAGAGAAAGGAAGACAGACAAGGAAAGGTCACCCATGGCGATCTTGGCTCCGTGTTCCCGTAGGGGGGCATGCTCACGGCTCAGTGGGCATGTGCATGGTTGACAAGCAAAATATCACAGGTTCCCCAAGTGGCCACGGTCAATCACAATGTTTTTTTTTTAAAAAAATCAACATGTTCCCCACAGGGAAGAAAGACATCATCTTGTGAAACGGGTGTTGAAGGCAAAGTATTAGCTAGAGATGGACACAGATAAATTCAACCTAGTTCATACAAATCTGTCGGTGTTCCCTCCAAACGTTCTCCATCCGGCTCCCCCACTCACAGGCTGGCGCCCACTGCCCGGGTCCTCCTTGTCTGCTGGCTGAGCCTGAGCTTGGGTGCCCATTTCCCGCCTCCTCCGATAGCCAACCACTCATCAGCTGTGCATCATGAATCCTTGTCCTGCCTCCTCTTCTGATTGGTCGGCTGCCGGAGAAGTTAAGGGAAACTCCAACTCTTGCCTGGACTGGATGGCCATGGGGGGATGAGGAGGAGGGCCTGGGCTGTGCATCCTGGCTTGTGAGTGGGACAGCTGGTCAGGAGGCTTGCAATAGATGATTGACTTACTTATACAGTGTTGAGTTTGGGAAGAAGAGACCATAAACAAAGAAGACGAGAATCAGACACAAGAAGGGGGCTTTCCAGTAGTGCCGTGGAGGTGGGATTTTCTTGAGGAGGGGTCAATATTGCTTGGAAC
Source organism: Phrynocephalus versicolor (assembly GCA_023846285.1). Taxonomy (NCBI): domain Eukaryota; kingdom Metazoa; phylum Chordata; class Lepidosauria; order Squamata; family Agamidae; genus Phrynocephalus; species Phrynocephalus versicolor. Next base: position 7,049,949 of record JAHTLZ010000045.1, on the reverse strand, counting down.
TATGTCTACCCCATGGGAGGTTTGAAAGAATGCAGTGCACCTCTGCATTGCTGAAGATGAGAACAAGACAGTTTTGGAATGAAATAGGACAATACCCTAACAAGAACTGCAGCTACTCTAATGCCAATGTTGGAGGTTGCAAGAGGTTTACAAATGAAGGGACCAGGGGCCTGTGGCCCCTGAGGTTGACCGCTCCTGGATTTAGCAGTGTCAGTGTAGATCTGTATTCTGTGACCAACAATAAAATAGTACGTGGAGAGATTCTCTCTCTGGCTTGCTTACTAAGAGTTGTAGCTGAAAGGCAGAATTACATATATTCCATTAGCTAAACTCTAATTTGTATCTCCCCTTGGCTTGTCAGTTCAGTAAGTAACCACGTTTCCCTCTACACTCTTAAAAACATTCCCATCCAGTCCAGTGTCAGTCATGAAGATGTTTCGCTACTGGGCTTATTTTTACATCACAGTGTGAAACAGAATTGCAGTGGATGTTTTGGGCATAAACTTAAATTATAGCTGTCGCTTCCAGGCCATTGCTGTTGTACAAAATGCTTATAAGGACTCCGGCTTGCTTGGGAAGGATTCCAGCCAGTTGGACCAAAAAGTATCACCTACCCGCCAGTACTTGTTTCATGCATCAGCGTGATGGAATGGCCCCAGCGCAGCTGTAGAAGGTGGGTAGAATACTGTTCTTATAAAAGCTGGGTGTGAGGGGCCAAAGTGGACAGAAATCGTAGCGACACCCTGGAGTCCCCACCTGCACATCCACATTTAATTATAGTAATTTAAACTGGTTTAGGCAACTTTAAGAGGGTCAGGGAGTCAGACCTGGCCCATATCAGCCTTCCATTTTTTTTTCAAAAGGTGGAATATTCCAATTGGAAGAGGCCAGAAGTCTACCTTCAATTTCCTTGCTGGAGTTTTATGGAAGGAAACAACCCGGAGAAGGTTTCGTATTTTGTTTTTATACAAAACTCTTGGTACCGGAGTATAAGTAGAACTTCTTGGCTTTAAAAAAAAAATCTTTTGACAGGGAACGGTGTGTGGGTTGCCCACAAAAAACATGGTTGAAGGCCATGCTCAGCCTCTGGGCCACCTCTGATTTCAAAGTTTTCCTAGGGAGCAAAGCAAAGCAAAGCAAAATGTTCTGCTTATCTACTACTGCCCCATACTACTTCAAGTAGTCTCTTGGCAGTTTACAGTTTTTAATTACAGTATGCAGGCTACACATTGCCCCCCCCCCCCGAAACCTGGGTACTCATTTTACCAACTTTGGAAAGATGGAAAGCTGAGTCAACCATGAGCCTCCTACCTGGGATTGAACCCCAGGTTGTGAGTACAGTTTTAGTTGCAGTACAGGCATTTAACCACTATGCCACAGGGCTCGGTACCAGTATGGGGCCAGAATGCTTTCATGTACTTTTATATAGTGATCAGAGGGATTCAAATGGAGTGGCTATAAGGACCACCCTTGGTTTATCCATATTGGGACAAATAATGTACATTCCCCTGTAGGTGAACCAGGAGGTGTGGTGGCTCTGGAGGAAATCGTGGGATACCAACAAGTTCTCTTTTTCTTCCTATGTAATTCTCTGTCCCACCACACAATGGACTGCCAAGAGAGTAACCTGTTGTTATTTTACAAACCCTCCTCATTGACTTGCTGTTGAATGAAGTGAAATGAAGTATAAATCTCAAAACAGCTCATCTTGCAGGTTTTCTCAGAGTGTGCCTGCGCCCAATTCCATAGTAGTTTTCATGAGAGGAGGGCAGGTTGGGTGAACCTTGGGACCAGTTTTCTGCCCCATTGATTCTCATGATTGCCTGGACCACTAGAAATGTGGAGAAAGCAAAGCGTGACATCCACATGTAGGCTGGGAAAAATAGGACCCCCCTATCTTCATTGTATAGCACAAAGAAGCCCTTGAATATGAATTGTCCCTCATGGAGGCCATTTTTTGGGTAAATGTTTTTTTTTTGGGGGGGGGGTAGAAATGCAGCCTACACTTATTCAGTAATGTCTGGTGGTTGTTTGATTTGAGCTTTTCCATGAAGGGGTCTTTTAGCATGTTATTTGCACAGCTTTGTAGAAAGAAAATACTTCTGTTGGTTGTGTAACGGAGTTGTCATTTTCTGGCTTCCTAGCTTTGGAGAATTTCTTTGCACGTGGAATTCCAGAGAGTAAGCTCAGTGGTTTTTTTTAAAACCCATGTGCCATCAAGTCAATTTTGACCTACAGACACCCTTTTCACGGGTTTCTAGGTAAAGAGTAGTCAGAAGGAGTTGACCATTCCCTTCTCCTGGGGTGGGATGGGGGGTGCCCTGGGACTGTACAGATTGACAAAGGCTACACAGGTTGGCTTTACCCAAAGGAGGCACAGTGGGGAATTGAACTCCCAGTTCGTGAGTCATTCTGGACAGACTAGTTTTGTCCATTTGGGGATTCCAAATGGAGCAGCATTTAGACAGGCAGTTTTCTCTTCTTCTTCTCTGCCTCTCCTGCATCCGGAACTCATACCAGCCAGGGAGAGTTCAACACTTGATTGATCAGGAAGTTGCTCGTGCTTAAGAAAATGTGAATTGGTTGACGTGTGGCCTAAATTTCCATGCCTTCTTTCCAAGAGTTGATCTTATATCTGAGCCTGCTTGCGTTTTGGGACCAATAACTGCAGAGCGGAACACATCTCAACCCTGCAGTCTGCCAGATTTATTGGACCCCTAGAGATCTGAATAGTAGCTTGCTCTTGTCACTGGTCTTCTTTGATGACCCCCTTTGCTAGTGGTCACTTTGACTGTGGTTCCCTCATGGAGAGCTGCCTGTTATGGACAAAATGAGCATGTCTACCATACATGGCATGATATATAGGATGCTTGTATACTGTTACTTGAGTATCTAACTTTTTGGATGACAAAATCCCTAGCCAGCACAAGCAGTTGGGCCTTCAGGGAGTGGTTGTAAAAAAAAGTTTATGTCTACTATCTCATAGTAGTATGGGCAGGTGTATCTAGGATCATCTTCTGTCTACTGGTATAAACAGAAGCAAGATAGGTTATAAAACAGATGACCTTAATTCTCTGCATTGATAACAGAATAACAGAGAAGGACCGATGTTCTTGTGGAAATTACTTTTACATGATGTTTGACTTGTCTTTCTGTTGAATTCTTTCCTTAGGCAAGTTAAAATGTAACGTTTGGAGCAGAAAGGTTTCAAAGGGCCTTTTCTGATTTTTTATTTTTTGACTGATTTGCCAACGTCTTTTAAGCACTGTGTTATTTATGGGTTCCCATGATGCTTTTAGAATGATCGGACGTTGCCTTGAGCACAACAGGAGTCATAAGAATAATGCATAAAACAAAAGGTGGGAAGACTGCAGGAACAGTTTATCAAGCATTTGACTGATGGAAATCCAACAAAAGGATTTCCTGGTTTCCTTGCTTATAATAATTGCAGTACTAGGTTTGAAAATTCATATACAGTGGACCCTCGTATAACAAATGGTTTGTATAACATAAAATCTCTACAACATAAAAAACTCTGGACTCCGGAGATAGGGGAAATTTGCTTAACAGATATGCCTATGGGGTGAATCCGTACAACATAAAAATGGTTGCGCTTAGGGATTACTCCATTTCCAATGCATTCCTATGGGAAATTTGTATAAAGGAAAATTTGCTTAACAGAATTTCATTTGGAACGAATTAATTCCTTTATACACACACACACACACACACACACACACACACACACACACACACACGTATATTTTCTTTGATATACATTGTTGTTGTCTTTCAAGTCATTTTCCATGGTCCCAGCTTTTTCCTTTTCCAAAAAATGCCTTTTAGAATGTGCAGTTATTGTAATTTCTCAAACTTCCTAACAATCCTACCACAATGGCATGTGGTAGTATATCAGATCTAACAAAGTTTGGTTCCATTCAGGTGGTGTGGCTCAGAGCTTGTGAAAAGCTACTTTGGAATTTTCCATACAAGTGGCATTGTCTCTGATCATTCAGGAGTTCTGGATCCATTCTGGTACATTTTTGTTTCAGATGTGACTAAATCGTCCTGATATTTGTGTCCACACACCAGGTTTACTGTCAAAGTCACTAGGATGCACTGGGTTGTCCATGTACTACATCTGATCAGATTACTTCCCTGTCTTTCCTTGTGTTACCCATCCAGGGGGGCAGCAGAATAGAGTCCATAAGGAGACATCATTCACTGACACACACTTACAGAGTTTTTAAAGGAACACTCTAGTACAGTGTTGGCAAACCCTTTCTGTGGGCACCTGACATCATTCCTTCACAGCCACCTGTGTTCAGGTTAAATTGCTGTATTGGCACTTTGCGAACAATTAGTGGGTTTTGAATAACAGTTTGGGCGCTTGGTCTCTAAAAGGTTTGCCATCACTGCTCTAGCACAGTGGTACATTAATGCATTTCAAATAAAATTATGTTAAGCAAATTTTCCTTTATACAAATTTCCCATAGGAATGCATTAAAACAGAGTAATCTCTAATTGCAACCATTTTTATGTTGTATGGATTTGCACCATAGATGATTATATTAAGCAAATTTCCCCTGTCTCTGGAATTTTTTATGTTGTACAGATTTTATGTTATACAAACCATTTGTTATACAAGGGTCCACTGTACTAGGGTCCACCAGATCCTTCACTGGAGCACATATGTACAAACAAATAAACATAGAATAAAAATATAAAAATATACCACCACCCAGTGGTGAAGTACCCCCTCCCCTCTGGAAAGTAGAGGTTGACATTAATTTCAGGCTTGTGTGATGTGGACACCAGGGATGTGATACTTGTATGGGTGCATGTAAAATTGAAAAGGGTGCAGGGAAGAGATTTCATAGAGGTTATAGTCCACTACTACTACTACTACTACTACTACTACTACTACTACTACTACTACT
>JAHTLZ010000045.1:7021873-7044999 GCA_023846285.1 Phrynocephalus versicolor | reverse complement strand
CTACTACTACTACTACTACTACTACTACTACTACTACTACTACTACTTCTTCTTCTTCTTCTTCTTCTTCTTCTTCTTCTTCAAGTGCTACTCTTAAAGAGATTTAGGAGAAACCGTCCCTTACATTTGGTAAGGGGAGAGTTTGGCCATTAGGAATGGGCATTTTGTTTTGGAACCAGTAGGTTACGAAACGAACCACGCTAGCCCAGGTGGTCCTCGGAACTGGCTGATACATGCAGATCCAATTGCTTTACCTTTCTCTGTCTCATGCAGGGTTAAAATCCAATGAGGAAGCATGCTGCAATGTCATCTTTCCAGCTTCGTGCTGCTGGCCAGTCAGAGAGGGAGGCGGGATGATGCCTGTCTCTACACAGCTCCTGCTTGGCCAGCATCACAGATCTAGCACAGATGATGTCATTTCGTAACCTACTGGTTCCGAAATGAAATGCCCATCCCTAGTGGCCATGTGTCACATAAGATATATGACTTCCTCCACCAAGGTATAAAGCACAGTCCAAAAGAATGTAAACCTTACCATTGAAGCTTTCCTGACTCTTCTTGAAGAAATACGGCTTTTAAAAAAAGCCTGTATTTTTCTTAGAAATCCTGGAAAGCATAACTGTTTTGCATGGTGCAATAGTAGAACACACACCACTCTCAGCATTATTTAAATATTTGTACAGGCTCCAGCCCTAGCTGCAATACCCCATTACTAGTTCTTTTCTTGGGGGGAAAAAATCCCTTTGCTTCAGCTTGCCAAAAAGTCAGGTCACTAAACAATATTACTTGGTGAACACTTAACTATATAAAGTAACCACCACTGGGGGAACAACCCCCCCTCCCGGAATCACATTTCCTAACCAACATGGGCTGAATATCCATCTAAGCACGTGAATTAATTAATTATTATTAATGCCAGTGAAGAAAAGGTCGCTGGGAAATGTGTGTACTTAGGCGCTGTAATTAAATACTCTCACACAGGCAGCTTCCCAGTTTTCATAAATTACAATTATATTTTATGGAGTGTTTTTCTCTCTCTCTGTGTTGTGGTTTAATGGGAAAAATATGTTTGCAGTGAATTTTATTCCAGTCTGGCACAATGCTTTTTAATATTCATACTTCACATCCTCACTGAACTCTCTCTCTCTCTCTCTCTCTCTGCCTGTGTATTTTGGAGGCTTCACATCCTCACTGAACTCTCTCTCTCTCTCTCTCTCTCTCTCTCTCTCTGCCTGTGTATTTTGGAGGCTTTGCAAAGGAGATCAGCCTGTATTGCTGTTGTTTAGAACACTGCAGGACTTTTATGTGTATCGATTTCATGGCAGGGCTTGGTGTTTGTGCACAAGGAAATGTAAGGTGTCTTGCCTTGGAGCAGCAGAGCAGCTGGCTTGATAAAATGTGAGGAAGCGCTGGTGTCTGCTCTAAGGAGAGGATCCAAAGAAGGGCAGAGAAAGAAAATATGATTAGAGCTTGGGTAAGATACATATTCGGACTACAGCTCCCAGAATGCTTCAGCAGATGCCCCCATGGCTCCGCTTCTTTGAGAATTCTAGGAGTTGTGGTCTAAAAAGTAATTTTCTAAGCCACAGACAGAATGACGAAAGAATTGACGTGGTTCAGTGCACCAGAGGCTGTGGAACCCTCATGTTGAGTAGCTTTAAAACTGGTTTTTAGAGAGTTTTAAAGCCTTCCAGATATTCATGACAAAGCTGTATTTAAAACTGTAAGCAGTATGGATACAATATTTTTAAAACAATTAAGCAAGTATTGTATATTAAAATATAATTTGCTTTAGAATTCCAGATACTTTATGAATTTTAAGTGCAACCGCAGCAGTAGCATCAGCAACAACACATTGTATTGCAGTAGTTAGATTTAAACAATCTATACAATTTCCCCAGAGCTAGGGAGGCAAATAGATTTTTGGTGGGTTCTCTTCAAGATTAAAAAGAGGAAAGTCAAACATGTGTTGTTACTAGTTTAAAAAATACCTCATAATAATAAGAGATATAGATGCCTCTGGGGAAATAATCACACTTGGTCTGAGAAATTCAAGGTGGTTGCTCTGGTGACTGTTCTTCTCCCACTCCCAACCTTTTGGCTTTCCTGTTTTGTTTTTGTTTTGTTCTGTTTTGTTCTGTTTTGCTGTTGTGTTTTTTTGTCAGAAAGGTACACAAACTTTAAGGTGACAATGGCATTTGGTCGCACTTGATAATTTTGTGTTACTCTAAATATGTCATTTTTTTATTTTGGAAGCTTCAGAGAGGGTGGCCTCTAGTGGGAGGGAGTTCCAAAGTCTGGGTGCAGCAGCCAAGAAAGCCCTTTCCTGTGTTCTTCTGAGACACACATGCAAAGGTGGTGAGATGGGTTTCAAATTAATTGAAGCACTGACTTTGAAAAACAAAATGGATTCAGCATGCTTTTAGAAGCTGACCAGGGAAATGCTGTGTGTTTTTCAAAAATTGCTTTCGAGGTAAGCTATACAGAGCTGCCTCGCACGAGCTCTGTTTTATCTCATGCAATCTTCTCTTGCTGCCAGGCTGCAAAAACTCCCCCCCCTTCCAAAAAAGGTAACTTTTCCTAAAAGTTCTCTTCCTTGCACGGGCTTATGTTCCCATACACCCAGTATTTCCACGGACTGTTCCCTGCTTGTCATGAACGAGGACAGAAGGTCTTGCGGCCCATAAAAATTGTTAGTCTTTCAGGTGCCACGTGATTCTTTTGTTTATTAAAAGTGTCAGAAAGGAAGCGTGCTGTTTGCGGGCGGAGTATCTGGACTGAGATTGCCGAGGGAGCCCCATAGAGTTCAGAAATAAGCCTCCTGCCCCTGGAGGTTGAAGCTTGGGGGTCTTTTAGCCGTTGTTTTTTTGTTTTGTTGTTGTTTTCACAGGCGGTTGTCAGAAGCTGAATTTAACGGCTTCATCTGGCTGAGTGCCAGACCCAACGAGCAAGCGAGAGCGCAGCGCTCAGAAGCAGCAGGAGAGGCCGGCCGTTGGATGTCCAGCCTTGTGTATTTTGCCCAGACTAGGTGACAGGGTAGCTTTCCAAGCCCTCCTTATCAAGGGTGCGGCGTCTGTGCTAAGGAGGGTCTTTCTGTCTAATCAGTAACTCACCATGTAGACTTTCTTCTGGGTTATTGGAGGCCAGATCAATGACTTTTTTTTTTTTTTGCATAGGTGGGGAAATGTTTAGATTAGTCGATTCAAACAATTCGGAGTCTTATCCATTTATGACATTTAGGAGAACGGGATGTTCTTTCATCCACTTTTCCCTCTGCTGTCATAATTCATGTCTTGGATTCACTTGGCTTTTCAACTGTACCTATGTTGAGCTATCTGCCAATTGTGTTATTTGTTCTACACATCAGTTGCATCCCGTCCATTTTCCTGGGCAGCTTCAGAGAGCGAACGTGGTTTCCCTCAGTGCAATTTTATCCTCCCAATGAACTTGGGAGGCGGTTTTGTCTTGACACAAAGGTCCAGGATTCCACCAAGTGGACCTTGTGGTTGAATGCAGAATAAAATCCCAGTAGTCCTTGATTGCAAGGGGACCCTTTCATCACCCGAGCAAAGAAGGAATGTTTTTTTTAAGCATGTACTTCTCAGCTAAGCCTGTACTTGGTGTCATACCTGTTTTTTGTTAGTATGTGAAACGACGACCCTAAATATTTGGGCATATCTACCTTTATCTCTGAGAACACCTTTTTCAGTTGGACAGGACGTACTTCTGAGTAGTAATATTTTGGACAACATTTCTGAACCCATAACTTTGTTTAAAAAGGTAAAGGTTACTCCCCTCACATGTGTGCCAGTCATGTCTGACTCTAAGGGCAGTGTTCATCTCCGTATTCAAGCCAAAGAGCCAGTGTTGTGCAAGTCCTTTTTACGGTGGTACCTATTTATCTACTTGCATTTACATACTTTCGAACTGCTAGGTTGGCAGGAGCTGGGGTTAACAGCGGGAGCTCACTCCGCTGCGTGGCACTCGGGATTCGCACTGCTGAGCTGCGGACTTTATAGCCGACAGCTTTCAGTGCTCTAGCCCACTAAATCCTGGCATTGGAAGAATTAACCTCAGCATACCCGGAAGGCTATGTGATACAGGTGCCAGGAACATGCTGAGACATCTTGCCACCTAAGAGAGAGACCAAAATGGTGTTCCCTCTCATTCCGGGTATAAAAGTTGACTGGTGCCAAGTGGAATCTTTCTGTGCCCTGCATCTGAAGGTGGCAGATGAACTTAGGGTAGGAAGTCATTTCCTCCAAAACCTCAGTGGCACCTCTTGGAATCAGTCGCCTTGCTTTGTCTGAAAAGTTACTCAGTTGAATCAGGAAGGAGTGGTGCTGTCTTGTACATGGGTCATGCCATAGGTCGCGCTGTGCCTGCCAGCTGGCAGGTTCTGGAAGGAACTTTCCCTGGCTCTTGACCAGCTGGATATAAAACCAGTTCAAACTGGCAGTGTAGGCAATGCCCAGTTCCCTTGGGCCTTTTTGCTTAAGGCACAGGAAGGCAAAACGCAGGCAAGCCCCTTCCCCTGAGTCACAACAATCCCATCTTCAATACAACTCTGGGTGCAAATGCTGAAGCCAGCCTGCCTGCAGGTGACCTTGCTCCAGTTCTGCTGAAATATTTTTGTTTTCCCTTTTGTAAGGAGAAGAGAAGGACAAAAGCCAACAGTCCGGGGAGACTAGACAACATTGTGTAGCGAAATGTCCAAAGCCAGAAGAAAAATGCCCGCCTGCCTCCCCCCTCCCGCCCTCCTCCTCTGTGTTTTGGGTTTGCAGGCTGGTCAGAGTATCCATTCGTCTGCCTTTTTCCAGCACTTCCTTCTCTAGCCGTGGCTTTTGTTTTGAACCGAGTGCTGGTCAAACAAGCTTTTGTTTGCCTCCGGTCACTTGGCTGGCAGCGAAACTTTTCAGGGAGGCAGACAATGAGGAAGCTGTTGGCGTGGCGGCCAAGGGCAGCTGTGATATTACTGGCAAAGCATACTGATGGGAGAAGAAAGGACCCTTGTTGAAACACCAGCCCGTGAACGTGGGAGAGGATGGCCGGGGAAAGGTCCTGCCTCTCCCTTGGCTAATTGGCACACGCTTTGAGTGTCTGTATGGCAGTGATGTGGTATGCCAGCAACAGTTAGGTCTGGGGGGTGAAACAGACGAACGATACTGAAAGGACAGCAGGTGGTGGGTGGATCACGGTTTTTGCACTGTTCACTAATTGCTCCCTTGCTCTGCTCGCCTTGCAGGGACTCGGTTTTTAATATGCCAAGGGACGTAAAGAGTGGGGTCCCCTAAGGTTCAGTACTGGGACCCCTGCTTTTCAACCTCTATATAAATGATCTAGAAGTAGGAGTAAAGAGCAGGGTAGCCAAATTTGCCGACGACACTAAATTCTATAGGGTCGTAAAAACTGAGAGAGATTGTGAGGAGCTCCAGAGGGCAAACCAGTGGCAAATGAGCTTCAGCATTAGTAAGTGCAGAGTGATGCATGTTGGGGCCAAAAAAAAACCAACCCACCACCCAATTACATTTATAAACGGATGGGACCTGAACTCTCTGCAACAAACCAGGAAAGGGACCGGGGTGTCCTGGTCAACCCAGTGTGCTGCAGCAGTGAAAAAAAGCAAACTCAATGCTGGGGATCATGAGGAAGGGTATAGAAAATAGGTCAGCAAGTGTCATTTTGCCTCTTTATAAATCGATGGTGGGGCCCCATCTGGAGTACTGTATACAGGTCTGGTCAGAAGGATATTATGGAAATTATGGAAATGGATATTATGGGGAAAGTGCAGAGGAGGGCAACCAGAATGATTAGGGGACTGGAACACCTTCCTTACCATCTGAGGCTGCAATGGCTTGACCTCTTCACTCTTGAACGACGGCGCCTAAGAGGTGACCTGATAAGGAAAAACTGTTTTCCCTATCACACAACACTAGAACTAGGGGGCACCACATGAAACGTTTGGGTGCTAATTCTCAAAACAAATAGTACTTTTTCACCCAAAGGATCACTGGTCCGTGGAACTTCCTGCCAGAAGAAGTGGTGACAGTTGTCAGCCTTGACAGCTTTAAGAAAGGATTGGACAAGTTTATGGAGAACAAGGGTATCAATGGCTACCATGATGGATGCCTAAGGGCCACCTCTGGGTTGGAGAGATAGGCAGGATATTTCTTAATGCCATTTGCAGGGAATTGTAAGCAGGTGAAGACATCTGCTTGGGAATACCCTAAAGCAAATGGTGAGCCACTGTGTGAGGCAGAATGCTGGACTGGATGGGCTGTGGCCTGTTCCAGCAAGCCTGTTTTTATGTTCTTATATGTTCTTATCATCATCATCATCATCATCTTTGAACTGCAGCAAGCCTTGGGGCTTGCCAGAATTCTTCATCGAGATGGAGGGTCAAAAATTGGAGGGGACAGGGGAAGGATGGCAAGTGAAACATTTGGTGTGGTCATTTAATCCCTGTAGATGTGCAAGAAAACTCAGTCCCAAGATATCTATTGTGCCGAATGGGTCAGAGTAAAGCCCGCTGGAAAAGAGATGGAGATGCCTCTTCTTGGCTTTGTCACCCACCCACACCCACCCATCTCCAGTGGGGATCTTTTCAATTGAAGATCCTTCTTTGCTCCTTTGTACAATTCTTATCAACAGGCTTTTAAAAATTACTAAATGTTTTAGCTCCTGCTTATATGATCCTTTGTCTGTGGGGTGTGTGTTCAGGATTTGGCTTATTTTTCCTCTTGCTGATTATCTGGTGGTGGTTGAGCACCTTTTCTGCTGCTTTAGCAGTCTTAAAAGGCTTTATTCGTTGTATGGACATGTGTGATTGAACATAGTAGCTTTGTAGTAAGCCCTATGGTACAGTGGTTAAACCGCAGTACTGCAGTCAGGCTTCTGCTCCTAACCTGAGTTGAACCTCAACGGGTTCAGGTAGCCGTCTCAAGATGGAGTCAATCTTCCATCCTTCCAAAGTTGGCAAAACAAGTACAGTACCCAGTTTCCTGGGGGCCAGGGAGTCAATATGTTCCTTGCATAATTGCAGTATATCATAAACTGCCCCAAGAGTGCTATAGCGCTATATAAATCAAAACAAGACTAATATGTTGCCTTGAACGCACGTATGGGTTGGGAAAACATTTATCAGAAACATAGCAAATGGAACTAGGGCATTTAGATTGCCGGATAAATGATCAAGAGCCTTCATAAATAGACAGAGGTATGATCTAAATAGGAATTTCTTCCACGACTCTCAGTAGCTCTGAATAACATTAAGAAGCAGTTCCTTTCTCAGAGGCATCACATATAATTGGAGGGGTTTCTTTCTATCATGTGGCAGAAGCAAACCTTTGGGCTGTAATATAGTTTTAAATGAAAATTATAAGTGGGGCTGACTGCTTTGTCAGCCAAAAAAAGAGGGGATTGAGAGAGAGAGAGAGAAAGAGAGAGAGAGAGAAAGGAGCCCCAACCTGATCACAGTTGCTGTTACTGAAATGACATTACAGCTGTATGCCCTTTCCTTCACATTTTCCTGTAATCCTGTTATGGCACTGTCCCATTATCTCAAGCACTGTCATCCTTAAATGCTGTCAAATCTTAACTGGATTGCCAAGGACATAAGGAAGGAGCCTAGGAGGTGAACCTGACAATAATTTTAGCCAGAACATATCTGCCCATCTGTTGTTGCCGTACGGTCCAGCGCTGCTTCCACAAACATCAGCTCGGGTTAGTCTAAAGAGGGGGGGGGGGCCCTGCAAAGTAAAATGTATATTTGACATAATACGGGCACCTAGATTCATATTGAAGAGGAGCATAGTCCAGACTCAGAAAAATGACCAAGGATCAGCTCAGTTGACAGTAAGCCAGTGGAACTGCAATAAATCTAAATCAGATATGTCCAAACTTCAGCCCCCTTCATGTTTTGGACCACAACTCCCAGAATGCTAAGCTTAGATTGCCAGTGACTAAGGACTGTGGGAATTGTGGTCCAAAGCATCCGGTGGGCTGAAGTTTGGACATGCCTGATCTAAATAGTTCCTAGGTTAGGGAAGGGAGAAGTATCTTAGGACTGCTGTCCTAGTAATTTTCCAGTCCTCCTGGAAGTGGCATCGACGTGCCAGCAAAGTATGGGCTGTTACAAAGACCCAACTTCTTTTTTCCTTTCTCAGTTCTTAAAGTCTTAGAGGATACTTTAATTTCTCCAAGCATATAGGTTGGGAAAGGCAGGGGAAGAGTTGGTGAAGGTAAATCTGGTTAGAACAAAGGCGTGAAGCCTGAAGCTTAATGTTGAGCACAAATCTTCTGATCATTTTTGACTGAGTTTGCTGTTTTTTATTTGTAAGCAATAACCCAAGTTCTTTATCTAGGTCAAGGGAGCAGTCTTGTGATTAACCTGATGCACGTTCAGAGGTCTTGATGGGAATAGGTATTGAGATAACTTTCTGAAAACTTTGAAGTGTTGGGTAGAACCAGGAAGTGTTCTGTCACTATACTGTTGATGCATCCAAGCTTTTGCCCGAAGATCACTTGGAGATTTTACCCCCTGCAGTCATGGCTATGAACAATACTTCCTGACAGTACTTTCAAAGCAGATGGGTGTGCAAAGAACCCATAAGATGTGACAGTTTTCCTAGGTTTGACAGAAAGAAGTTAGAATACCTAAATCTTTACTGTTGCTAATTTGTTTCATGATTCCTCCATCCAAGAGTCGGGTCTGTCATTGAGTAGTGACTCAGTTTTGGAACTACAGAAAATGTGAAGAATTAAAACACATGGTGCGTATTTTCTACGTCATGTGATGATTCGTGGCTCCCTCTATGTCTCTCAGATCATCGGGAGGCGGTCCACCCTATCTAGACATCCAGCCAATCAAGGATCTGTAGCAACACAAGAAGCTGCTTTGTACTGATTTCAGAACTGTACATGCACTCAGATCAGTAGGAGAATCCTAGAATCAGCCAAGATCCTTCCCAAGTCTCCCTGAAGATCTCACAGACACAACCTGCGATGTCCTGTGTGCAAAATGCATTGGAACTGGAGGGTAGCACTTGAATAGTACATGAGTAGTACTACTGCTGTTGTCTCCTTGGCTTCTTGGGCCTTGCACAAGAATTGGATTGAGGATGGAAGGTTCTGAATTGAAGATATCAACCTGGGCTAACTAATCCACTCGGATCTTTTAGGGTAGATATTTTGGGAGAAGCCCATCTTTGGGGACAGTGAAGGGAGAATTCTGCCCAGATTTGTGGAATAAGAATATTGGACTAAGCAGGGCTTTGGTTTGATCCAGGGCTGTGTGCATTTAGATGGATCTGATCTGTTCCAAGTACAGTATGAAGAAGAGGCAGGCAGCTTCAGACATTACAGCCTTGTGACTTCCTTTCTATGTGCCAGCTCATAACAGTAGAAAGGCCTGGCTGCAACATATAGTTGCACAATTATGCGGAGGTTACTGACTCTCCAAAGCCATGCAACCTGTTTCTTCTTGAAATGAGTCACAATGATTTTTTTTGCCAGGTTTCACAGGCTTGAGACACGCAACCCACTACTTGTACAACCTAGAGGTTAAAGTGATAGTATTACATGTCTAGTAGTAGCTGAAGGAGTGTTCTTAATAGCAGTAGTAATGAGATGATGGTTGTAGGAGTCAGATTTCAGATACAGGAAGTGCTGATTGAATAATCTGGATTTCCTGTATGTGAACGGGCCTATGTTTAGGTTATTTAAGCAATAAATAAAAATTCAAGAGTAAAAACGGTAGCTTAATTGGAGCATTGACAGAATGTCAATTTGCTAACTCTTCAGTAGGAACATTAAAAAAACCAAGGTTTCTAGAACTCATTAAGTATTATGATTGTATTGATTTGCTAATGTTTGATGCATGAAACACATCTTCTGTTGTTGATGAACAAAAATGCCTGAAGGAGGTGGGTGAGAGTACGCAGGAGTATTTGTCCATTTCCGGAATGTTTTGCTTTGGGAAGAAGGGCATTGCCCATCCCAAACTGGAATACATTGGTACCTCTACTTACGGGTTTATGCATGCTCATAAGTCGAACCACTAATAAGTAGAGCAGCTATATCTAAAAAAATAAAATAAAAAATTAAATAAAACTGTTAAATACAGCAGACCACATCTAAAATTTGTAAGGCAGCAATTAAAGCACCAACGGTTTTCTGCTCTCAAGTCAAATTGCTCGTAAATAGAGGTATCCCTGTACGTGAGGTCCACTATGCTGATCTAGTAAGAAAGTCTGTAGACAATACTGATGTGTCCCAGATATGGTTTAGAATAGTCCCTCTGCTCTTAACACTCTCCGGATGCTTCATGCTGCCGCTCCCATCATCCCCAGCAAGCGTAACTAGTACAGTGGTACCTCTGCTTACGAGTGTCTCTATTTATGAGCAATTCAACTTAAGAGTGGAAAACCATTGGCGTTTTAACTGCTGCCTTACAAATTTTAGATGCAGTCTGCTCTGCTTACATTCTTTTTATTTTTTCAATTTTATTTTTTTCAATTTTTTTTAGATACATCTGCTCTACTTATGAGTTGCTTGACTTATGAGCATGCATTCCAAACAGATTAAACTCACAAGTAGAGGAACCACTGTACTTGAAGATGATGGGAGTTCTAAATGATGCAGTTCTGAACAACCAGAGGGCCTCAACTAACCAAAGAGCAGTAGGAAAAAATTGTGGAACAACTCAGCAGTATTTTGTTATGAAGTTGCAAGATGGAAGACGAACGGATTTTCCTATAGATGCAACTGAAGAGTTTTAGTATCTGGATGCCCCTTCCAGAAATATTGAATGCAGTTGGAACACATTGCTTCCATCTGGCGGGAGGCCTAGGCAAATCCAAAACAGGTCTTCATAACAAGGGATACCCAACAAGCTGAATGTATCTTATAAATACATGAGAGCCTGCATTAGGATTGTGCCAGGGTTTGTGGGACCTTGGATGAAAGAATATCAGTAGGATCTATATGGTACTATTTATTCTATCTAACCACACCAGTCCAACACAAAGTCCATCTGGAAGCACCCCTAAAAATGTGAAACTGTAATTTTAGTGGCAGGCTAGCTGGGTGGGTGCACCAGAATATCATTGGTACTGAAATACTGAAAAACTATGCTAACCAAGACTCTGAACCACAAGGAAGAATAACACATGCATTTATCTTGCTCCTCTTATGGCCCAAATCCTGTTGCTTAATGTAGTGTTGTCATGAGCCTTGCGACACTGTGGTTGAACTGCTGTACGGCAGCCAAAGTCTGCTCATGGCTAGAGTTCAATCCCAAGTAGCCAGCTCAAGGTTCACTCAGCCTCCCATCCTTCCGAAGTCGGTAAAATGAGTACCCAGCTTGTAGGAGGAAGGGCATCATCAAATTATAACCCCACCACACCTCACATAATGCTTTAAGCACTATGGCGCATTATAATAAGATGCATGCTTTGCTTCAGTAAACTGCACTAGGTCACGTCCATTGAATCAATGGGGTTATAGTGAGCAACTCCTCCGTAAGATTCATTGATTCACGTGAGCCTATGCTAACTAAGGCCGTTACTTCACGAGGTGCCTCGCTTCAAATTGACCTTGCCTTCGATTTGAATTCGGAGGCGGTCACGTGGTGGTCACGTGGTCTCCCTTCGCTCCCACCCCTGTTTCTCTGTACTCACGCGGGGCATTTTGGGGACCGAATCGATTACTACCTCACCTGCTCCCTTCGCATTAGAAAGCTGATTTGCAACGTCCGGTTCCACTCTCCTTTTATTTTTTTAAAAAAATTTACTCGGCATATCGATGCATCAATGCTTGGCTGTCATTCACGACAGAGCGTGGTTACTGTACGATCCTGTGTTTTGTTTCCTGGCATCATTGGCAGCCCCCCGCCGCCCCCGCCGCCGCTACTCGGGGGGAGCCCCGCATGGCACAGCCACCCGCCCTCCGCCGCTTGCACGCTGCCTGCCCCGGGTGCCCTGCTCTGGCCGGGCAAGGCAGCAGCGGCTCCTCCTGCGCCCGCCGCCGCCGCCGCCGCTGCTACTCGAGCGAGGAAGTAACAGCGCAAAGCGATGAAACAATATAGCGATGCATCGATATCCCTGTTTGAATATTTTTTTAAAAAACTTGAAATAAAAGCCAAAAACCGAGACCACACGTGACGTTGGAAGCGAAGCGAGATGCGAAGCGAAAAGATTCCCGTCCTCCGCCAGGGGAATCACTCACCCCGGTTGGAGCACGCTAAAGGGGGCGTGGTCGGGGTGACGTCGCAGCCAAAAAGGAGGAGCGTGCGGACTGAAGCGATCGGTTCGCACAGAAATGACGGCTTGCCGCGAAGCGAGCGGCTCGTGAAGTAACAGCCTTAAATGTTCAGACTTTTGCAAACGTTGGTGTTCTCCTGATATGGAGGAATTACCCACTGAATGCTCATCTAGGTAGGGAAGGTGTAGTTGGTTTTTGTTAACACTTCTGTTGCTCTTTTAGGATGCAGGAACAAATGCAAACATCAGCATTCTTTCCAAATTGTGTTTTATTTGGTGTGCAATTGTTTTTTATTTTATTTTATTCCCATTCTGAACAGTCCTCTATGTCATAACTGTGCAGTCCCTTCCCCAAGCTGGTTTGCATGATGCTTGTGTTGTGTCTTTTGAAGGACAGGCAGAGACTTCTAAGTCTTGCAGGCTTTTTTTTTTGTATGCATTCTGAGGTTTTGGCTTTCTAAAGTTTAAAGCTGGAAGTCTTGCCAGTTTTATTTCCCTTAATGTTTGTTATACTGTATGTGTTATCCTCTAATTGTAACTGAATTTTTTTTAAAGAGAGCCTTTGGATCTGATTTTAAAGAATGCTTTTAATCCTTTTTTAATAATTTTAATCTCTTGTAAATTGCTTTGGGAGCCTTGGGTGGACAGAGAGGCAATAAAAATGCTTTAAATAAATGCTCTTAAATTTTCGTTGTTGGTATTTTAATCATGCTTATGTTCAGTGTCCAGAGAACTTCAGATATAGACAAGTATAGAAATACAGTAAATTATTATTAATGAATAAAAAGATCGGCTTGGACAGGAGAGTAGTTAACAGACCCTCCCACGTTTCCCTCTGGCACAAAAATGAAATGGTAACTTTAAAGACTAGTAAGTTTTATTGTGCATGTGCTTCCATGGACTGTAGCCCAATCATTAAGTGTGTATGGAGTACAGCCTTAACTGGTAATTATCTCTGGCATGCAATAAGGCCTTCTGTTTGCCCAGAACTACCAACACACACAGAGAGACACACAAACCCCACTAAAATGAAACAGAAATGCAGACAAAAACATTGCTAGAGTTTGATCAGTTACTTTTTTAAAACTACATTTCCCAGAATCACTCAACCACCACGTTGGCATGGGGGGTTGGCTGGTTTGATAGTTGTATTTTCTGTACTTCCAAAATAGGTACATTACAGTGGACCTTCGTATAACAAACGGTTTATATAACATAGAATCTGTACCACATAAAAAATTCTGGAGATGGGGAAATTTGCTTAACAGAATCGCCTGCGGGGCGAATCCGTACAACAAAAAAATGGTCGCGATTAGGGGTTACTCTGTTTTCAATGCATTCCTATGGGGAAATTTGTATAAAGGAAAATTTGCTTAACAGAATTTCATTTGGAACGAATTAATTCCTTTATATAAGGTACCACTGTACTAAGAAAGTGGCTCAGTTGAAGACTTTAAAAGTGCATTGCTTAACCCCAGATTTGTCCCAGAGTTGTTTATGTTGCGCTTGCCCCCCCCCCCCCCGGGTTCTTCTCCTGTCCCAATCCCCACTACTCTTTCTCGTTTTCTTCTTCCGTGGTGGCTGGGAAGAGAGTTGGACAGTATTCATTCCGGTTTCCTCCTATGCCTACCATTTTCCGGCAGTAAAGCGGGAAAGATAGCTCAGAAGATACAAATCATAAAATGACGGCAGCCTCTGGAAGTTAAAATTCTGAGCCACACCTGAAGGGGGAGTATATGTGTGTGTGTGGGGGGGGAAGAGTCTTCTTTGCAGGAGTCCCTTCCTTATTTCAGACTGGTTGATTGCCGGAGGCGTTGCATCCTGCCCCCCCCACCGTTCTTTCACGCGGTGTAACGGGTAGATACACGCAGTGTGCCTTTTGCATTAAGTGCACCCTTTTATAAGGAGGAGAGGAGAGTTTCAGACGCTGGCCCAATGAATAGCAAGGGAGATTACTCCATTAATTAGTACATTAGGCTTTCATACAAAAGCTCTCACTGGTAGCTAAGTGCTACCAATTAACACACTGAAGTGCGGGCTCCCTCCAAGGAAGCGCTTATCTTGGTAAATGCAAAGGGCACTCTGCCGAAGGTAGCAGATGCTGAAAAGGCCCTCCTTTTTTCATCGCAAAGGCCTTCCGTCCTGTTCTCGCCGCCGTCCTTCACATCTGTGCAAGGCCAACTATGGAAATGTAGCTCTTTGGGACAATGACGACGGTGCATTCCCACACCCTGCCAGGTGTGCTTTGCCGCTGAGGGTCAGTCCCGGTGGAAAAGAGGACAGGTAGCAGGGCCAGGGAGAGCTTCAGGAAGTGGATCCGGCTGAGGCGGCGCATTATCAGCAACATTCTTTGTGATAGTGGTGTTGCGTTCTTGTTTTTTTTTTTTTTAAACTGAAGGAAAAGGAGAAGCGTTTTGGGTTTTCTATCGCAGGCACTCAAAAGCTTCCATCGTCCCTGCCATTCCCACCCTTCCTCCCTCCTTTCCCTACTAATGTCATATCACCTCTTCTCTCCCTTGTGAAGCCATTCACGCTCAGGCTCAGCTGAGTCACCCACTTCTCTGTCTTTTCTATCACGCAGCTGGGCTCTCAGTTTGAGGCCGATGCTGGGAGAAACAGGCGTGTTGACAACAGCTAAGGTGGGTGGGTGGGTAGGTGGGTGGGTGGTAATGGTAGGATGGGAAGAGTACGGAGGGGTTCAAGCCAGGAAGCTTAGCCATAGAGCTCAACAGGTAGATTTTGAGTTTCTCTCAGTAGACCATCCCTTCCTTCCTTCCTTCCTTCCTTCCTTCCTTCCTTCCTTCCTTCCTTCCTTCCTTCCTTCCTTCCTTGTTTGCTTGTTTGCTTGTTTGCTTGTTTGGCTTGTGTTAGTTTACCTCAGCTGGCACTTACTGTCTCGATACATTCACACAGAGACTTTGGTAATCAGAGAGAATTCAATGTTTCTGTTTACTCACAGTTCTTCATAGATTTAAAAAACCTGCTATTGTGGCGGTGGGGGGGAGGTTACATTGCTGAGCTTAACTGGTTAACTTGCTTCATTACTGACTGACTGACTGTTTACATGACTGACAGAACACGCACTCTAACTGTCCACTGCTGACACTGACGTCTGATTGACAGAACCCTGCCTGGAAAAAAAATCAGGGGGAAGAATCTGAGGTAGAGAGGAATTTGTTAGCTAATTAGTTAGCTAAAGATAACCCAAGTCCAGAAAAGTCCCTCCTAGCTAATAACGTCTTCAAAAGAATTGCAATATATCCAGCAAATAGTTCTGGTTTATATCCTACTCGGAATTCCAACAAGGATATTATATTTTGCAGGAACGACATGTGTGCTTTCCTTGGGATCAGGCATGATGATGATGGTAATGGCGATGTGGTTCTATAGAGACAATGGCACTGCACCCAGACACCTACGGTGAAAAAATAGGCAAAAAAACCCAACAACCACTCTTTCTGTTTCGCCAAAGATAATTGCACTGTTTTGAAAGGCAAGTTTAGCTCCTGGCTTCCATTTAAATTACAAGTTAGGGTAGGAGAAGTTAGGTTATCTTTATGTTAACAGTTCAAGATGTAGAACAAAGTGTCTTCCAAACAATATACCCTAAGGGAGGTGTTTTCCAAATTGTCTGTCTCATCTACTAACATTGCGAGAGCAATCCTGGATGCTGGGGACAAATTTATAAACTTCTGTGCATTCTTTGCTGTCTCTTCTGTGCCTGGTCCACATGGGTTCTTCACTGCCTTTGTAGGCAGTTTTGAGCCAAAAATGGTCTTTTATTGGGTATCTATTTAAATTGTATTATAGCAACCCCATCTTCTCGGCCTACCTATAGATGACCTTCTAAGGCTCGGGATCTTATTTTCTGTCAGACCCCCCCCCTCCCCAGTCTGGTCCCCGGAGACAAATTCTTATCCTTACTGAGAGATATAATTTATGCTTCAATGCATCATCTGGCTGTGACAAAGTTAATATATTCCTGGGCATTTTGTAAATTGTTTTTAAACCCCTTGCCATATGGCCCAGAAACCAATGATAAGAATCGGGTTGCACGAATAATATCCTTAAATACATGCAGATAAATCTATCATGGTGAAAGCTTGGGCCACCAGCACACCCACCCACCCCAGCAAAAGAACTCTGGTTTGATTATTTACTATTTGATTTATTACATGAGGCATAACAGGAAAATGATCAGATGGTTTTTTAAAAAAACAATAACCTACAAGCTTTACTTTTAAACCCTGCATCTGAGAGAGAAACCCTACCGAAGTCTGTTACATTACTCTAAAGAAGAGAGCTCTGCAGTGTTCCAGACTTTCTGCTCTGAGTTGATCAAACCAAGGTATCTTGGGTTTCATTTCAGTTCCTGTCCCTTGCTTGCAGAAGACCACAATAGCTTAGAAATAATAATAGCTTGTTTTCTATTCTGGACTAGAAGTTAAGAAAAGTTTGAGGAATGTCATAGTTCCTGAAGATGAATCTTCTTAATATGCACAGTACTTTGTTGCTTATCCCAACTAAGAGTAGGCCTACTGAACCAATGAGTAGTAAGTAACAGCTTATATAAAGTATTGGGTAGGGAGGGAATTTTTTTTGGCAGGGGGGTTCTGGGTCATAAATACCATAATTGTCTGTTCTAGATGTCCTTCCTGCTTACAGATACCTTATGAAACCACCTGTGAGAAAGGCTTAAATGGGGAGGCTTTGAGGCTAAGCTAGGACTAACTAGCACTGCCTTCCTACTCCGGCTTGCTTGGGCCTTTCATTTTGAGCCGGAAGCTTGGGCAGAGCTGAGGCCTTACTGAGTCTCAGAGCCTTCCGATTTAAGCCTTTCACACAGGTGCATCACATTTAGGTGTTCATGTCTGTCAGAACTCCTGAGAGGGAGAATTGTATTTATTGTTAAGCAACTCCCAAAATCCCATCCATATTTACAGTTGGGTCAGTGAGTCTACTAGAATGGGTTTAGCGATAGAAGATTAGGGGATGCCCATAAAATTGCCTCTCCTAATGATCCTTGGAAGAAACCATGACAAAAAATTCTTTTCAAGTTTTAATGATCATAGACAGAGAAGATCTGAGATAGAAAGAGGAACAAAGCTTATGTAAGGACTCATCAGGCAGTAAAAAGTTTCTGTAATGATCTGCAGTGGTCTAGCTGTAGCGTAGAGAGTTGATCAGTCCCTCTTAAGGCCTCCTGAGATGTGGAAGTGGTTGTCCCGTGTGTTTTGCCTGCCTCACCGGATGGCCACAAAACTACATTGTCTAACCCTGTGTTTCCAGGGTACCATGTCACCTCTTGTCTTGAAACAGGAACTATGGACAGTATCAGGTTATCAAAATTGGTAATTCCTTTATCTTTTGGGCCCTCCCTTTGATTCTAGCTTGCTTAATCGAGGTTCCTAGCTTGCCCTAGGTTGGTTGGTTTGTTCCTTTAAAATGCTATTACCCCGCCTTTATCCTGAAAAGGGACTTATTTAAAAGTCTTTGTTTAAAGACTTCATGTGGACTCATATCACATAAGTTCTGAAAAATTTACAATGACTGCCATTTGCTGCCCGGGCCCAAATCAAAGTGCTTATGCTTACATGTAAAGCCCTAAAGGGCTTAGGATCTGGTTATTTTAAGGACCGCCTTCTTGATACAAGCCTGCCCGTACCTTAAGATCAGGCCAGGAGGCCCTGCTGAAGGTGCTGCCCTTCAAAGAGGTGAGGGGGATGGCATGTTGAAACAGGGCCTCCTCGGCAGTTGCCCCCCAATTTTGGAATACCTTCCCAACAGAGATCTGCCTGGTGCCGACGCTTTTGGCTTTTTGGCATCAGGCAAGGACCTTCCTGTTCAGCCAACATTTTAATTAGATAGCGATCTATTTAGCTGGACTCATGAGCAACAGGGTTTTATTATTTTGTATATTGATTGTTTTAAATTGTTTGGTCTTTGATGGTGTTTAATTACGATCTTGTTCTATAGTTTTAATATACAGTGGTACCTTGTATAAAGGAATTAATTCGTTCCAAATGAAATTATGTTAAGCAAATTTTCCTTTATACAAATTTCCCATAGGAATGCATTGAAAACAGAGGAATCCTTAATCATGCCCACTTTTATGTTGTATGGATTTGCCCCACAGGTGATTCTGTTAAGCAAATTTCCCCTATCTCTGGAATTTTTTATGTAGTACAGATTTAGATCTTCTCTTAGGGCCCCCTCCCTGGCGTCGTTCAGGAAAAATCTAAAGACGCTACTGTTTCGGGACGCCTTTGGCACTGATTAGGGTTTTGTTTTTTTCCTGGCCCGCTTGTTTGTAGTTTTTTGGCTCCCCTGATTGTACTTACTTGGTGCTTTGTACTGGTCATGTTTTAGCTTTTTAATTGTTTTATTTTATTTGTTGTAAACCGCCCGAGTCCCACGTCTGGTGAATAGGCGCGGTATATAAATGTGAGAATAAATAAATAAATAAATAAAATTTTATGTTATAAAAACCGTTTGTTATACGAGCGTCCACTGTGCAGTAGTGTTCTATGCCACCCAGAGATCACTTAGTAGTGGGGTAGCTATTTTTTTTTGTAAATAAATAAGCTAAAGCCAGTAAGTATACAAATTTTAAAAAGGATCAAACACTGCACCGAAATAGGGTAAACAAAGCCAACACCAAAGCACATGTAAAGCAGATACGTACAACGCTCCATTTAAAAATCCTACTCAGGCCATTGGTCACTTGGTTTCTTTCCAATTGCATTTTCCCAACAGAGGATTCTGGTACTTATTCTAGTGTATACGTCCCTCGGCTTGCCCTTCTGCACGAACCAAGATGGCTTCCTGCAGCACGTGCAATGTGGCACCCCGGTTCCACGTTGCCACAAAACAGCCGCTTGCCTTATTAAGGGAGGACGTCCACCCTTCTTCTCCTTTTCCCTGAGGAGTTGAGAGGAGCCGTAGAAGACAGTGAGAAAGCTACTGCCTTCCCAAACAGTTTCAAGCATTTCTTTGTTGCTGCTGATTCTCTCTCTCTCTCTCTCTCTCTCTCTCTCCAGCCCATGTACCCTCATACTTTCCCCCTCCCTCTCATACTCTCGGCAAGTCAGATCAACAGTATCAGCGCTTGCCTGTCATAAAAATATGCGCATTGTGCTCCCTCCCTCCCACCCACTCCGAAAGAATACATGCTGTGGCTTGAACAAGGAACCACATCTTGCTGGGCCCCAGGGTGACAGGCGATTGAATGCAAACAGGTGTGACTTCTCCTCTCTTTTGCAGCCCCTCCTGCCAAAAAAAAAAAAAAAGAAGGCCGGGGTGGGGCAAAAAAAGAGGACATAATTAGAGGAGAAGCATTACCTTCTTCCCGTCTTCTTGAGGGATCCCAAGTTTGGCGGGGCTGTTTGCATTGACACCAAGAGTGGCTCTGCATGCTAGAGGCGTGTTGCAGGTGGGCATACTGTTGTGTTTTTCACTTTCTTTTATAATGTGTACAGCAGTGGTTCACAACCAGTGGTACAAGTATCACGGAGGGTGTACAGATAACGGGTGGGATCACACGGGGAAATAGAGCATGGGTGGGCTGGTCCAGTGTGAGCTGTTTCTCAGTGATCACACAATACATGGGGGAATGTGCTCCAGCCCAGCCCCATCCATGCCCAAGTTTTATCTTTCTTGCTCCAGCTGTAGGGCTATTCCTTTAGAGGGTTGGGCTGGATGGATTCCCCATACACAGAAGGGTCACTTTAAGGGAGAACACTGCCATTCAAAAGCAGCCTTTTCTGGTGTGATCAGAACTTTGCAGCCTAGATGGGACACAGCCTTTTTGTAACAAATACCAAATGTAATACTCGGAGCACATCTAGCCTTTCATTTTGGAAATTAAGCAGGATCAGGCCTTGTGTCTTGGATGGAGACTACCAAGGAACACCAGAGATCTTCAAGTTTGGAGACCACCAAGGAACACCAGAGATCTTCAAGTATGGAGATTACCAGGGCACAACAGAGATCTTCAAGTATGGAGACTACCAGGGCACACCAGAGATCTTTGAGTATGGAGACTACCAAGGACTACCAGACTACCAAACAACAGCAGAGATCTTTCAAGTAGAGCAAGGACCAAATCCTGGCTAAAACTCGGGAGAGCTGCTACTGATTCTGGATTGACTTGGTATAATGCTGCTTCCTGTCTTCCTGTCTCCTACATATGTAGGAGCAGGATAGATGTACTGCCACAGACAACCTGTTTGTGGCTTTTTGCTCCAACAGGGCTTGCCTGATGGTCTCAAAAATGTGGGTTTGTCTGTGTTCTACAAACCCATGTCACTTGGGTTTTTGATTGCCCAGTTCTGTTGTAAGAATAATGGATGTGGATCAGACACAGAAACAAATGCTACAGAAATATTAATACTATTATTCTAAAGGTAATTATACAGGCTTTCCACATCCTGGTTGCAGATAATCTGCTTTGAGAAATGAAAAGGATCGGGATTCAGTGCCAAGGAAACCCTCACTCGGAGAATGCAAATTCCATGCTCAGCAGTTTTGCATAAACATGTTGTATTTCCACATCTGGCTTCAGAGTGTTTTCAGAACTCAGGGATTTTGACGTTATTTCAATTTCAGTGCTAAGACAAGGAGCCTTCTAAGAGCAGGAGGTGGAGTTCCAGACTGTGGCAGAGGTATTGAAATTTGGTAAAGAAGAGGAGACAATGATGATAAGCCAGGAGGCGGAGCCCAGAGAATTATTCTCACTTCTGTCCCTCCACTACCCCCAAATGGATTTTTGGAATATTTTGAAACTTGTTTGTCTCATGTTACCCTGCGTAGCACAGATGCATACCTGATCTCAAACACAAGACCCTAGAACCACAGACTTCTGCTTGCGGAAACACACTTATAAAAAAACGTAGAAGGGAGACCCTTAGACGAAACATGTCCAGACCCCCACAATATTCCTGGGAAATATTGGCCAGCTTCCTTCTTCCTTCTTGTTGCCACCTGCCCTTGGGTCCCACTGAAGCAGGAGCAGCAAATATGGAGGTCTTACACGAAGCACCCTCACCACTTCCCATGAGATGAACGCAATCTTTTTGCTTGGCAATTCCCAGAATTGGCTACAGGTGATACTGTACCTTAATAGGCCACTAATAAAAATAAGAAATCGTTGCAAGCTTTCCTGGACAATATCCACTTCTTCAAGACAAGTACCAAAAGTCCAAATATGGCAAAAAGATGTGGTGTGCCAGGAGGTTGTTACCGGTATTAGATGTCAAGTTCTTGGAAAGATGGTTTTTGCCAGGCATGTCTGTCTTAGAGGAGGCAGCTAGGCTGTTGTAAAGTTGCATCTGGAGCCAAGGATTGGGTTTCACACCCCAGTCCTTCAAACAAAGGGACATAGGTCATGGACAGCCTCCCACATCTTTCCATTTGGGTCTTTTTGAAGCTCTTTTAAAGGAGAAAGGTGGGGTAAAATATTATGAATGAATGAATGAATGAATGAATGAATGAATGAATGAATGAATGAATGAATGAATGAATGAATCTAATATGGGAGCCACTGCAAGATATTTGCTACCTAAGGTCCTCCTCCAAGTGTATAGTAGCCCAGAGGCATTGGCATTACATATTACTTCAATAATATAAGTTTCTTCCACCGCACTGTAGGGCTGGAAGCTGTGACACTCACAGCTCTGTTGACCAAGGAAAAGAACACCCGTGATGGCTATAATGTCCCTCCATATCCACTGCCCAAGACAGTTCTATTGCTTGCCCTAATGGCAGGGTCAAAGGAAGCAGAGCACTGAATTAAGTCGAATTTGTGCCTCACATGGCCTGCAGTGTGGGAGTGACATGTATGCTTTTCGTGTTTACTTTTCACACAGAGGGTACACACAGCCCAAGGCGTGAGGTGGGCGAGGAACGGGCCGCAAAGCGAGAGAGAGAGAGAGAGGGCGCCTTCATGAATGAGAGTCTTCTCAGCCTTCCCACACCTTTTCCCATTTTAATTAGTTTCCAGTAGCAATTAGATCCAACCCTAGATAAATAATATCAGTACACATTTCATTATGCTAATATGCAGGCGGCAAGTGCCTGAGAACCAGCATATGATGCAATACCAGTACAGTTTAAGCGGGGGAATTTGTATGTGTGTGTTAGCCGGTGTGCAGGCGAGACAACAGTGAGTTTAAGCAGCACTTGGGGAGAGATTAATCTTAGAGCAAAGTGTGCTATAGGCTATTTCAAAATAATGCTCATAGGCATACTTGTGTGCTAGTTGGGGAGTATATGTTCATCAGGGAACAAGAGACACTTCTTATTTTAGGGGGAATATCCCAAGACAATAGCTGCATTTGCAAATGTATAGTGTATCAAATTTCTACTTCCCATTTACAATGTTTAGGATCTGATGGTTCCAGCACTTTGTTCTGTTTACTCTTTGTCCACATGGAGTTTCTTAGAGAAAAATAAAAATATCCTTCCCCTGGGAGATATAACTCTCTATCTCCATTCCACACACATTGAAGTGTTAGGCTTCAGGGTGTATCTATAGCGTGGCATGGAATTTTCTTTTCATAGTTGTGGGTTATGTATTCGCCAGACTTTAGTGAGTGTTCAGTCTTAGGTCTTATAATAGAGCCGTGCGCCTTACATGACGTGGTTGTCCAGTCTCTCTCTCTCTCTCTCTCTCTCTCTCTCTCTCTCTCTCTCTCTCTCTCTCTCTCTCTGTGCTTAAGTGTGATATTTTAAGACTTTAAAAAGGACGGTAAAGTAAAATAAGCTTTATGTTGTAAATGGCCCAGAGTAGCCCCAGAGGTAAATGGGTGGTATATAACATTAGATAGATAGATAGATAGATAGATAGATAGATAGATAGATAGATAG
>JAHTLZ010000045.1:7009715-7021863 GCA_023846285.1 Phrynocephalus versicolor | reverse complement strand
ATAGATAGATAGATAGATAGATAGATAGATAGATAGATAGATAGATAAAAGATGGCAACAGCTAAAGGTTTTGCTCAGGTAAAACTTCCAGAGTTGGTGTGAGCAGTTTGTAGCACCTGGAAGCTAATTTTCCATCGCTTGGACCCACTGTAAGTCACAAAAGTCTTGAAGATATAAATATTCCCTTCAAGAAAAAAAAATCAAAATCAGAATTGAAAGGGTCTAAAAGTTCATTTCTTATTTTTGGGAAGGGACTAAGATTGGGAGATAAGGCAAGATTCAGGGACTCTGAGGCTTCTGTTTGAAATTAATCTTTCAGAAGGCTTCCAAGAGTAGAAACTGGGAGTTGTTTTTGTTTTGTTTTGTTTTGTTTTAATTTGGTCCATGAAGAAACCCAGGCCTCAGAAATGGCATTTGAGGCAATGCTTTGCTCCCTGTTGTTCTAGTAGTACAGGCGGTTGTACAACAACTGTCAACAACACTTCTCTATATGCCCTTGTCTTCTAGAGAAGTTATTGATTTGAATTGCACCTTTCTGCTCATCAAGGCTCACAGGACAGGGAAGCTCTACACTAGATTACGCTGAAAGACAAAAAAATTGTTACAAATGGCGTAGAGTATCAGCAACAAATACGTGGAAGTAAGCAAGCAACCGCAATAAATTTGGATGTTACACCTGTTTGTGTTTTGGTATGGACAAATAGTGGCTTGCTGTAATCTCACCAGCTGGTGTTAGAAACCAGAGTTGTTAATATTAACTTGGGTCCATCCTGGTGTTTTGGTGAGCCTTGAAGCTTGCTCAGAAACGGTTACTATGGCTTGAATACACAAAGACTGAAAACTAAATTATGGAGACTTAAAAAGGCAGATCTATGAACCTGGGTATGCAATCCTGTCAAATATTCACTTCTTTGACACATGCTTTAAATTAAATCTGATGTTCTTTCTGTCCCATATCTGAAGAAAAGTGTTTCAAGAGCAGAAACTGGAGTTGAGGAATAATTTCAGCATGTTGTCTTTTAACAAGAGGGAGGTGTTTTCTTTCTTATTTAATTGTTTAAAATATTTTTGTCTCACCTTTCCCCTAAGAAGGAGAATACTGAAGGAATATCGGTTCCTAGCACATCCGATCTTGCCTGATTTCATAAGCTAAGCAGGGTTGGCCCTGGTTAGTACTTGGATGGGAGACCACCAGGGAATACCGGGTGCTGTAGGTGTCTGGAGTAGGAACTGGCAAACCACTTCAGTATTCCTGCCAAGAAAACTCCATGGACATGGGGTCACAAAGAATCGGTCATGACTGTAATGACACAACACACACACTCTTTCAGTAGGCATATTAAACTGCTGCAGGAGGCCATCCAGTATCTGGGTGACAGTTTCATCACTAGTCTGTCTTTCCACCGCTAAATTGCATCATCTGATCTTAAGCAAATGGTGAAACTCCACATTAACTTTTGGAGGCTGTTTTGTAGTGGATGTGTGTGAACAAGTTGAACCTTAAGGAGGTGTTTTCTTTGCCTGTGTTTTCTGATGATCTTTGAGATCTGGTATAGCCTGTTGGGACAGTCTGCTTCGTTTGTATGCGACCACAGTGATAACAGTTTGCACTATACTGTATACTATGCCGTTTTATGTGTTTGCTTGTTAAAGCAAAAAGCAAAGTGTTCTGCTTATATACCACCCCATACTACTTCAAGTAGTCTCTGGGTGGTTTACTGTTTAATTATACAGGCTACACATTGCCCCCCCCCCCAAGCAGGCTGGGTACTCATTTTAC
This sequence comes from Phrynocephalus versicolor, assembly GCA_023846285.1. Lineage (NCBI taxonomy): Eukaryota > Metazoa > Chordata > Lepidosauria > Squamata > Agamidae > Phrynocephalus > Phrynocephalus versicolor. The sequence continues at coordinate 7,020,083 of JAHTLZ010000045.1, read as the reverse complement.
TGACCTCGGAATGATGGAAGGCTGAGTCAACCTTGAGCCTGCTACCTGGGATTGAACCCCAGGTCGTGAGCACAATTTTTCCTGCAGTACAGGCATTTAACCACCGCGCCACGGGGCAAGTGCCCTGCTTTTATTTCCAATGGCGGTCAAGGTGGCCATGATATTCTTTGTTGAATTCAGATAAGGGTTTATATTGCACTTCACAAGTGATAAAATGTGTGGTGCATTGGGGGATCATGGGAATTGTAATACAAAAACCATTTCCCCCAAGATTTGAACGAGGCCTGCTTCCAAGGGAAGATGCTGAGGGGCACAATTTAATACCTTAAGTACATATTATATATAATATATATTTTCAGGTCAGCGAAACAATATGAAAGTATATGAAATGCAAGGCCCTCAAAGGCAAGCTGTTTGGGCCTGTATGAGGCCTTTTGCACTTGCCCCAGGCCTGGTGCTGCCCCGAACAGTCCTCCAACGGGCTTCCCAGGCCTGTCAGAGGGCCTGAGAAGTGGTTTCCGGAAAACCGGAAGTGACTTCCGGATCACCGGAAACCACTTCTGGAGCCTCCAACAGGCCTAGGAAGCCCATCAGAGGTCTGTTCAGGGCAGTGCCAGACCTCAGGTAAGTGTAGGTGGCCCCAGATAGGCCCCTCAGTCTCAAACCAACCCAGCATTGATATATCTCAGATTTTCCATTATCACGGGTCGGGTCGGGTCCCTAACCCCCGCAATAGGCAGGGGATTACTGCATATATGTTGTGTTATAATTTTTGAATATTGTAAGCTGCCCAGCATGGCCTTTTAGGCCAGATGAGCAGGATATAAATATAATAATAAAGAAATACAAATAAATACAATGTGATCTGTCAAGTGAATTCTGAGGCTTGAACACTGCTTGAAAAAGTTACTTTATTTGACATCATTTCACAAGATTCCTCAGCAATCATGATGGCTATATTCTGTTTGGGGTTTGGGGGGAGTTGTACCACCCCCTCATGCACAGACAAGAGTTACCCTTTCAAACTTTTAGGACTAAACAAAGAATTCACATGATGGTCTCCTAGTCACTTTAAGTTCACAGTCCTGTCAGCTAATTCTTCTGTGCCTTAAAGATGCAGAAAAAGCAGATGAACCAACTGAAGAATCAGCTCTTCAAATCTGGGTGGGATGTGTTTCCTTCGCCTATCTGGCAAAGCATAGTATTTTCAGCTGTTATCCCTCTATATTAGTTGGAAGAAAAAAGCCATATCTGCTCGGTTAAATGAGGAGGCATGGCACAGTTTATTTCATCATCTTTGTGCATTAAAACAGAAATTGGAATCAGTCAAGTGTCTAGTCCTTGAGGTTGCAAAAGCTCAGCTCTGTATGTTGTGCCTGATGCAATACCAGACAAGGAGGGACCAAATGTTTTATTCAATGGAAAGGAAAGTAGCTCCCTAGTTCTTAAAGGATTCACAGGAGAAATTAACTAAGACTGCCAAAGATGCACAAATTTCGCAGATAGCAGGAATAGTATCATTGTTGCAGAAATCTGGATCTAGTGTTGTTCTGATGCATAACTTGGATCATTTTGTGCAGAACACTCATTCCTGGGTCTCTCTGGTTGCACAAAAGATATGCCACCTGTTTTTTTGTTTTTTTTTTGTTTTTTTTATAATTCGTGGAGGGTTTCTATTCCACAATTGCTTGCAGCACGGAGGGGGGAAGGGGGTGATGGTGGTGGTAATATTGATAATCAGATGGATCGTGTTATCTGAAGAACTTCCCTTTCCTGCAAAACCACTGTTTTCAAATGTATTATATAGAAAGCTATTTTTAGTCTGCATGCAAATGAAGGCTCCACCAACATTTGCTTAAGCCAAAGAAACAAAGTATGCAAATTCTTTTGTTGTAACCCCCCCCTCCCCTGGCTGCCGCCGCCAACTTGTTAATGTTATGTCAAGCCCTTGGCGTGCCAAAAGCCAGACCAGTGCTGGCAGCTCGAGGGAAGCAATTCTGAAGGAAGAATTTTGTGGAAAACATCCAGAGCACGAGCTGATCAAAGCAAACCGTCTCTGCAGAAAATCTGAGAGTCTTCAAATTAAGGGAGTTCTGTCTGAAATAAGGAAAGTGTATAAATGTATCTGGTGAGAGAGATGAGAGGTTTTGCATTTCACCTCCCATAAATTAGAAGATTTGGCATGTGTTTCCACCAGCAGAAGATCTCCCTGGCATAGCTGCTTTTAGATGTGGAGCAAGTGGGTTTATACTAGAAACAAAATCAGAACGAAAACACTGCTCTCTCTCTCGCTCTCTCTCGCTCTCTCCCCTCTATGCCTGTAACACTGATTTTCAAACTGTTTTCAGGCATTTATTCAGATTCTTCTGGTTACAGGCAGAAGCTAGTTCTTAGAGATGGGCACAAACCAGTTCATCTCAGTTCGTAAAGGCAGCAGCACAGGTGCTGTTCCTCCCCTGCTCAGCCTGGTCCAGTTTGCTAGCTTAACAACTAACTGATTAGTATACTGGGCCAGGTTAGTGACTAGATCAGCAGGGGACGTAGGAGAGTGGAGCAGCAGTACCTCTGCTGCTAGAACTGAGCCGAACTGGTTCGTGCCCATCTCCAAAGTCATCAAAGTCCTGCACTTAATCACAGATGAATGAAAGAGAACATTTTAAAGTTCCCAGTTTTGTCAGACATTACTTGCTTTTTAAAAAAGTGTATTTCCCCAAACATAAATATTGTTGTTGTTGTTGTCAACAAAAGGGAACATTCTGAGGAAGCTGAGTGGAGTCTCAGAAATAACTGTTCCAGCACATTTTCATTTCTCCTTTGGACGTTGTTCCTGTGTCCATAGATCCCAACCTTGCATCCCCAGGTATCTTTGGACCACAACATCCAGAGATGCTGGCCATCATAGCCAGTGGTGAAGGCTTCTGGGAGATCTAATCCAAGGACGCCCAGGCATTTAAGGTTGGGAACCATAGCTCTACTGGGATTTTATGCCAAAGTGTCAGATAAGTATTCTGTGTGCTCCCAGAGGCATTTGGCGGGGCCACTGTGAGCTACAGGGAACTGGACCTTGGCCTGATCCAGCATGGCTCTTCTTATCTTAGTCACCTGATTGTAAACAGCAGTTAAGATCAGATATGTATGCCCTTTCTGGACTGGGCAACTGGCCCAGGAGTTTAAACCAACTTGTGTGCGCCAGAAGGTGAGAAGGCCACCTGTCTGGAGGGTGAGGGGTGAGGGGGACCTGTGAGCCCGAATTTTGTTTCCATGGTCCAGATAGATTCATGCTAATCTCTAATAAGTATGATTCCATGATGTGAAGACTACTACTTCTTATTAAAGCAAACCAAACTTGTCTCTCTCACTAAGAAACGTTCTCTTTTCCATCTTGGCTTAGTTTCTGCCAACCAACCCCATCTCCATTTTGTGCTGGTCCATGAAGTTTCTATCACACCGATAGTTTTTATTTCTGGATTCTGCATTGCATTTCCCAACTTGGCCGGGAAGAGTGTATTGGACCTGAAGGAGATCCAGCATTCACAGTACAGTGGACCCTTGTATAACAAACAGTTTGTATAACATAAAATCTGTACCACATAAAAATTCTGGAGATAGGGGAAATTTGCATAACATAATTGCCTATGGGGCGAATCCATACAACATAAAAATGGGATTACGCTGTTTTCAATGCATTCCTATGGGAAATTTGTATAAACGAAAATTTGCTTGACATAATTTCATTTGGAATGAATTAATTCCTTTATACAAGGTACCACTGTATAAATCTAAGGAAAAGGTTAGATCAGCTGGGATAGTGTCACCTCAGCTATCTTGACTAGTTAGGATGGCATTCTCAGCCTGGCAAAAGCGACACTTCCTGTCACCAGAATCCATAGTGTGATTTCTGCTCTTTGGTCATGCTAGTGGGTGAGAGGTTGCAAAAACGGATTTTCCCATAAATCCTGTCCCCTCCCTGCATGTACAAGGGGGATCGGATTCCAGCCTTCATCTCATAATGTGTGAAATGCACACATTTTGTTTCTCTGGGTTTTTCTTGCCAATCTGTTGCCTTCCAGCTTGAATTCAGCTAACAATTATTGCTGCAGTTATTTGTCTGGTTAGATATTTAAAATGTCATCCCGCAAGAGATGATTATATATTCCAGCGAGACAGTCAGTTATAATCAGATGAACGAAATCCAGTTTCAAGTCTCATGTAGCTGTAACCTGGCTTTCAGCAAGGGCCCAATGGTGGCCACATTCAGCTCAGTTGTGAGGAAACAGGGTTCGCCTCAGAATGCCTTTGGCATTGGGGGGGGTGTTGTGTCAGCCAATGGCTACAGTGGCAGAGACCTTTCAGAGAGGCAGCATGTATGTGCGTGTTTGTGGGGGGGGGACATGTATCAGCTGGATTCCCAACAGTGTCATAGTTACTTCAGTAGCATGAAATTAGCCTTTTAGTTGAGCTGCAGCAAACATTTCCAGCTTGTGGGTCAGTTAACAGTCACTTTTCCGTACTTTTCCCGGAGCATGAAAAAAGAGGTGATTGTGATGCACAGAAAAGGGGAAATTTTTTAAAAGCAGATGTGAACGGGGCTGGGTTGTGTTGCTGCTTGCTTTCTGCTGACTGAGAGTACCCTACAACAAAGTCTTGGTCTACCCATCCTAGCTGAAGCCTTGCCAATCAGAAATAATCTCTTCTGTTTAAAGGAACCAATTACAAACCCTTTTGTTTTTAGTTCTTTTCTTAGTTACTGGGGATGTGGATTCACCAATGACTTGGGGCAAGGGGCAGTCAAGTGTTGACTGGGGCTCCATCAATCTTGACCTGTCAGGTGCTAACACCTAACTGTGGTAGTAAACCAAAGCCACACCAAGGAGAGTCCAAAAGTTCCAGCAGCTCTTGTGGAGAGCCAGCAGGCCAAGTAGATTTCTATAGATGCATCACTGTCCATCTATAAGAAGCAACAGAGGAGAAGCTAGACCAGTGGTTCTCAACCTGTGGGTCCCCAGATGTTCCTGGACTGCAACTCCCAGAAATCCTGGCCAGCTCAGCCAGTGATTAAGACTTCTGGGAGTTGCAGTTCAGGAACATCTGGGGGACCACAGGTTGAGAACCACTGAGCTAGATGCTCCTGCTTTAAAGCCTCTCCTCATCAACAAATGGACAACTCTCCTGCATTTCCTGCTTTCTTGGTAGTGTTTTTCATTGGCATGGCACAGCAGCATCAAGGCCAAACTGTGTGGTTCAGGCAAGTGGCTGGTCAGGTTCCAAAACAAGTGAAGTAAGATAACGTTGTTAATAAGGCTCTATGTACCTCTGAGGTCACCCGTCACATATAGGATATATGTGGCATGGCATATTGTGGAACAATAAAGCGATTGGAAAAGTGGTCCAGCAGTGGTTCTCCTAGGTGTTTTTGGACTAAAACTCCCAGAAGCCTTCACCATGACTTGCACTGGCCAGGATGGCTAAGAGCTGCAGCCCAATAACACTTGGGGATCTGAGGTTGGGAACCACTGCGCTACAGCGCTACTGCAGTAGCCAGGTAGCTAGAGGCCTGTGGGTTTCTAAAGCTCTAGTAGTGCACCCAGCTAACCCTCATGGCTCCATCATGCTGGCCAGGATGACTATGGATTCTGGGAGTTGTGGTCGAAATAGTAATATTCCTCTGATTCAGCCAGCTAATCGCGGCTTTGTCGCTATTCTGGCTGGAGGGTTCTGGCAACCGTACAAAGAAGTTGTGTCTTCCACACCTTGGTCTGTCATCATGCAGAGGATAAGACTCTTGGGACATTGGCCTTGGTTAAAATCTATGGTCGCCTGTTAATAACTTGCAAAATGGAGATGTTGCACCTGCCTTTCCTCCGAAGCGACGACAGTGATGCAAAGGAGTGAAATGTTTCCTTCAAAACTCCCTGTGGTTTCTTCAACCTTTTCATTGGGGCATACCTGGTTACCTGCACTGCAGAAGGTGTTGGCAGAAGGAGTCTTTTCGACCTGCCACAGATTTGGTTGAATAAACATTGTGAGATTTGAACCACTGGAGACCTTCCCCCCCCCTTTTCTCTTTTTTTAAAAAATAAAGAACAAGCGCCATCTTCTTCTCTCCTACCTCGGTACTTTGCATGAATTCAGGCTTGCCTCAAATCAGGAACAGCACATAGAAAAGGGTCAAAAAATAAATCCCGGGGCAGAAAAAAATTAGGAAATAAATTGGTAATTTGAAAAATACTGCCTGAAAACTAGCAGCAGCAGTTCTGAACTTCTCCCTACCACTCTGTAATTACTGCCTGCATTTATAAGGTGAATGATTAACTCAATTGTCCCTGACGGCCAGCAGGTAAATACATAATTATGGGCTGTTGAAACAAGGTTATTGTTTACTTGATTGTCGGGCACCTGCTTTGAAAGACCTTTGATCTAACAGGTCGAGGCTCCAGTGAGACATGGTAGCTGGCAGGGGTCATTGACCGAGGGCCAGAGCATGTGTTGGTGAGGTGATTGTTGGAGGCACCACACACCTTCGGTTCTTCTCAAGGAAGCTGTTGCTAGTTTTAAGACAGTGTGCTCTGAGTTCCTGGAGACACTGGCCTTCTCTAAGGCTTAAGGGACTCACACAAGGAATGACACCCATTTGCGCAAAGCGGTGTTACTCAGTGTTTCACACTGTTCATTTTGCTCTTTATTATTCCATGTATAAGACTATATTTTTATCTAAAATTGTTGGACTAAAATTGAGGGTCATCTTATACATGGAAGTGAGCCAGGGAGAGAACCACGTGGTTGCAAAATGATAATTTTGGGTTGTAAAAGTTGGGTTGTCTTATACATGGGGGTGTCTTATAGACTGAAAAATATGGCATATTGGTCACATGACATTCCCGAAAATAGTGAGTAGATCCTATGGTTTAACAGGAGTAGGAGATGTATTTTGTTTGGTGGGGTTTGTAATATTTTTTAGGATTTGCATTTGCTGTATATTCTCTTGCTTTTGACTTGTTTGATCACCTGTTTAGGTCCTTTAGGATGTGTCCAGATGATACAGTATCATTGATAATGGATGTAGTACAGCCAGTGGAGTGAACCCTACTCCTTTTACCTGCTTTCTACTCTCCCTGGGAAGGAGTACAAATGCAAAGCAATTCGCCAATTGTCCCTTTTTTAAAAAAAAATTAAGAAAAACATTCTCCTAAGTTTAATGCTCCACCTATAGCGCTAAACTGATGCAGCACTAATTTAAAGGCTTAAAATGTCAGTTGGGTGCTATTTTGGGTGCTAAACATTAAAAGAAAGAAAGAAAACGATTTGAATGCCAGCAAAAGGGGTGGGTAAGAGGATTGTGAAAATGACAGAGAAAAGGTTCCTAGGATGTATGGATAGTTGAAACATCCATTCACAGGTAATTAAGCATTAATTGCAGAAATTTGCATCAACCTGGGCAAAGAAATCAGTGTGGTCATGCCCTAACTTTTCCCCACTCCAATTTTTTAAATACTTAAAAAAAACCACTACTAGTTTCTTTTCTTTCTACTGAATAATATGCATTCTGCTACAGACAGAAAAGCAACTGGTGTCTGGGAACAGAGTAGGGATGTTCATGAACATTAAAATGCATTATGGGGCTGGGATAAGCACCCTTCTCCCTGCCCTTGGCCTCTGCTCAAAAATGCCATTTCCAGCACCCAGTGGAAATAAGACTCAAGGTGTCGCCAAAGCTTGTGGGTCACTTATACATGTAGCTTGTGTTTCAGGTTGTCCCCTACACACACACATTTTTATCTTTCAGCGGACAGGTGAAGACCCATCTTCTTCAGGCAGACCTTTAACAACCATGACTAAATCCCTCAGTGCCTTTGTTTTGTTGAGTTTTAAAAGTTTTAAATGTTTTTAACCGTTCAAGTTTTTAAAATTAGTATTATTGTTTTAATAGTGAATTGCCTTGAGTTCCCTTATTGGGAAAAAGGTAACGGTAAAGGTTCCCACCACCACCACCACACACATGCGTGCTACTCATGTCCAACTCTAAGGGCAGCACTCATCTTCATTTCGAAGCCAAAGAGCCAGTGTTGTGCAAGTCCTTGGCCACATGGCCGGCATGGCTGCACAGAACACTGTTTACCTGCCCGCTTTTTTAAAAACGGCAGTACCTATTTATCTACTAGCATTTACATGCTTTCGAACTGCTAGGTTGGCAGGAGCTGGGGTTAACAACGGGAGCTCACTCCGCTACGTGGCACCCGGGATTCAAACCGCCGAGCTGTTGACTTTGCAGATGACAGTTTCAGTGCTCTAGTCCACTGAACCACCACAGCCTATAAATAAGACCAACCAACCAACCAACCAACTAATCAATCAGTCAATCAATACATCATCAGTCAGTCAGTCAGTCAGTCAATAAATCAGTCAATCAAATCACCTTTCCTTGAACTTCTCAGAAAGCAGGGTGGTCAGATTATAAGGGTTTCCTTACTTTAGATGTACAGTATGTGGGAATGCCAAGACCAGTTGAAAGGCCCTCCAGGACCTTCCCATCACATGTAACCTATTACCTTCCCTAGAGTGTTGGTCGTTATTTGGGTCTTCAGAACAACCACATGAGACTGTTTATTTCTCACAATGGTGGCTTAAAGGCCTCTTGAGAAGCATGCTTTGGTTTATATATACAGTGGTACCTCATCTTACGAATTTAATCAGTTTCGAATGCATGCTCTTAAGTCAAAGGTACTCTTAAATTGGGGTACCTATCTAAAAAACTGAAAAAATAAGTTAAAAATGAAAATATGAAAAAAAATTGCAAGTCAAGCAGACCATATCTAAAATTAGTAAGGCAGCAGCTAAAACACCATCAGTTTTCCACTCTTAAGTCGAATTGCTCTTAAATTGAGCTGCTCTTAAGTTGGGGTACCACTGTATATATAATTTATTAGCATATTTGTATCCATTTCACTGGCATTACAGATCCTGAATACAGTACAGGTATCTATGTGCACTATTGGTGAATGGCTGTTGGGTGAAGTTTTTTTTCATGGCCAACTCATGTTCTCTTTTTATCACTTTGACAATAAAAAAACTTGCTTACATTTTCTCTGATCAATGGATTCATTGATCAGTCAAGTGAGGAGCGGGGAGGGGGGGGCTTTTGATTAATTAACAATTTCAGGCACCTGCTTATGCTTGTGGAATCGATTCCCATTTGCTGGAGTTTTTTTCTTTAAAGGACTGCCTTCCACACAGAGTTGGTGGCCCAACCATTTTCAACCCTCCCCCCCTCCCCACCGCTACCAGTCCTTCCTTCCAAAAAAATAATTTTAAAGGAGACAGATTTCGACTCGTCCCCCCTCCCTCAATCACCAGAACACCACACTCTGGCTTTGAGCCTTTAAAAATTACTTCCAGACTGACAAATTAACTTGCCAACTGGAGAGAGAAGTTGGGGTGGGGGTGGGGGGAGCTTTGATAGCCAACCTACGTAAAGTCCAATAAAAGAATGACAGTTGATTGGCAGCTGTACTGTGCTTCTTGGGGAAGGCACAATCCATCTCTGCTTTTCCTAGCTCCGAGTTGTTTCTGGTTAATAGAGATTCCCCCCCTCCCCGAGGTTTTTTTTCCCCCTTAAGAAGCAAGAATTTTTTTAAATGGTGTGCCGTTCGAGTCTGGTGTATTAGAATCCATTTCCTTACAAATCTAGACAGGTGCACTAATGAATAAACTGGTTGTGCTCAGACTAGGGGCATGTACAGTATATCTGCACAGGAAACCTTGACCGGTGTGATTAAAATCACTTTGCCACTCCTTCTGGAGTTCAAGGACACCCGTGACTTCTAAAAGAAAGTTTAGAAGTGGTGGTTTTAGGCATCTGTTCTCAGAGTTCTCTAGTTGTGACAGCCAGCGCTTAGGCTAACAAGGAGATTCTGGGAGTTGTAGTCTAAAAATAGGGGCTTCCCCATGTTCCAGTCCTACTCACTGTGGTCCAACGGTCTTCAAGCCGCCTTCAGCCATAGAGGGAAACCTTCTTCTTCTTCTTCTTCTTCTTCTTCTTTATTATTATTACAGTGGACCCTTGTATAACAGACAGCTTGTATAACAGAAAATTTGTACAACATAAAAATTTTTGGAGATAGGGGAAATTTGTTTAACATAATCGCCTATGGGGAAAATCCGTACAACATAAAAATGGGATCACTCCGTTTTCAATGCATTCCTATGGGAATTTGTATAAAGGAAAATTTGCTTAACATAATTTCATTTGGAACGAATTAATTCCTTTATACAAGGTACCACTGTATTATTATTTAACCACCATCACCCAATATTTTGGCCAGACTCTCAGTGAGATGCCCAGGTCTTTGGCAGTAAGCCTGGCATGTATGT
>JAHTLZ010000045.1:6996109-7009675 GCA_023846285.1 Phrynocephalus versicolor | reverse complement strand
TATACCGCTCCATCTAGCTACATGGCTACTCTGGGCGGTTTACAAACTGAACAGAAATCAAACCATAAACAGTAAAATACAATATAACAGATAAGTATAAATAAAAACACTATAACTAGTAAACAATATATAACAACAGCATAGAACAAGAGCAAGATGGACTACAGATAAAAGCAAATAAATATATATAAGCAATCATTATTAAACTGCCATCATTATCAAACAGATTAATACCTGGGGAAAGCCTTTTAAATAGCCACGTCTTTAGATGCTTCTTAAAGACTGGGAGGGAAGGTGCTAGACAGATCTCAGGAGGAAGTTGGTTCCAGAGCCGAGGAGCCGCCACTGAGAAAGCCCGATTTCTTGTCAGAGTTACGGGCCTCCTTCAGCGACGGCACCCTCAGATGTCCTGCCTGAGATGATTGGGTGTTATGGGCAGTACTTTGCGGCAGGAGCTGTTCTGTCAGATAGCAAGGTCCTAAACCGTTTAGGGCTTTATATGTCGTCGTTAAGACCTTGAAACCAATGCGGAAGTGAATCGGCAGCCAGTGCAGCGCGGCCAGCGTGGGGGTTATATGTTGATGTTTTCTTAACCCTGTAACTAATCTAGCCCCAGAATTCTGCACTAGCTGGAGCCTTCACACTAATCTACAAGGCAGCTTAGCATGTGTTTAGAAGGGGTGCTCCCTCAAGTGGTAAAAAACAGCTGTTTGTCATAAAGCCTGCTTTTTCTTACCTCAATATTTTGCATTTGGCATGCTTTGGAATGTTGCGGTTTGGTCGTTACACGACAATGGGTCACATTCTGTACAAGTGAAACAAAGCAGCCGTTACTGCTGTGGTTAATAATGATGGCAGCTTTAAGCCATTGTCCAGGTTGGGGAACTGGTGGCCCTTCATATTCTGGACTCTAATTTCCCTTTAGCCCAAAGCAGCATTACCAGTGGTTGCAGATGGTAGTGGTTACAAAATTTGGAGAACTTTTCTGTGGATTAGTCAATAGCTGATTCGTTACAACTGCAATAAGAGTTCAGGAGACTTATTAGCTTGCTTATTTATGCCATTATAAGGTCATGTGTAGTAGTGTGACATGGTACAGTACTTTATTTCCTTGGGAAGATCTTAGATATAACAGTTCCTACTGTTCTAAGTAGCAACTAGAGGAGACCAATTTGAATCAGTGTATTTATAGAGCAGTTGACTTAGTGTGCCTCCCTCCCTCTGGACTCTTTGGGCCTACTCCAGTGTGAATAACTAGCCTTATCAAAAGGATTTCAGCCAATGGGTGATAGCATTTATTTACTAAATTAGAAGATCTAGTAAGTATCTTTCATTAACTCCCAAAAAGGCAGCTAAACTGAGGTTGGTATAGTATGCCTATCAAATTTAATCAGTTGGTTAATCACTTAAGAGGTAGATGATTAATGAAGTAAAATTATACGATTCTTTGACAACCCAAAGAATTATGTACTGTATTTAGAAAGCTGTGCCAGCAGAGCACGGGGATAATAAACTTCTTTCAATGACAAATACCTCCTATCACCTAGAAAGGTTTTCCATTTAGCTGAACCATATTTGGTGCCCTATAATTTCAACCCATTCTTAGCCGGATGATGATGCTGATGATGATGATGATTTCTGAAATTATTTCTGCAAAATTTCCACTTTGACCCTATTAAAATTCATTTTCAACGTGCCAGTATTACAAATTTTACAGCCTGTCAGTTTTACAGTTACAAAAAATAATGTTTTAAAACCTGGTTTAAGGAAGGCAGAGCACTGGATATAAAATAAAGGCGGCAAAATTACAAAATGAATGCTCAAAAATAGCAGCAAGGATTTCAGAAGCTAAAAGAAATGCAAAAACCAAGCCTATCTCTTTTCCATCTCAAACCTTCATAACAGAAAAATAGTTTGTTTGTTTGTTTGTTTGTTTGTTTTTAATCTATTTACAATATTTTAACATTGTCTTTCTCCTTAAAATGCATTGTAAAATTAAAAGGAGAAAGGTGGGGTAAAAATACTAAAAAATAAATAAATAAAAAGGACCCAACACAGCTTACATTATTAAGAACACAATATTAAAAGCTAAAAACAGTGCTTTGTCCTCCTACCTTGAATGGGGGTCTGTGTGTTTGGACTCAATGACTTGTAGGTCCCTCTATGATTCTACGAATTATTGAAATATTTTAAAAGAATTATTAAACATATTAAAAGTACTAGGTAAAAGCATTGCCAAGAAAGATTTAAAGAAACAAAAGTGCAAACCAGACTGTGCTAAAAACCTCTTAAAACATCAGTTAGGAAAAGCCTGCCTGAAAATGACATTTTTACCTGCTTGCTGCTGGATAGCAAAGAATCTAGGAGCAGCAACAAATACCTGCTTCCCAGAATTAGTGCCAAACGCTGATAAGACCTTGCTTTTACATACATGCCAGGCTTACTGCCAAAGACCTGGGCATCTCACTGAGAGTCTGGCCAAAATATTGGGTGATGGTGGTTAAATAATAATACAGTGGTACCTTGTATAAAGGAATTAATTCGTTCCAAATGAAATAATGTTAAGCAAATTTTCCTTTATACAAATTCCCACAGGAATGTATTGAAAACAGAGTAATCTCATTTTTATGTTGTACGGATTCTCCCCATAGGTGATTATGTTAAGCAAATTTCCCCTATCTCTGGAATGTTTTATGTTGTACAGATTTTATGTTATACAAACTGTTTGTTATACAAGGGTCCACTATAATAAAAACAATTATTCCACTGACACAGGGTACCGTTGGTTACATGGAGAAACACCACATCAACAGCGCTAGAACCTGGGATGCAGGAGATCAGCAGTCAGACATGGACATATTTTCATTTCTTTAGACGGGTCAGGGGGTTTACATTAATAGCTAGATAGCTCAGGGGTTTAGGTATCTGGTTGTGGAAGAAGTTGGGAGTTCAGTTCCCCTTGGGTTCTTTTAAGGAGAAAGGCAGGGTAAAAAAAAGTCATGAATGAATGACTGCATGTGGAGATTCTCAGCCATCCAGGTGAGGTTACCCAGGACTTGAGTCGTGGCAACTGGACTTCTTTTCTTGAGGGATCAAAGCTTTTCGCTACTCACTCAAGGAGCTTCTTCCATTTGTCATGGCTTAGCTACCAGAGAACGAATGAATGGTGCCTCTTGGGAGAAAAGTCAGCCTGGGTAGTCCCAGGGTGCTCCCAGAAGGAGATGGTACACCGCTTCTCAGTAAAGTGGTACCTCGGATAACGACAGTAATTCGTTCTCCGAGGTTGCTCGTTATCCGAATCTCGTTGTTATCCGAAATGCAGTTTCCCATAGGAAAAAATGGGAAACCTATTAATCCATTCTGGAGCTTAGTAAAAAGGCACAGACACCTGTTGTTGGTTTTTTTTGCTTAAAACTCTTTATAAAGTGCACTTTAAAGGTACAGATGCAATGCCACCCGGGATAACTCTTTTTTACTGATGCATGCTGGAAATTCATTATCCGAGGCAGTCCATAGGAAAATCCGTTATCCAAGGCAGCCCATAGAGAAAATTCGTTATCCGAGGCAGACCTATACCTAGAATTGTGATTCGTTATCCGAGGCAGCCCTATACCTGGAAATTTGCAGTCGTTATCCAAAAAATTCGTTATCCGGGGCACTCATTATCCGAGGTACCACGGTACAGTCAAAAACCTTGGTAAGGGTTGTCATAAGTTAGAATTGACTGGATGACAGACAAGTATCGCTACCAAGTTCTTAAGGGAGCCAAGATGGGAAACATCCAAACCAAGTTAAGCACTTGTAAGTGGGTTAAATATGTGTCTCAGTCTCCACTGGCTGAAATACATGGCACTTTCTGAGTGCCTGGCTTTGGCTGGATTGTGCCCTTGTGTGTATTTTTTTTTAAAGCAGGCCAGATGGAGGAAAGAGTGAATCTAGTGCAAGTGGTAACAATTAATTATTCTTCCATTCTGTTCCCAGCACCCCCCCCCCCCGCCTTCAGTGCTGTCGCATCTGAGGAGAAGTGTTCATTTGACATTTAAGATGGATAAAAAGAAGTTCCTGCTTCGGCTTCAAACTGCTGTTCAGTCTCTTTCCTCCCCGCCCCACCCCATGTTCACGAGTGACTGAAAGCAATGAGAAAGGAAGATTTGTTTCTTGGCATTGGAGTTTTATGTGGGTGTCTCTTGAAGAAAAGATACATACATGGCAGGAGTGGCTTTACAGCAACTGAAAACAATCATTTCGGGCAGTTAAAGAGAATCGCGGCATTATAATGAGACAAAGGGATAGGATTGTTATTATGATGGGGGCAAAAACCAATCAAGGCCATCTCTCCACCATTAGGCGAGGTGAAACAGTTCCGATTTTTGGATACTGTGAAGGATACACCAAATTCTCACTTGGTTTGGTTTGTGTTTTTTACTGGGTTTGGAACGTACATCGTTCGGAGGTTCTGCCCAAAGTGCCAACAACATCTTGGATTGTCTGCCTCTGATAGTCCCCTTTATAACATGGGTTGTCTGTGGCAGTCATTTCTGTCATGGAAGTAGTGTTTTGGATAGCTATGTTTGATCTTGCTGAGAAAGAAGGATGGAGGCCAGAGATAATAGTGATCCATGTTGAGGAGTAAAATTGGAGTTGCCTTGGTAAACATAGTTTCACCACACTTCACTTGTACATTAACAGTATTTTTGGTAAGTGTGGTTGGAAATGACGCTTGATCAACACCTCCTAAGGTAGCAGATATTAAGCCAATAAACTGCCCAAGTCGCTGCTAATGGTGCTGTCCAAAATTTCTGAGAGGTATAGTCCAAGAACACCTTGGACTACAGTTTCTGGGACCCAAGCTTGGGAACCACTGGGTAAGGCTGATGTGGAGACACACACAGATAGTGTAAGTCTGGCTCAAATTCCTCTAGTGAGCATTATGGTTGAATGAGGACTAAGCACCCAGATCACCCAAATCTTGGTCCGGCACCCTCACCACTTACCACAGCAGCTTGCTCTGTCTTGATGTGACCATGCAAGTGTGCAGAGATGTGTGATTGCTTTGTGAGTCCATGTACTAAACGAAAATGCCTTGGTCAGTATTTGGAAAGGGGCGAGAGGTTATTGGGATTCCAGTTAATGGGAATCATTCAGTGCAGCCTAAATAGCTTTTTGCCTGGCTTCTCAGGAAAGACAGTATTTCTGTGACCCTGAAGACACACACTTTATCAAAATGATGTCTGGAGAAGCCACATTGTCACAGTTCTTCCACTGTGCCTTTGGCACTTTGGGGCCGGCGCAGCAGAGTAACCCCAAAATGTTGGGGGGGGGGAGACACGTATCCCCCTAGCCATGAACCTCTCCTGCATGGTGCTGAAGTAACACAGGAAAGGGCCGTGCCATTGCACGGGAAATACTGGATTGTTCCTTCTCCTGTAAATGTCAATTATGTACAGATACTAAAATATGTTGGACGCTGCTTTTACTTTCACAAACAAGGAAAGCTTTTCCAAAGCCTGTTGGCACACTGTCCAGCATATTATTTCATTACTGACTTGGCAGAGATAAGTGCTTCAGTGGCCAGTTCTAGAACAATCCCTTGCCTTCCCCACAATAGCGGCATCTCACATAGTTTTCTATGTGGTTTTCTTCCCAGCTGGCCTACCTTGTTGTTGTTGTTGTTGTTGTTGTTGTTGTTGTTGTTGTTGTTGTTGTTGTTGTTGTTGTTGTTGTTGTTGTTGTTGTTGGGCATTCTCTCTCTTCCTCTCTCTGTCTCTCTTTCTCTCAGCTGAAATAAAATAATTATATTTTCAATAAGAAACTATTTGCTGTTTTTTCTTGATGCCACAGATCTGCACCCTGAGGTTATTGGCTTATTCTGTCCGAGGGTAGAGCTGGCTGTTATCCTACCATAGTCATACTAACCTAACTCTATCTCCTCCCTCCTCCCCATTTTAATGCCTAAAATGAAAGAAGGGAGGCTTTAGATACAACCCGAAATATTTTGATGAAGGATTTAACCTGAGCCATACGGCCATTTCAGTTGAACGACATTTAGTCATTCAAAGCACAACAGTGTTCAGGTCTACCAAGAGCAAACTGCTGAGTGCTTTGGGGCTTATGCTCGTGCCCCTGAATATTGGATTGCCCTCTTGATCTGTGTTCCTGTCTTTAATTGCCTTGGGAGTAAGACCTGCTGCCCCAGTGGCACTTCATTCTGAGTAAACAGGCAGAGGACTGTGGCATCAGTGTTTTGTGGGGAAATTAAGGGATGTTGATACGTCTAAAGGCAACATCCTGAAAAATAAACAAGCTAGTATTGCAAAGAACTAACTTTGATAATGTAATACACCCTAATAATTAAATTTATGATGTTCTGTATTCTCATGTAAAAGGTAACATGTTACGTGGTAACTTGTCTTTTGGGTTATTTATTTGTTATTTATTTATTTGATTTATATACCGCAACCATCTAGCAAAAAAGCTACTCTCAGCAGTTTACATACTTAAGCAAAATACAAAAACAGATTAAACAACTTAAAATAGTGAATAAAAACTAATCAATCAGACCAACATGAGGTAAATAATCAAATCATCATAATAAAAAGAACAAATAAGTACAAATACAATGAATCAAAACCATTTAACAATTCAAAATAAGAACAGATGGAAAAAATAAAGAACTAATAGAAAATTATCATAAGGCGGGGAGAAATAAGAGTGTACTATTTATATAAGGAGGTTGAAACAGAATGATCACAGAAGGCCAACCTATAAAGCCAGGTTTTCAGTAGTTTCTTGAAGGCTTGTAGTGAGGACACCAGGCGAATCTCTTGTGGAACTTGGTCCCACAGGTGAGGTGCAACCAGCAAGAAGGCTCATTTCCTTGTTGATACTTTCCGGGCGTCCCTCGGGGTCGGTACCTGCCTGGCTTGAACAAGTGATCATACAGGCACTGATACACTTTTGCTTCCAAGCTGCTATAATGATAAACAAGATAGCTTCAAAGGATAGGAGGATTCATTCCACTGCTAGTTAGGATTTTCCACTCCCCTTAGTTTATTACTCTCAAATTATTTAATTTCTTCCTCATCCTCTTGCCCTTTCAGGCATTCTTTTGGGCTGAAAGGTTCTAAATCTGTTTTTTTTCTCTGAGCATTTGCTTTATGGTTATTGACTGGCAATAGGACTACAAAACATACCTCCCATGTTTTTAAACAACTGCTCAAAACTACAGTTCATTTCTGGTCCAGACCAAAGGTACCAGAGCAGGGCCTTTTTAGTAATGGCATCCCTATGGTAGATTGCTGTTTTCAGAGCACTTTGGTTGCCATTAGCTCATCTGGGTGAAGAAAAGAGAGATTTAAAATAACTGTGAAAGTATTTTAAGGGATAGTGTGGTGTTCAGATATGTTACAAATTTGATAGCGGCAGTCTTAATACCTCAAAGATTTTTAAGATAGTGTAAGCCATTCTGAAACTGTTTTGACCGAATTTGGATAGCAAGTCTTTCTATTAAACAAAGCAAAGAATCTGTAGGCACCTTTAACTGCTTGTGTTCCCTTGTAGCTTTAATGTAATGTTGTCTATTATTGCTGTAAGATGTCTCTCAATTCCCTGTTCTTAATACTTGAACGTCTCTTAATTGTACTGGGCTGTATATTATCCCTCATTCTGTAAGCTGCCTTGGGTCCTATTTCCAAGGAGAAAGGCAGGGTAAAAATAGTCTAAAATAATAAATAAAATAATAATAGTACAATGGTACCTTGTATAAAGGAATTAAATTTGTTCCAAATGAAACTATGTTAAGCAAATTTTCATTTATACAAATTTCCCATAGGAATGCATTGAAAACAGAGTAATCCCTAATTGGGACCATTTTTATGTTGTACGGATTCGCCCCATAGGCAATTCTGTTAAGCAAATTTCCCCTATCTCCAGAATGTTTTGTGTTGTACAGATTTTATGTTTTACAAACCGTTTGTTATATCAGGGTCCACTGTATAGCGTAGTAGCCTTAGAGGGGCAGACCTAGGACTCGGGAGTCATGGCTTCAAATCCTTGCTCAACTGAGAGAAATCACTGGGAGTGAAAAGCATAAATCACTCCTTAAACTTTGCACATACCATGAAAACTATTTGTGCACCATAAGTCGAAAGCAACTTGGACGGTTACTTCACGTCCTTCCTTGTTCTGCGACTAGTTTTGTATTGTGACAGTGTTGGTTGTGATCACGTGGTTTTGTCCCTATTTAGTCCCTGTCTCTTTTTTCTCACATTTGTGATAACTTGTCTCGTGACAACTGTTACTTCACGGTCTTGTTCCGTGACAAATTCTGAATTTATCTTGCTTTCTTAACCTTTTTAAAAATATCATAAATAAAACTTTTTTTGATATTTCGATTTACTGGTCTTCCGGGATTTACACGTCAATGCTACAGAATTTTCAGTACTTTCTTTAATAAACATTTGTGCTGCATGGTGTTTCCTGTAGGAAAACTAATGTTGAATGCTGCTTCGGCCGCTGACCACTAGGTAAAAACTGGTTGTTGTGTAACAGTTGTTACCACACAGTCCCTTGTCTTGGAACAGAAACTGGGAACAAATTGTGACAAGAGAATACCCCAACCCAGCGCCAGGTACAGTCTTGTCACACTCTGATCCTGCTCCGGGGGCATGGTCGAGACAAATTTCAGCTGTTGCGCAACGGATGTAAGATTTTTTGTACCGGTCTCAAGCGCAACACTTACAGAGACGAAACGGACGTGAAGTAACCGCCTTGATGGTACATAACAGCAACAAAGAATTAGGCTATCCTTTCCTGTTAATTTGTCTACTTAAAAACCTCATCTTAAGGAAACTTGTTTGCTGCCGATGTACTTGTTGAGCATAATCTTATGATGAGGCATCTAGAAAGCAAACGAGAGGCACAGGGAGAACAATCATATAAGGCAGGGCTGTCCAACTTTGAACAGGCCGAGGTCTACTTTTTCTGGCGCAAAGTGCCTGAGGGCTACTACACTAAAACCTCTACTTACGGATTTTATCCGTTCCTAGCACATGCTCATAAGTAAAAAAAAATTGTAAGTAGAGCAGTGGTTTCCTATAGGAATGCATTGAAAATCAATTAATGTGTTCTGGAGGGAACAGATTTCGATGCATTCCTATGGGAAGACTGATCATGCACGCACTTTCCTTGCACCTGCTCGAACGGGTGTGGGGCGGTGCAAGGAGGTCTCATGCATGTTTGCACAGATCACCACTTCCAAGGGACAACCCACATGACCATGTACATGCCTCCCTTGCACCCGGCTCGAGCAGCGGACTGCACCATAACCCTTGAACTGCCCCACCCAGCTGAGGCAGTGGGCTGGCAGACTGAGAACTTTGCTGGGGCAGTGGTGGTCCCTGGGATGGGGGAGGGAGGGGTGGAGAACTTATCCCCTCACTTTTATTGATGGCCAGCGGGCTACTTTTGAACCCTTCGTGGGCTACCGGTAGCCTGCGGTCTACCTGTTGGGCAGACCTGCAGGCCCCTTCCAATTCAATCATTCTGTGTTTCTCTGATTGTTTTTATACCTGCTAAAGTGGCTTTGATACCTGCTACTTCTTAAATCTGATTTGGCTTCTCCTGTCTAGAAGCTCTCTGCTTCTGCCCAGAAGCCATTAGGAAGGGAATCTTCTTGGTCCCATTGAATTCATCTTTTCTAGTGAACCAGACAAACCCCTGCTCTTTTGAGGAGTTTCCTGGTGAAAATCTCTCAGATTTTCTCTCAGAAAATCTCTTTTTGAAGGCAAAGCAAATGGGAAGTGCAGGCCCTAAGAATAACTTGGACACTTTCCTCTCCCCCCCCCCCATTTAATTACAGCTTCCAGAGTTTACTACCACTGGCCATGCTGGCTGGGGATTCTGGAAATAGTAGTCCAAACTGAAATATTTTTGATCATTGGCTAATCCATTTCTTCCTCTTCTGTACAAGGTTAGACAGGAGGAGGTGACAGACTCCTGAGGGAGCAAAGTGGACCCCAAATAACCCCAGAGTGCCATTTTGAAAAGCTCCCCTCACATTAAGAAACAACCACCACCTTTCCTCAAGACCGTGAAGATAAAAGTACTGGGATGGGGCCTTAGCTTCTTATAACGACTAACATATTTATTTCACAGTCATTTTTTGTGGATTGCAGCCAGCTTCTTCAGACACATGGGGTGAAAGATTATCCGCGGGTGTATAGTCAAACATGCATTGTGGAATGAGGATCTGTCGAGGAAGGATGCAGATACCGATAATGAAATTTCAGATTGACGGTAGCATTATTAACACAAGTCCATTGCTATTTCTTGTGCGAATAATACTACTTTCACTTTGAAATTCCATTTTCCATCCTTGCATGCATGTCTTCACCCCCACAGCGTATACTTGTATGCAAACCTGTAGCTAATATTTCACTCTGTGTGTCTCGGCAAGTGGATTATACTAAATCTGTTAATCTTTTTTTTTTAATCTTGTTTTTTTAAAGTATTGTATGCTGAAACAGGCTAACATGGCCACCACTCTGAATATTTCTTTCGTTTTCTGTTTAGAGAGGGTTTATATAACGTATATCTGAAAATGTGCATTCTGAGTGGGTACAGCCCATTCTGCCAGCTCAGGATTGTACCCTTTCATCAATAAACCAGGCTTCTCACAGAAGTCACGAGGGGTTTGGATTTCTTCATCCTTAAAAAGATGTCGTGTGAATCCCTCCTAACTTGGGCGTCCTCTTGAGTTGCATTCACAGGTTTAGTAAAACATCATCTGAACTCAAAAGCAGAAGCATACAAGGATCTGAAAAAATTGGGTAGAAGCACCTTGAGTTCGGCAGCTTATTGTTTTTTTCTTCTGATAATCAGCATCAAACTTTAATATTCATTTTAGAACCACAGAGCTGTAAGAGACCCTACAGATCATTCAGTCATAAACCTGTTTTGATGCAGCACAGAGAGATTTACTTTGATAACCATAAGCATTTATTCCTTGAAGCTACTGAAGGCTAAAGCCAGTGTCACTTTCTCCCCTCAAACTACAATGGCCAGCTTCCCCCATTCAGTTCTTGGGTATCCTGCTTTGGAGATTTGGAATGTGTGTGTGTGTGTGTGTGTGTGTGTGTGTGTGTGTGTGTGTGTGTGTGTGTGTTTGTTTGTTTGTTTGGGTGAAGGGAGGGCCTGTTAAGCAAAAACTGATGAGAATAAAGGCCATCCTCTCTACCCGTTTTAGATTTGCAATTCCCCAAAATCTCCAGATTCATCGAGGATCCTGTTGGCTGGAGAATGCTGGGAGCTATAGTCCCAAAAGGAAATTTCCCCGCTCTTTGGTCCACAAACTGAAGAGGGCATTAAAGATGGAAGAGAGACACTTTTGGAGCCGGAGAAGGGGGGAGGACGGGAGTCAAAAGCGATCGCCTCCCTTAGAAAACTGGAGTATTGGCAGGAGTGCCTCCCCAGCAGGGCCGTGAAGGAGTGTCACAGCAGGTTCCTCTTTCTGCTGCCCGTTCCCGTTTCCCTTCTTGGCTCCTCTGAGCAAACGCCGTGTGTTTCTCTCCCTCCTCCTTCTGGTTCTTTGGCAGGGGCAAAGAAAGAACCCAGGTGGCTCTCGCCCATGGATCCAGCACTGAGGGAAGAATGTTGCTATGGCTGGTTTTGCATCAGGCAAGCTACATATGCTTTGCATTGGTCCTTCTAGCCTGGTGGACATCTTCTGCTGTGGTCCAAGACTTGTCATTTTAGGTTTGGACCCTACAGGAGCTCAAGAAGTGGGAACTTGGCTGCTGAGTGGTGTATCCCATTGAAATGTGGAATAGTGATGGACGCATCTCGGAAGAATCACCCTACTTTTTTGTTTGGTTGGTTGCTTGGTTCCAAAACCAACCAGAGACCTTTGGGTAGTGGGCGGCATATAAGTTGTAAAAATAAATAAATAAATAAAACCAGCAACCTTTCAGTGTTTCAAAGGAGAAAATCTTATTAGCAAGCAGTCTTGGGGCTTAACTTTACATTATTTAGCTCCTTTTTGTACTCCTAATCCAGATGTGAGACAGGATAAAATTACCTACCTTGACTCTACTAATTTGTCTTGCTTTCTGGAAAGTGAACTGGTGCTGAATCTTCATTCTTCATGACATTTTAAAAAGCAAAGCAGTTTAATGATGCAGGCTATGCAGTGGCCCTCAAACTTAATATTCAGTTTACTGCAGGGATGAGTGAACCTCAAACTGGGACCAAAACCAGGTTGTAAGCAGAGTCTTGGTTGCAATACTGCTGTTTAATCACTGTGCCACTAGCTGGAACAGACTAACAACGCGCTGGGTGAAAAAATATTTTCTTTTGTCTGTTCTCACTCTCCCAACCCTCAGTTTGAGTGGATGTTCCCTCTAGTTCTGGTATTTTGTGAGAGGGAGAAGAGTGTCCCTCTGTCCACTTTACTCATGCCCTGCATTATTTTGTATGTCTCAATCATATCCCCCCTCAGGCCCCTTTTTTCCAGACTAAAGAGCCTCAAATGTTTTAGTCCTTAACCTCTGTCTCCATAGCCAGATACCTAAACAACTGCGGAACAGCACAAAAAGTTTACTTTCAGACTTTTCAGTGTAGGTGATAAACCGGAAATCATCTGATTGGTATCTCAAGGGGGTGGGGGAAACAGAGAGCCTTGCTTAGGTCCACAATGGCTACATATTAGGAGAGCTTGGGAACATTTGCAACTACAATCCCCCTAATCCCCTTGTCAGTGTGATTGTTAGACTTGCTGGCTGACTGGGGATTCTGAGAATGGATGTCCTCCCCACCAACCAATAATAATAATAATAGTAATCTGTTTTTATCAAGCTTTCCTTATTGGAGGTCTGAGTGTGCTGAAATGACCAGACCTGGCCAGCTTTGAAAATTCTTCCCTTGTGAGCTGCCGTATCCATCCCACACGTTTTGAGGCATCTTGTGGGGGGAGGGGAGTGCCGGGCCGGGAGTGCCATTCTTGGATGGTGTAAAAGGGATGGCTTTGGCTCTTGGCAGCACCACATTCCAGATTGGCAGGATTAGTATGACTTGCTAAACAGCCCCCACCCCCCACCCTCACCCCCACCCCACCCCCTGCTTGTGCTTGGCCTGGGCCTGCTCCAACTCCTGCTTAGGCTGTAATCCATTGCTTTATTTTCATATGGTGGAAGAATCTGCACTGTGGCATCCATGTGGCTGTGTCGAACCAAGCCTGGGGTTTTGCCAGTACTGTACCTTGTACTGAAAACAGAGCAATAATAAAATGAAACTTTTTAAAAAAAGAATCCATGCCAATGTAATTCAGATTAATTTACTAATAAATAAGTAAGAATACTGTACCATTATCTGTACAAGTTATGCAAAACAAGAAAGTTGCCATACATACATACATACATACATACATACATACATACATACATACATACCCCAGGTTTCTTCTAAAGAGGACCTTAGCTAGTTTTCATCTATCTCACACTACTACTACTACTACTACTACTACTACTACTACTACTACTACTACTACTACTACTACTACTACTACTACTA
>JAHTLZ010000045.1:6962336-6991575 GCA_023846285.1 Phrynocephalus versicolor | reverse complement strand
TTTCCTCGATGTTCATTTAAAGCTTTAGCACATTAGCAATCTTGCATTGATTATTAAAACAACTCTACAAGATAAAATGGTCAGTCAATAGCTTTCATAATTAATCAAGTGTTCATGGACAAATCAGAAACTGTGTTTCTTCAAAGCCAGAGGTAAATCATTCAAAGATTTTAACTGTCTTGTCAGTCTGGCTTATTCGTTGTATCTTCTCGCTTCCCCTTGTTTTTCATCTCAAGAAAATATTGCATTTTGTATTTACTCCAGTAAATCTGTGAGGCATTTAAAATATACATTTATTTTGTTATTAAAGAAATCGATTCTAGCTTTTACAGAAGTTGAAGATGTTATTTTACAAAGAATCATTTTGCCAAATTATGGGACATAGTGCCCTTATTGATGGCTGAAGATTAAGAATTCTGGCATTGTGAATACTGTAACATAATCTACTGCCTCAATGAGACGCTGAATGAAATACAGATTATATGGTGAAACAGTAAAGCATAATTTGCTATTAGTGGGTTGGTAATAATTACCAGTCTCGAAGCTGTTCCCCCTTCTCTCCTCATGTAATCTTTACTCTCTGCTGTAACAGCCTTTCTCATTGACATTATGATTATACCAGCTGCCCTTCTGATCCAGAATATCTAGTTGATGGGAACGCTAAAATGCAATTACAAAAACTGTATGTTGTATCCTCATTATAAGATACAGGGCTATTTCCAGTGACCTAATATGTAAGCTTGCAAAGCAGGGGAGCATTGCATTGTTAGCAGGGCTTTCTCTTCGTGTCACTTGGGGTGGTCTTTTAAAAGCATTTTGTTGCAACAGAAAAATAAAACCAGCTGTGCTGCTCTGTACCTTTCAGAACCTAGATTCCATATCCTAGCCATTTTACCCTACGCAAACTCCCACCCTTGTACTTACCCTTGGCCCGCAAGCAGATGTCCGAGAAGCTGCAAGGCCCGTTGTGTTTTCCCTCCTTCTGAAGATCCACACGTATATCTGCTGATACCTTCAACATGCCCTGCACTCAACGCCGCAGTCTGGGTTCATTAAAATACTGGCATGGACAGAAGAATGAAATGTTCAATGTTATTCCAAAAGGTTTCTATAGGCAACCAAAATGTTAAGCACCTGCCAGAAATGGTTAAATTTCTCCTTCTCTTTCTCTGTCTTCTGCCAGAATGGGCTAAATTGCCCCCTCTTTAAAAAAAGAAATACAACCAATTCAGATTGTCAGACTATATAATGTATAATAATAGAGAACCTTGAATCTACATAGTAAGGGGGGGGGGAGAATCTTTGTGCAGTAGACCTACTAACTGTAAAGCTGCCTGCTTGTCATTTTCCAAAGTCATTTATTCAACACATTGTATAATGAAAATCCCTTTATAAGGCTTTTCTTCTTTTTCTTTGAAGTGAGGAGGAAAACAAGAACAATGAAGATCATTTGATAGGGACTTCGGCGTTTTTCTATCAGCCTCTATCCACTTCGTATTTCCCTCCCGTTCTCTCTGCCTGCACGTACATTAGGCATATGTTTGGAAACCTAATTTTGGCATCTACTATCTAATCTTGTAAAAAGATTTGCCCACAAGTGGTTATATTGAGTGAGATTATAAACACTGCCGTAAAGTAAATTACAGGTCAGCCTAGAAGTACACCATGCAGTCAAATATTATTGTAAGCCTCGCTTGTTATTCAAAGCCTAGTGCTGTGAGTGTGTGCACACACAAGTATGAGTTCTCTCTCTCTCTTTCACTCTCTCTCTCTCTTATCATCTCACTATGTTGTCTGTCTGCGTCTAGAGAGAAAGAGATGCTGTGTGAGCGTCAGGCAGGTTAGTGTGTTCCCTAACAAATCCAGGCAGGTTCTGCATTTTTGGAATGAATAGGTTATTAAGTTCTCATTCATCTGTCAAGATATGTGTTTCTTCCCATCCTTGCCATCGTTTCAGTCTCTGAATACTTCTGCATGAGCTAGACCAGCGAAACAGAAAATGCAATAAAAATGTTCTCATTTTATATAGATGCTGCTTCATACTTGGAGTGACCATTGGTCTCTTTGGCTTTGGGCTACTTTCGTCATGGTCTCAAGTAAAGGCCCAAGACTCATATAAGTTGTTGGGTTTTTTTGTTTTTGTTTTTGTGTGTTTTGTTTTGTTTTTAGAGCCTCATGGCGCAGTGGTTAAATGCCTGTACTGCAGGTAAAACTGCTCACGACCTGGGGTTCAATCCCAGGTAGCAGGCTCAAGGTTCACTCAGCCTTCCAGCCTTCCGAGGTTGGTAAAATGAGTACCCAGCTTGCTGTGGGGACGGGGGCAATGTGTAGCCTGCATACTATAATTAAAAAACTGTAAACCGCCCAGAGACTACTTGAAGTAGTATGGGGCAGTATATAAGCAGAGCACTTTGCTTTTTTTTTCCCTCTGTGTATCCCAGCATCCTTCTTGGGGGCAGTAGGAGTGTCTGGCAATTACTTTCTTGAACCTTAGCTTTTTCGAGTTGTACATTTCAGGAAGGGAAAGTGCTTATCATATGCATAATTATCCAAGAATATGACTGCAAGATGTGGCAGTTACCATGGGTGCATGAACCCTTTGCATAAGGCAAGACATTCACCTAGGACTGTCATGTCCTGTTAATTTAATGTGAATTGGTGAGCGACGATCCCAATAGAGGGGAAGGTAACTCTCTCCCCCATCCCCAGCTATGCTGTTTGGGTCCTCCATGTTCTGAGTCAGTATAACACAGAATTCCAAAGTGGCAGGGTGAGTCTCTCTGTTTTCCTTATAGGCTT
This sequence comes from Phrynocephalus versicolor, assembly GCA_023846285.1. Lineage (NCBI taxonomy): Eukaryota > Metazoa > Chordata > Lepidosauria > Squamata > Agamidae > Phrynocephalus > Phrynocephalus versicolor. The sequence goes on along the minus strand of JAHTLZ010000045.1, from coordinate 6,988,776 downwards.
CCTGAATCCACCTGTTGGATATTACAGAAAATACGATGAGGGAACTAAATTAATCTTCTGTCTAGAGATGGGCACAAACCTTGGTTTGTAGGTTCATGCCAGTTTTACTCATGGCACCTGTGCATTCCATTCCCCTGCCCCCCTGGCCAGTGACCCACTCACCAGCCAAGGTGCACTCCTCTTTGGCTGTTCGACCAATCCCCAGCAGGAGCATGGGTTTGCCTGTCCCACCTCCTTGACTGAGTGGGCAGTCATCCAAGGAAGTTGTTGGGGAGGAAAGTCTCTGCTCCTGCCAGAAACTGGTTGAACCAGCTGAAGAGGAGGAGGAGAGGAGCATGATGCATGCTGGTGAGTGGAGGATCCAGCCAGAGAGGCAGGGAAGAGAAGGCACTAAAACCAAGGTTTGTGTCCATCTCTACCCATGTCTATTCCAGCAGGGCGCATGTTATATTCTTGAGGCCGCTGTCCTTACAGCGCAAACATTGATGCTACCTTTGTTGTTTTTCAGGTAAAGATGAACCCAGCAGCTACACGTGTACGACATGTAAACAGCCATTCAACAGCGCTTGGTTTCTTTTGCAACACGCACAGAACACTCATGGATTAAGAATCTACTTAGAAAGCGAACATGGAAGTCCTCTGACGCCACGGGTTGGTATCCCATCTGGACTAGGTGCAGAATGCCCTTCTCAGCCTCCCCTCCACGGGATACACCTTGCAGACAATAATCCCTTTAATCTACTCAGAATACCCGGGTCGGTTGCGAGGGAAGCTTCGGGTCTTGGAGAAGGGCGTTTCCCTCCCACACCGCCTTTGTTTAGCCCCCCTCCAAGGCATCACTTGGATCCCCACCGCATAGAACGCCTGGGTGCGGAAGAGATGGCTCTTGCAACCCATCACCCCAGTGCCTTCGATAGGGTGCTGCGACTCAACCCCATGGCCATAGAGCCCCCAGCTATGGATTTCTCCAGGCGGCTCCGGGAGTTAGCTGGGAACACCTCTAGTCCACCGTTATCCCCGAACCGGCCCAGTCCTATGCAAAGGTTACTGCAACCATTCCAGCCAGGCAGCAAGCCACCATTTCTGGCCACGCCACCTCTCCCTCCTCTTCAGTCTGCTCCTCCCCCTTCTCAGCCTCCCGTCAAATCCAAGTCCTGTGAATTTTGTGGGAAAACCTTCAAGTTTCAAAGTAACCTAGTTGTCCACCGTAGGAGCCACACTGGAGAAAAACCATACAAGTGCAACCTTTGCGACCATGCGTGCACTCAAGCGAGCAAGCTCAAGCGCCACATGAAAACCCATATGCACAAATCCTCGCCAATGACCGTGAAGTCAGATGATGGTCTCTCCACGGCCAGTTCCCCTGAGCCTGGTACCAGTGACCTCGTTGGCAGTGCCAGCAGTGCCCTCAAATCAGTGGTGGCTAAGTTCAAAAGTGAGAACGATTCCAATATTCCAGAAAATGGGGACGAAGAAGAGGAAGAAGAGGAGGAGGAGGAAGAAGAGGAGGAGGAAGAGGAGGAGGAGGATTTGACAGAACACGACCGGCCAGACTATGGGTTCAGCATTAGCCTAGAAGCAGCCCGCCATCACGAGAACAACTCCCGGTCGATGGACGAGAATCGCTCTATGCCGGACGTCATGCAAGGAATGGTCCTGAGTTCCATGCAACACTTCACCGAGGCCTTCCACCAGGTTCTTGGAGAGAAACATAAACGAGGCCATTTGTCCGAACCCGAGGTGCATAGAGACACTTGCGACGAAGATTCAGTAGCGGGTGAATCCGATCGGATCGATGACGGCGCCATAAATGGTCGGGGTTGCTCCCCTGGTGAGTCTGCTTCTGGAGATTTGTCCAAAAAGCTGCTCCTGGGTAGCCCGAGTTCCCTCAGCCCTTTCTCCAAGCGCATCAAACTGGAGAAGGAGTTTGACCTCCCTCCGACGGCTATGCCTAACACTGAAAATGTTTACTCCCAGTGGCTAGCTGGGTATGCTGCCTCCCGGCAGCTCAAAGATCCATTCCTCAATTTTGGAGACTCCCGACAATCGCCTTTTGCTTCCTCCTCAGAACACTCCTCCGAAAATGGGAGCTTACGCTTCTCAACGCCTCCGGGAGAGATGGATGGAGGGATATCAGGCCGTAGCGGTACAGGAAGTGGAGGGAGCACCCCGCATATTAGTGGTCCGGGCCCTGGAAGGCCTAGTTCAAAAGAGGGCAGACGCAGCGACACTTGTGAGTACTGTGGGAAAGTCTTCAAGAACTGTAGTAACCTCACTGTCCACAGGAGGAGCCACACTGGGGAAAGGCCTTATAAATGTGAGCTGTGTAACTACGCCTGCGCCCAGAGTAGCAAACTCACCAGGCACATGAAAACGCATGGTCAGGTGGGAAAGGACGTATACAAATGTGAAATTTGTAAGATGCCTTTTAGTGTGTACAGTACCCTGGAAAAACACATGAAAAAATGGCACAGTGACCAAGTCTTGAATAATGACATAAAAACTGAATAGAAGTATATTATTAACATGTCCACCCTTCCATGTTCTAGTCTGCTCTCCCCCGCCTCACCCAACCTAGCACCACTCCCCTTAGAGAATTTTCTAGTCCCTTGTGGTTAAAATAATGGAAGCTAAGGATGATATTAAGAAAGTGCTTGTCACCAGCACACCTGTTTTCATTTGCCTTTTTTTCGTTTTTGTTTTTACGTTTGTTTTTCCCTTTGTTCTGTTTTCACCATTTGAATGCATGATCTGTATTGGGGCAATACTACACAACTTTGAGCCTTTCTCTTGTGCAATAATTTACATGTTGTATTGTTTATTATTTTTTTAAAAAAAAAACCAGACAGCATGTATGGTATGTTATGGCTGTATTTTTTTAAAATCCAAATTCGTTGCTGAGCAAACAAAACAAAAAGATAATGGCACGTGCACACACACACACACACACGGACACACACACACATATGGACACAGAGGCCACCATGGCTTTTCCTAGTTGTTCTCCACAAAAAGAGAGAGAGAGAAATGCAAAACAATAGATACATTTTTAAACAGAATGAAACCAGGTTCCATACTCTTTTTTCCCCAAACATATCATGTACAGTTTTGCTTTGAATTATAAAGAAGAAATTGTACTTTGAGCTGAGCCGCTGTGGACAGAACAGATAACACTGAAAAGGAAAAAAAAATCCGTTGTGTTACCTTGATTTCTGTCTTTAAAAGGATTTAACGTATCAGTTGTTTTGTGGTGGGGAGGGGAGAATTTTAAAAAAGGCCTTTGATTGAAAAGTGAGGACATAAAACAACAAGATAAATTTGTACTATCATTTGGTTCAAAATGGAATTCTGAGTGCCTTGAATCTATTTAAGCCATGTTGGTGGCGATCCTACTTGTTGTAAACTTGTAGCTGAGCGTTCGCACTGGGCAATGTAAAAAATGAGTCCTTTAGGACCTTAGCCGATAACTATATTGTATTTCCTGTAACAGTGGCTACCTAAAAGCAAAAGAAATCCAGCAAAAATAAAAGTAAAATCCCAAACAGTCCTAGTTAATCATCATTCCACCTCTTCCCCCACCATTGCCTTCCATCTGATTTTAAAAACACCACCGCCCTAAACCAAAATGGTCAAATAACTCAAATTTATTATCAGTTTTTTTTTAAACTGATCACCACTGTAGAAGATATGTACTCACATCACCCAGTGGTGGCCATTCCTTCCCTCTCCTCCTCATCTTTTGAAATTATGATGATTTTTTAATGAGTCAAAAGAATGTGAATTGTGCAGAAGGCCTTGGAAGATAATTTACTAGGAAGAAAATGCATGCAGTGAAGATTTCACAAATATTTTGTAATAATTCTGGCAGACAAACAAAAAATATGGGGGGGGAGCCCTAAGAAGAAAATCAGTGAAAATAATTAAACCTGAAGCCCATTTGTTGTCAACTTGACAATCGGATTAGAAACGAAAAGCCTTGAATACCATATATTGCTTTATTGATCTCTCTCTATAGAGAAAGATATATCAACATTCAGGCAATAATCATTTACTGAGTGTGACGTGTGCAAAAAAGCAAAACAAAGGTCTGTGATTATATCAGCACAATGTGGTACTGTTTGCCAGTCAAACTAAGAACAGGTTATAAGCTAATATTGATATGATGATTAACTATGAACATTTACGATTTTGCCTTGAAGTGTGACTTTTCTGGAAAACGAAAAAGAGAAAGATGATTTTTAAACAGAGTAGCAGTTGTATGTCTGTTGTCCCTAAAAATTGTTCTTCATTTTGTTCTGTTGATCATATGCTATGTGTGAGTTGTGTTGACATGGAAAAAGGATTCATTGTTTTTATGATTGATGATCTGCCCCGCTGATCACATAGCACTTGACTCTGCCTGACGTGTCTGTATCTTTTCCTGTAATCAGAGGTACACAGGTTGAGTATAAAAAAAAACTTTTTAAGACTGCTCAGATAGGACAATTAAAATGCACTGTACAATTTTCCCAGTTTACAGGTTCTATGCTTTTTAAGGGAAAAATTGCAAGATTAATGAAAGTTTTGTTTTAAAAAATTGAGCGTGATCTCATGAGGAGCATTTAAGAAACTCTGCCAGCTTGCCGTTGTACTTGACTTTAAATGACTGGGACACAACATTTACGGCGCTGTGAATGGAAACAGGTTCTGCGATTATATTAAAAATAATGAATGGTTGCTGTCGCACCTACAGTGCAAGGATGTGGTTGGGGTTTTTTTTTGTATAAAACCTTTTAAAATATAAATGTTATGTTTTTTTAAAAAAAAACCAACAACACTTCATTATGTTTAAGGGGGAAGATATGTATTTTAGGTTTCATTGTCTTGGTGGTGTACGAGACCTGTTCTTCACCGAAAAACAGTAGTTGCAAATTCTATGCCTTGAATATATACACAACTTTTTCAGGTTGTAAAATAAATAAATGCATTTGGGGGAAAGTTTAAGAATATATAGTACTTAAATATAGGAAAATGCACACACCTGTTGGTTCCTATGATAAGAAGAAAGAAAGAAGCAAAAAAAAAAAAAGAAGAAAAACACATTTATGATCTCTTTTTTCCTGTAATTTCTAGAATGGTATTTGAATTTAATGTTCAGCTAGAGTAGGCACTATAGTATTTATAATGAAGCTTGTATTTTTAACTGTTGCTTGTTTCTCTTAAAGAAAAGAAGAAGGTATCAGTGTACCTTTTTTTTTTGGTGGTGGAAAAACACACACAGACACGCAGACAGGCTGCCACAGTATATTTTTTTAATTTGGCAGGATAATATAGTGCAAAATATTTGTATGTTTCAAAAATAAATTACAAGAAGAGTGTGGCATTGTATGGATCAGAGGCCATATAATGGCTGTTTTTTGGGGTGGGGTGGGTGGGGTCGAGGGCTAAATCTTTTTGAATGTCGCACTAAAACGAGCGTCCGCAGATGGTTGTACATATCAAAGTTCTTTTGGGGTTTGTTTGGATTTTCTTTTTTTGCTGCCATATTGTATGCAGTAATAATGCAAGGTGATGATGTTTATTTGTTCTGTAGTGTGGTTCTTGGTCCCTTTCCTTCTTCTCTTTCTCTTTACATTCCAGCATCTTAAACTTCATATGCAGTAAAAGGAAAAAACATTTTTTAAAAAAGAGAGAACAAAAGGAGAAACGTTTTGCAGGAATTTTTTTTCCCATTGCCAAAAAGAAAAAATATATATAAAATAAAATGGTGCTTTATATATTTAGATCGGAAAGGATTTCATATGCAAAGCATATTAAAACAAGAGAGCCCCGCTGGAGTGGAAACCTTTTTTTGTATATGGCAATGCAAAATATTTTGTTATTCTTGGCCTTTTCTATTCCTGTAATGAAAGCTGTTTGTCGTAACTTGAAATTTTATCTTTTACTATGGAAGTCACTATTTATTATTGGTTACATGCTCTGTTCAGAACAGACGTGTCAGATTTGATCTTTGTGTTTTTTTAATTTTTTATTATTATTTGGATGACCAAAGGTCATTGGCAACCTGGATCTTTTATTGTAATTTTTTTCCTAGTCTTTGTTAAGTTCTATTGGGAAAACCACTGTCTGTGTTTTTGTTTTGTTTTTTTATTTTTGGGGCTTTTTGTGGGTTTTTTTGTTGTTTTTTGGGGGAGGGGGATCCTTTTTTTAAAAAAAAAATGGGCGGTTGTCTGCATTTCCCTGTTCATTCACCCATTTTGTCCCTTAATTGAAAAACAAAAATAAAAATAAAAAAAAATTGCTTAAAGTACATATCGTAAGCTTTGCGTGTCCTCATTTGACACACACTGTAAATTTCCCTCAGCAAGAAAAAAAGCAGCTTTTAAGACAAGGCCAGTGGGTTTTCTTCACAGGGGCATTTTGAGGAACATATGAGCAGCCTAAAGACCCAGAAAGCTCCCCTAGTTAAATTGCAATAAAATGTTTTGCCCCTTTTGGGGGGAAAGTCTTTGGTCTTATTATGAAGAGCAAAGGCTCCCCACTTTCCCCATTTGAGAAAGTTGATTTTCCCACCCGGACATTCTCTCTGCACACCTTTTGTTTTCCCATTTAGAACGTGTCTCACAAGAAGTCTTGATTGACAACAATATCCATGCTGTTCATTTTTATTCTCTGGAAGGAACTCCTACCCCTTCCTGTTTTACACCACTATGTACAATCACATGAGGAGCTCCGATATGAAACAATATGCAACTCCCGATGTGTTCGTGGCAACACCCCCACAAGACCTCTCTCTCTCCCCACCACCACCACCCTTACCAACCTTGGGACAAATGAAAAAAACCAACTGCAATAGTTGAATTGGAAATTGCCATCTGGTCTGCTGTACCACATGGAAGTTGGGGTGCGCACGCACACGCTGCGAGGGCACATAATTGGCGTGCGCGTCACTTACCCTCCAAAACAGGCCAAACTGGGTCCAACCACTTCGGGGAAAAACCTCTTTGTTGCTTTTGGTCCAGTTGGAAAGGACACCGGGGTAGGGTGGGGTGGGGCGGGGGCGGGTGGGACCTGATCTTCTTTTTATATATTCTGTACAATTGATAGGTTTTATCAAAACGTTGTGTATACATTGTCTTTAAATATCTGGACTCTGGTTCTGATTATAAATATATACATATATATATATTTTTCCTCTTCAGAGGTCTGTACATGTTGTCAAGTTTTACGAATACTGCATGTTGCAGCATCTATTTGCTTTATTAAAAACACATACCTCTGTGATACCGTCTCTTGCTCTTCCTAGCGTTAATGCAAGTGCGTGTTTTCTTGCTTAAAATCTTCATTTGTAAAAATTGTGACATTGTTGCCAATTCAATAATAGGCTTGTTTTATTTGGTTCTTGGTTCTTGTTTTTTTAATTGTTTTTGTTTTTGTTTTTTGTTGCATCATTTTGACCAGCACCTTCTTAAGACACATCCATTGTTTTAAGGGAATATGTTAATTTTCCCCTCCTTTTCTATGTCTGCTGTTCAAACACTGGCTAGACACCTGTGTGCAGGACGTCATGTCACAGCTCGGTTTTGTATTGGCTGAGCATTGTGACACCACCACGCCTGCATATATCACACTGTGCAAATTTCTAAAATTGGCTCAGCAAATTTATGTCCATTCTAAATCTGTGTCCACCCCCCTCCTGGGTTTTTTGAGGACCTGAGTTGCATGATCCTCTTGTTTCTGCTTTCTGCTGCTCAAGTTGAAAATAGATTATTGACCAGCCCATAAGAATCATTTCCAGTCAGTATCAAACATGTGTCAAGTATAGGCGGGTTGTGCGTGAATGACATATTATCATGGCAGTGTTCATCAAAAAGTGCTATGTAGGAAACCCTGTAACTTATGACAGACCTGGCTTGGCTCTAAAACCCCATAGAATTTTGAAGCACATATGAATCTTTCTTTGCTCTGGAGCCTCACCTACCTTCCTATTGTTAATGTAGGGTTTCTCCCACCATGGAAGAAGACTGGGGAGGTTGTCTTCATACATAGCTCTCCGCACACATCAGGAACAATAACACCAACTTTCTGGTGCCCATAGCATTTGTCAGGCGTAATCCCCATTATCCTCTAGATTAGCAGTTGAGCATTGTTGTTCCCATATTGTGAGACAGAAGGCAGATGTACAGAGGATTTTCTTTGTGTACAAATTGGTGTCTGCACGAGAGACGAACGGAGGACTCCTCCCCCCCCCCGACGATTGTTTCAGCCAACACATTGGAAGAACATCAGAGGCTGTCTGGACCTCGGAGCCATTGTGTGATGGAATCATGGGAAGTATTTAGAGGATGGTTTGAGTGGGGCTGCAAGGAGGAGCAGATGTACCAAGAGACAGAAGAGTTATGTTGAGTTATTTTACCTTCTCGAGAAGGCAAAATAACTGGTATCTAATGCCTCCCTCCACCCTGCTTTCTTTGCTCTCTTCAGCTTAACCTGCAGTCTAGGTCAGGTTAGTGTTGGCTCACAGAGTGAGTACTCCAAATGGCATCTACCTCTAACTGGTAATAGCCCATATCACCTGGCCTGGACTGTCTAGTCAGTGGCCCATGCTGTGATGTGGACCACGAGTCTGTCTATCCTGTTGTTCTCTATACTGGTAAGTCGCGTTCTTCGAAAACTTTGCTAGTCTTGCTGTTGAATCCTTGAGCCTGGCATTGAATGGTAGACTTGGGGCATCACAAGGAGATTCTGTTGAGTTGCACTCTGCACAATCTCCAGAAAAACACAGCTCGCAATGGACAAGACAAGAAATATGCCTGATATCAAACCTTGCCCCCATGTAGGAATGGAAGGATGTTTCTGCATTTCTGGGCACCTCTACAGCACAAATGAGTGAGTCTACATGAATTACTTGCATACAGTAATTATCTTGGGAATGTATTCGTGGCAAGTCTGCTAAGAACTCACCAATGCTCCAATAAAAGGTGGGTGGGTGGATAAGAACTCACCCTGCACCTATAACATATATAACTCCTTCCCTTGAAGTGCCCCTTTAATTTGCCAACATCTAGTTCAATATAGTGCTGTTGGTGGATTCTGGTTTCTTTCTGGGGTCTTCTATAAGAAAAGATGCATGCGAAGACAAAGACACTGAAATGTCAAAGCCATGTAGAATAATTCCTGTCAGAACTGGGCAATGGCTGTAGCTCTTCTCCACAAATCTGATCCTGCACTCTCATGTTTACTTTCAGTATATTTTATCCATCTTGTGGACTTTATTTATAAAAGTGGAAAAACACTGCATGAGAGTCAAGTGTTAATTGCCATTGCTCTCAGTCCTTAATTACCAACTGCCTTGTATGGTGACTACAAATTCTCGCATATTCTAGTCCCTTTAGTTTTCTGCTTGCTGTTGCACTTTTCTCTGTAGCTTCCACAGATTTCATTGTCTTCCTCAAATCTCAGTTTCCTTTGGGATTTGACTGGGTGTATCTTCAGCTTCCTAGTTCTGGATTCCTTATTTGCTCTTTATGAAATGACACCAGGGATATATATGTCTATGCTATCTTTTTTCTTTGTCTTGTTTCTCAAGCCCAGTTTCATAGTTTTGCAGTCTGGATCTTGAGAAACTAAATGGTGAGCCTTAGCCATGAGCGCCAGTTGGAAGTTTGAACCCATTTCCCCTATGAAGTCATTGGACACTCTTGAGCAGGTGGTGAGAACTTCATCTCATGGAACACAAATCTCATGAAGTTACGAAGATGTACAGGAGTGAGCTTGGATCTTGGCAAGAATAACTCTGCAAGCTTCTTACTGTAGTTGGAGGGCAGCTACTGTGGTTCTAGATAGGACCTTTCCACTGATTGTGGTTGTGGATGTTCTTGTTCAATTTTGTTGCCTGACATGTCAAGTAGATGCTTCTACTTGACCTCATAGGAAGAGCCTTCACAGGATTCTGCAATGTCCAAAGCTACCCTAAAACCATTTGGGTGCCTTTCCCTGCTACTTTTAGGATTTGTAACAGAAATTATTAATTTGACCTCCATCCTCTTAAGATCTATCTATCTGCTAAGGCCTTGTTCTCACTCCAATCATTTCAAATTCCTTAGCTGAGATCCAGGATAATTGTTAATACTGCAGTCATTGGCTCCTCCCAATGTAGGGCCGTTTTACTTGGCTTTAGAACCTGAGTCCCAGGATGTTTGTGGGCTAAAACTCCAGAGGCATTCCACCATTAGCTATGTTGGTCTGGATTTCTGGGAGTTGTAGTCCAAAAACATCTTGGGACCTAGGTGGAAAAGCACTGCTATAGAAGATCAGTGTGTTTGTCTGCTGCAAACTTTCTCCACTCACCCTCACTGTTGATATAAATTGACAGATGGGATACTCATAATTTAACATTCCAAATTTTTACTCTATTGTAGTAAATGCTACTATGGGTTAGATTAGCTGTGAGTATTCTCCATTTTTTGGGTGGGTGGGTGTTGCTGAATGCAGTGCACACATATCCTGTCTATCTATTAAACCTGGAAGTTGAGTCACGGCAACTGGACTTCTTGAGAGATCGAAACGTTTCACTGCTCATCCAAGCAGCTTCATCAGTCTGAGGAAAGTTAGTGGCAAGTCCTCCAATTCAAGGCGAACTATAAATTGGAGGACTCGCTACTAACTTTCCTCAGACTCATGAAGCTGGTTGGATGAGCAGCGAAAGGTTTCGATCTCTCAAGAAAAGTCCAGTTGCCATGACTCAATTTCCAGATAAACTCACCTGGATGACTGAGAATCTTCACAGGTGTCTATTCGATCTCTGTTTATAGGCTCCCATTGCTCTTGTATCCTTTGATCCTCCATTTTAATTAATGTTTAAGCTTCTGTGAAGATTCATCCCTGGTTTTCATAGATTTCCAGTTTTGTAAATTGGATCTTCTACTTTTGACCAAGACCCAGCTTCCAAGTAGCGAGGAACTTGATTTCTCTCTCTCTCTTCTGCTCATAGAAGGGCAATTCATGGTATTTTAAAATCATTTTTAACCTTTCACTTAAGTTCTTTTTTAAAGGATGACACAGAAATTTGCCTTCCTATTTCAGGTCCATCCTATCTCAAAACAATCTTGCTGGGTTTTTCCTATGGTTCTTAACCACTTACTCAACCCAACATGGTAAGAAGCAAACCTTCACTCTGCCTTTGGCTCAGTGCCCGCTGTGCAGATGTGTAAGAGTACAGCTCCATCATTCAGTGGCTGTTGTTGGTGAGTGTTGTCATCCTACTCACATAGAGGGTGCCAGTTGGAGGAAAGCTACTGCAGGTCTACCACCTTAGGACTCTCCTTTGAGTAGCTTTCTTTTCTTTCCTCTCTCACTTCCAGGCTCATGTAACCCTTCCACCACCTTCCCTTGTTTGATACTTCCATACTTCTCTGTGTTTGGTTCTTTGTGATTTCTGAAAACAGGGCATCTGGTTCCCTTGCCATTAAATATCTTGGCTATCATCAACAGAGATGTGTGATCCAAGCAATAAAGTTGCCATTCCCTGCACATCTCGAAAGCAGCACATGTAGAAGACACTCGGGGTGAAATCCCATTGTCAGTCCCGGGTGGGGTAGATCAATTGAATCAATGGGCCATACATTAGCAGTGCCATAACAGGTCCCGTTCGTTCAAAGGGACTACTCTCTTTGGAACAAACACTTGAGTTTATCCCTTAGGTGTTCTTTTTAATCCTCCTTCAGCCTGGCTTTCTCTGTAATATTTCTTTAAGTGCTGGTGCCTTTATGGCAATCAAGGCCCTGTCCATTGGGGGTTTCTATTCAAGGCTGTGAATTGTAGAGTTGTCATCACATGATCTTGATAAAAAGCATTATGTTCACCCACAATGGTCCATTGTAGTCTACGTGGCATAAGTTGCAGGTCGTAGGATCCATGCAACTACAGACACTCAAATCCTCTCCGAAAACAACTTCTGTTTTGCTCTTCATTGGATGGGAGACTCAAGGCAACATGTTTTTAGTGCTGCACACTGAAGATGGGAGAACTTCAGAAGCCCTGGAAGGTAGCTGAGAAATGCAGGGTGGGTCTACCAGTTACAAGAGGTGGTGGGTGTCATGGTATCTGGAAACATCTGGAAACATTGGTGGCCATGGAAGACAAAAAGAGGACAAGATATGGACTAAACACAGAAAACCTACCAATTAAGGGAGTGGTCATAATGTCTTTGTCTTTAATGGTTAGGTGCTGCTGAGCTTCTTCATGTTTGAAGAAATGATGGACCCAATGACTAAATAACCAAGGGAACATAGAAACAAAATATCCCAAACAAGCTTCCACCTGGCCAGTTGACCAACCTTTTGATATAAACTTCCAAGTATTTCTGAATTATAGGGCTTCCCCTTCCCATGGTTTTATTTTGTGCCACACTACGAGGCCAAAAAGAGAAGAAAAGGGGAGAAAATGGCTGATGAGGTTTTAATCTACAATGCTTCTTAGCCTGGTTACCTATCAACTATTCTTAACTTGGTAGAGGAAACTTTAATCAGGATGGAGAAGGTGGCTGGATAGCTGATTGAGTTGGGTATGTAAGAGCCAGACGTTGGGATGATTCCCCACTCGGATGCCTGGGAAAACAGCCAGCCTGTTTAGCCTTGGGCAAGCTGTACAATCCCAGGGCACCCCCCCCAGAAGAACAGAATGGTAAATCCATTCAGATTACAGTTGGACCCCCGTATCCACTGATTCAGTTATCCACGGTTGGCAGATGAAAAAATAATTCAGCAGCCGCAAAGCAAGCTATTGTCATAAAACAGCAGCTGTAAAGCAAGCTACTGTCATAAAACAGCAGCTGTAAAGCAAGCTATCGTCACAAACAGCAGCTGTAAAGCAAGCTACTGTTGCAAAACAGCAGCTGTAAAGCAAGTTACTATCACAAAACAGCAGTTTTGGGGACATTTTGACATCTCTTATCCACAGATTTCATTATCCATGGGAAGACTTGGGGTCCTACTGTATACATAGAAGTCCTTGGAAAGGGTTGCTGTCTATTGAAACCAACTCGTGGGCATGCCATTACTATTTGGGTCGAGGTTTTAAACTAGCAAACTTTTATGGCGGTGGAGAAAAGGCAAATATCCTAAAAATGTTTGTTGGAAATACTGAAGCAACAGCTATAAATGGCCCAACCCATTTAATAGCTAATCAGGTTGGGCTTTGTGGCGACAGGTTCAAATCCCAGTTGGCATGTGTGTTTGATTTGCAAAAAGTTTTAGATCTTAGGCCACAATAAAAACTCTGCATATTATTTGGAGAGTTTAAAAATATCCAGTGATAATACAGTATATATAAATAAAAGATCCATTCTGCATAATTCTATTTTATGAGAGTTGGTCTCTTCTCCATATAGACCTCAATGTGTCACAGCTAAAGCTACAGAGATTCCTTGTTTGGATTACATCTCCTCGAATCCTCACTCTGGGAGGTTCGGAGAGTTGTAATCCAAAAAATGTAACTTTTGGAAGGTCTGAGAAGCAAGCTTTTCAGTCTCTTCCAACAATGAATAAAGGATGCATGCATGCTTTTTTGTTGTTTGCTTCTCAAAGACTAGCAGTTTGAGTGTAGGAAGTCGGTGATATAGTTTCATGTTGACTGAAACCAAGGTGGCACAGGGCAGTTCATCATCATCATCATCATCATCATCATCATCATCATCATCCAGCTGCATAGCTGGTAGGGACCCATGGATAATCAAGCCCCACCTTTCTCAGGGAGACACAGTGGAAATCGATCTTCCCAACCCCTGGCTCCACGGCCAGACGTCTAAACCCACGAGCTAGGAGGCAGTTCCCATATTGTATTGTACATACGTCTAGGAAGCTTCCAGTACTGATTGTCTGAGCCATTATTTTTTGTTCACGGACACTTGACATTCATTAAAAACCTTCATTTGTATCGGTTTTATGGAAGTTGTCTTCAACGCTAGGTAATTCAGATTTCCTCTTCTCAGTTCTTTTGTGAAAGTTCCCACTGCACATGTGTAGAAACAGATAAAACAGACCTATCAAGCCATACATGTCTGTTTTCATCTCTGTGAATAATCACTGTATAAATATGCAAAATATGTTTTGAAAATGTCTGGAATGACTTTGTGTCTTCAGAATAAGTGAAAAATATTTTGTTTTTCAGATTGGGGAAGACAGCTAAAATCATTGGGCGTGAAGACAAAATATGATTATTAATCTACAGATTTTTTTTCAATAGCAGAAACACCATTCTTGTTGATAATAGTGTGCAGTGGTTGTTTTTATTCTAATTATGTAGACGAATTGAGGATCAGAGAACATAATTCACTGAAGGCAATTCAACTAAATCAGGCATGTCCAAATTTTGATTCTCCAGATGTTTTGGACCACAACTCCCACAGTCCTTTGCCACTGGAAATACAAGCTTGGAATCCTGGGAGTTGTGGTCCAAAACATCTGGAGGGCCGAAGTTTGGACTTGCCTGAACTAAATGATTATGTGGCAGGATGGGAACCCTTATGGCTCAAATTATTATCTTGTTTTTACTCCTTAGCCCCTAGTATAATTTGTAGTTCCTGATACGGATCCCATAGAATGCACCAAAACACAGAATGTGGGAAAGTGACGTTTTGTCTGTGGGGTTATTAAACATACCATTCCAACTCTCCACCCCCGCCCCTCAATAGGATCACTTTTCCAAGCCCCAGAAATAGGTGGAGTCTTGTTAACATCACCTACAGTCTTACAATCTCTGTAAGAGCTGAGGCCATAGCCCTATTCTGTTTGGATTGACATAACACGTGAGGGGAGCTTTCATTATCCATAGAGATTTTCCACGTGAGTAGAATTCTGGAAAAATCCTAAGTTCTAGATCACCTGGAGACTCTCCATAGATAGCTCTTAGGTCCATAAAAAGTATCTCCTATACACAGGAGGTGAATGGAAGTTATGACGGAGGGGTTCGGGGTCTATTGCACGTTCTCAGGTGATGAATTAATACCCATAGTCAAAACCCTTCTCACAGACAGGAAACTGAGGGATACAGTAAACCCCCACCTATCACAGGGGCTAGGGACCCGACCCCACCCGCAATAATTGAAAATCTGCGATATGCGGATGCTGGGTCAGGTCGGGACTGGGTGGGCTCTCTGGGGGCTCTTGTACTTACCCCAGGCCTGGCGCTGCCCCAAACAGGCCTGCAAGGGGTTTTCCAGTACCCCAGAGGCCCCCAAAATGATCTGGAGGTCACATCTGGTTTACTGGAAGTCACTTCCGGTTTGCGGGGGAAGCACTTTGGGGGCCTCCGATGAGCCTGAGAAGGCCTTTCCTCCTTACCCCAGGGGGCCTTTTTTCATATACTGCAGACCTGCAATATACCGGGAGCACAGTATATGAACCACGAAAGGGCGGGGGACAACTGTATAACATGCTGGCAGCATCCTTCTCACACCATTCTTGGTGACTCACCTCCAGTACTTTGGCTTCCTATGGGGAGTCAGTAGCTGAAAAATAAAAAGGGGAAACCCCAATCTGGTGCTGGAATCCCTTTGTTTCTTGCGTGGGAATCAAGTCCAGTGTTGCTCTGAAGACACACACACACCAACTTTTCTTGCATATAGGAAGCCACTACAGTGGTACCCCAGGTTACAGACACCTCAGGTTGTGTAATTTTCGAGTTACGAAAGGAAGTCCATCCAAAAAAATTCTGCAAACACCCCAGGTTACAATTAGTTTCCCCTATGGAAAACCCTGGGTTACGAAAATGTTTCGGAAGACTTCAATTCCCAGGGTGCATTGTGCCCCATTTGGATCTTGGTTATAAAAAATTCCAGTTTAGGAAGTATCTCAGGGAACAAAATAATTTCGTAACCCAGGGTACCGCTGTACTTGTCATTTTTAGTGTTTATTCTTTTTTTAGTGTTTACTCCTTTATTCAAGCTGTCCATAAAGCATCAAGTAGGTATTTAGCTCCTTGGGCTTGAGTGGGTGCAGAGCTTTGGGGAGGGGGGTTAATACATTTTTGCGTTACAAATCCCAGCATCCTCAGCTTGCATTTGGGAAGTGTAGTCAGAAAACAAAAAGAAAAAGATCTCAGGTTTGAGGTTTGAGGTATGGGCATAAACAGCTAGAATTGCTGTCAGCTACTGTAAGTCGGTGGGATAGACCAGACAATATGCAAGTACAGGTATATAGTATATGACTCTTTGCACCATCCTGTTTTTTTTTTAATTATAATTTTAATTGTCAACCAAAGCTGCACACTAGGATGGGGGAAGAGTTTGCTTCTTTTGAAGGGTTCCAGGGGGCTGCATTCTAGCGACAAGTGGGTGTTTCTAGTTCCAAATGTAGTGAGGACCAACGCAGTGTGTTCCCACCATGAGTACAAACAACAATCTGGTTTATTAATACCTAATCAGAAGTAAGCCACATCAATGAGCTTTCAGGAAGGCCAGCTCGGTTCTGGGCATGGCTACACAGGAGTCAGCCTTGCGGCCACCATATCCTTCCATGCAGAGCACAGGGCGCGCGCGCACGCACGCACACACACACACACACACACACCTTCCATGGGACAATTTTGGGTGGCTGCAAAAGGGGGCACTTGATTTACACGCTGGATCATTACTGAGGTGGGTGGTAAACCTTGGCCCATACTTGTTCAAGTGTTATCTCTTCCTGCAACCAATGTAACGGGAGGTGCAAC
Source organism: Phrynocephalus versicolor (assembly GCA_023846285.1). Taxonomy (NCBI): domain Eukaryota; kingdom Metazoa; phylum Chordata; class Lepidosauria; order Squamata; family Agamidae; genus Phrynocephalus; species Phrynocephalus versicolor. The sequence continues at coordinate 6,972,087 of JAHTLZ010000045.1, read as the reverse complement.
GGCAGGATGTGGTGAGCTGAAAAGACAGCTGCTGTGGAGATCCTGTCATGTTAGGAAATATAGGCAACTGAAGGAAATGCCCCCGTTTGAGAAGCAGCAGCAATAGCAGGGTGGGACTGTAATGTGTAGAACAGGGCTTTTTTGACCTGTGATCCTTCAGCTGTTACAGGCTGACTTGTATATGCATCTGTATTTATACCCTTTCACCCAGTGCAGGACCTGAGGTGATTCACAGGGTGAATTCCAAGAACCCCTTACCATTGGCCATGGCACAGAGGGCTCCAGGAGCTGTGGCCCAAAAGATATGAAGACCCAAAGGTTGAGGATAGTTGATTAATAAGCCCAAGCACTTTGGGCTCTGTCACACGCTGGAGCTTTGCTCCCCAAAATATGCAGGGGATGGAGAAAGTGGATAGAGAGAAGCTCCTTTCTCTCCCAAGCAATACCAGAACCAGGGGTCACCTACTCAGATTGAGAGTTGGGAGGGTGAGAACAGACAAAAGGAAATATTCCTTGGAGCAGTGTGTTGTTAATCTGTGGGACTCCTCGCCACAGGATGTGGTGATGGTATCTGGCCTAGATGCCTTTAAAAGGGGATTGGACAGATTTTTGAAGGAAAAGTCCATATTTCCAAGTTACAAGCCATGATAGGGAGATGTGTTATCTCCAAGCTTAAAAGGAGGGCACCTCAAAATGCCAGATGCAGGGAAGTGGCATCAGGACACAGGGATCTAGTTGTCTCATGTGCTCCTAGAGGCATCTGGTGGGGTCACTGTGTGGTACAGGAATCTGGACTAGATGGGCCCTTGGACTGATGCAGCAGGACTCTTCTTATCTTCTTAGGAACAGCACGGATGGAAGTCAGCCATCTTTTCACAGATTTAATGGAGAGCAGTGGGTGAAGAATTGAAAAGGTGGGTGAGGGGAGTTTAGTTAATGAGAACTGGGTGAGATATAAGTATCCTAGTAACACAAGCCGAAATAGTAAAACAGATTGCTAGATGGAACTGTGACTCCCCCCCCCCCCCCGAAGCTCTTGAGGCCCATGCACTGTTTGCTGGGTTTTGGAAATGGTCATATTGCATTCTACAGCCATGCCAGCTTTATTTCTGGTGACGAAATGCACACATACAAGGAGATATTTACCCACAACAAGCCTGCATATTGTATGATTAAAGATATATTAGTAGCTATAAAGGTAATGCCTAATCGTGTGTTCGATCCATGAGTAGTTCAAGGGAGTGGGTCATAAAAACAGTAACCTGTGAACGAACCTCGGAAGGACAGACCCTTTCCAAAAGTAACTCCTCTTACATAGGCCTTGTGTAGTTTCCGAAGTGATGACGTCCCTGAAAGAGACAGCGAGGCGCTACAATCATAAAGTTTAGGCTGTAATGGGTTCAGCCGGGCACTCACAGGACTGTATAAAGGGCTTTTCCCAACTCAGAAACCAGGTTAGGATGTTAGAAGCAATTCCAGACTAATCTGCATCACTCCTGTCTAGCTTTATATGAACAGGACTGGAAGAGTTTGCCTATGTTCAGAAGGAATGGGTTTACTGGCTCTTTTTGCTGGGATTTCGGAGTGTTTTGAGGCACTTTGCTCCCTGAATGCCAAAGATATCAGGGTCCTGCCCCAAAAGTGTGAGAACAGTATTATAGGAAGAAGGAGATTGTCATTTAAGAACCTGTTGATCATGCGTTTCATAAAAGGTGTACATGATCTCCAAGCAGCACACATAGCCCCCTCATCTGTGGGAAAACATCTTATCCTCTCCTAAAGATAGAATGCTGGTCTCATCAATACAACAACCTCAATGCAAAGATTTTGGTTACTGGTAAGCAATATGGACCAACCTCTCACATCACATCCTCACAGCTTTTGGTTACCAGCCAGGACCAGGAAACAAAGCAAAGTGTTCTGCTTCTGTTTAACAACATACACAACCAAGACACCACGAACCGACCTCTGCAAAACTGACTTCTTCTAACTCATGGCTTCTGCTCAAGTCAACAGAGTCTGAAGGACGCAACCAAAAATCGACTCGCATTCTGAATCTCACCAGCACCTCAAGGGATCAGGATCTAACGAAAAAAATCCAGGAAACTGACTTGACAAAGACCGTAGGCTCCATAATGATCTTTTGCTTATGGGATGGATTCGAAGGCCCAGTCCAACAACTGAGCTCCACATGGGGTTACCAGCCGTTATGCGTAAGAGCTAAGGCAGATATACATCCAAAAAAATTTATTAACATCTCCTTCATAGTATTCAAATTGGGCAATTAAACTATTTTTTTAAAGAATGGGAGTGGGTCAATGCATAGCAGCTTCTAACTGTTGCCTAGCTTCATTGGCACCAATGCATTTTTTCTGCTAGGGGGTTTGTTACCATGAAGGATAAGACCCTCTTAACTATAAACAGGAATCTTTTGACTTTCGGTCGTGTTACACCTTTCTCCCCCCCCTGCTCCCCTCCTCTGTCCCTCCCCTTATTTTATGTTTTGTAGGTTGGCGTAGCGTCCAGGGGACTCCTGAGGCGTGGCAGATTCCGGGTGGAAGCTCAAGGATGCTTAAATTCTGAGAGGATGTGACACGCCGTGTGGGACTGTGCACCAATGTATGTGGCATCCAGAGGGTGCTTTGGGGACACTCTCTGGATTCGGCCTGCGATGCTGTCTGTGGAACGGTGTCAGGGGTTACCACGGAAGAGGCCGGTTCCCAATACAAACCCCTTTCAACGCTCGATGAGTTTCCTGATGGACTCCTTATTTATCTATAAATTTTAACAGAGTACAACCCCCACCCACCCACCCCTCACCCTATCGCTGCGGAAGCAAGAACAAATATAACAATTCTTCACCAAGGGCTTTCCGTTATCAAAGCGTGTTTCTTCCTTTATCAACAATCTTTTTGTCTGCTTTTCTACCCCTCCACCCCCACCCCCACCCCAGAATGGCTCTTGCGAAACTAAGCAAGATGCAGTAGTAGAACCAGACCTTGCGGAAGTTACTGTTTTAAGAAGGTGACAACTCCCAGAGGCTTGTAGGACTTGTTGAGGGAGGTGGTACAGATGTTTTCTTTCAGGGGAGGGGGGAGATTGACATTGTTCAGTTCTGGAGAGAATGGCCTAGGGAATGAATCTACAGAGTTCCAAGAACAAAATCCACCCACCTGCACTTCCTTATATTGTTCGATTCCTTCAGGTATAGAATCATAGAGTTGGAAGAGACCTCTGGGGCCATCCAGTCCAACCCCCTGCCATGCAGGAATCCCATCACAGTAATCCCAATAGATGGCCATCCACCCTCTGCTTAAAAACCTCCAAAGAAGGAGACTCCACCACCCTCCTTTCTGGCAGCAGATTCCACTGCCAAACAGCTCTAACCATCATGAAGTTCTTCCTAATGTTCAAATGGAATCTTTTTTCCTGTAGTTGGAAACCATTGCCCCGAGTCCTAGTCTCTGAAGCCATGGAAAACAAACCTGTTCCCTCTTCGATATGACATCCTTTCAAATATTTAAACATAGCTATCATATCCTCCCTCAGCCTTCAAAGCTTGGTTGTGGTGGGGATCCAGAGGGCACCAAGAGGATAGGAAACCAAAATTTAAACATTGGGTGGAATCCATTGCTAATAATCTTGAAGGCCTTCCCTTGCTCAGAGTAGAAAGTGTAAACTAGTTTGGGGTTGACAAAATGAATTATTTGCTGAACTGCAGATCCTTCCATCCTTCACTAAGTAGCTATGCTGGCTAGAACAAATGGGGTTCCCTGTCTTAAAAATATTTGACGGCCCACCAGTCATGGACTTGATGGAACTGTCGTCTGGCTCCTTGCAAGCCAATTCCTTCTCGCTTGACTTCAGGGAACAGGATAAAACGAGGGGATCTTTTTGTCACTTTGGTGCAAGATTTAGTAGCTTTTTCCCAGCCCCCTGCTCCCAAAAAGTAACTTTTACTCTGATTTTTGATAGTCTCCTTCTCTCCCTCCCCCCATGCCCCAACATATCCTCCAGGAAGTCTGCATTCAATCTTTTGGCCTCAACAATTGTTAATTGGCTAAAAGTCAATTCGGGGAGGAGTCAATCAAATGTCCAACTGCGGTGACAACAGACTGCCGAACCCATTGGATGGGTGAACACTTGTCAGTTTATTATTGGGCATTTGTGAGCGTTCCCTGCAAGCTCCTTCTGAAGGGGACTTCGGAAACACTGCCAGTGGGTGTGCGCAAAAGCCGCCCCCTCCAGCCACTTGCCTTTTGAAATCAGGGAGATGAGATTCTGCAGCAGCCCTGGATAGTATTACAGTAGGTGCGCTTTTTACCCAGTTGAACTGGGTCACCCACAGCTACTGCTCGAAACTGCTGTACTGTACACAGATCTCTCTTGCTTGAAATAGTTAAAAGCCGGGGAGAAATAGTTTTTTCTTCTCAGCAAGATCCTCAGGGATTCTGGGACTTGTCATCTTAAAAAATAACTTTCCCAAGATCTGCAAACAGGAAAGTCAAGGACCATAACTGGGTGCATACCGAATCAATGAGTATCCTTCAGAAATCAATACCCCAGGTAACCACTGTGCTCAGCGGACTGGGTTGGTTGTTGGGACGCAAGGCTCTGCCTTTATACTGAGCCATCCATTGGGTTGTGTCCCCAGGTATTGTTACTTTTGTGTACTGGCATCTCCTTGGCCATAGAACCTGGGATCCTTCAACTCGAAGTACTGAGGATTGTACTTTGGAAAAGTGGTCGGATTGGCCAATATACTTACTACATATATAGAAGCAGTGCTCTTTTTGGGTGGTGAAAGAGATCTGCTTGTCACAACAAACAATTCCCCTCACTTTTGCACCACACGTTCTTGCACACTTTTGTTTTGCAGTTGGCTCTTGCGAGGTAAAGAAAGGCATAAACGGCAAATCTGATGCCACAGACTTCTATCTCTGAGGAAAATCACCCAATCTTCAGAAATAAATCTTTTCCTTTATGTCTAGTTTGACTTTAAGTAGCTAGTATGTCTTTAAGTAATTGTTGGTGGTGGTTCCTTTTTAAAAAAATTATTTTCCCAGCTAAATCTGGAAGTTGAATCATGGCAACTGGTCTTCTTTTCCTGAGCAATTGATAAATTTCACTGTTCAATCTCTCAAGAAAAAAAAGTCCAGTTGCCATGACTCAACTTCCAGATAAACTCACCTGGATGACTGAGAATCTTCACAGACATTTTCCGATTAAAAAGCAAACAGCCCATATATTCACATCTCATCATGATGTAATAGCTGTATACACTATACAGTTCTGGAAGACGCTCTGCAACCACTATTATGAATCCATATTCTAATGATTACTTGGGTATTTATTCTTGCCAAAATCTGCGGAAGGATTTCCCAACTGTCTAATTTATTAGTTGTGCACATCTGGATGATGCTGATTGTGATGTACTGCATTTCTGTTACTTAAATATATATGTGGGAGGGTAACGAGGGGCTTCAACATGTTTTCCTTTGTGCTTGTTTGTTTGGAAAAATGATGAACAAAAATCTGAGAGGCATTTGTATCAACTTGTGATCGCACAATTGTGCCTATTCTGTTCTCTTGAAAATAAAAAGAGTGAAATGAGAGTTATTAATAAATTTCTTATAGTCCCCCTCTGTTCTTTTCTTTCTGTCTTCCTGCCAGTGGTCCCAACTCTGCTTGGGGGGAAAACAATTAAATTAGCTCTGAAAAGTCTTTTCAGTAGGATCAAGTCTCTAGTTATTTCATCTAGAATGATCTAGCATGTTCATAAACTAAGGGAGGGAGGGAGGGAGAGAGAATGTGTGTGGAAAGTGAGAGAGGGCAGAATTTGTAGGTATTTTATGCAGGATCAGCCCCCTGGCTGCTGTAATTGCAACCCACACACATAAATGATCCAGACCACAGGGCACTGCAGGCAACCAGCGTGAGTGGGATGAAAGCCAAGCCAAGTGGGATGCTTATACTGTATACCACTCCATAGTGCTGAAAGCACGCTCTGTGTGGCTTACAAGTAATAATGCAGGCTCTACATTGCCCTCTCCTCAGCGAGCTGCTTATTCAATTACCTCAAGAGGATGGAAGGCTGAGTCAACCTTGAGCCACCTACTTGAACCCACTGGGATCAATCTCAGCTCATGAACAGATTTTTGACTGCAGTACTGCAGTTTCACCAGTATGCCTCCTGTGTCATGATGTGCTCCAAAATGGGCGACTCCCCCTCCTCTTTTCAGTCCTCAGTTGGCCTTCTAGAAAATTCTTTCCCAACCCTAAGCAAAATCATGAATTACCTGTAGGGAGCGGACGTCTTGAGAGTTGTTATTTTGGGACTACAAATCCCATAATACCCATTCTAGGAGTTCTACCTGGCTTAGAGACACTGTACAGACACATAAATTTGGCTCACCGGGGAGAGAGAGATCTACTGGAAGGCTTTGAGGCCAGATTCTGCCCCTCTTTCCTCTTCAAAAAGAGAGCTCCCAGCTAGCCCTGGAGTAGCAACAGGAATCTTGAGGGAGCTTGGTTTAGGTAAGCCTCAAAGCCTTTCATTTGAGGCCTTTCTCCCAGGTGAGCTACAGTTAGCTGTCTGTCAGAGAGCAGGCCAATTCCATGCTAGGGATTATCAAAAAGGGGATTGAAAATAAAACAGCCAACATTATAATGCCATTGTACAAAATGATAGTAAGGCAGCACCTGGAGTATTGTGTACAATTCTGGTCACCGCATCTCAAAAAAAGAAAAAAGAAAAAAGAAAAAAAAAGAAAAAAAGACATAGTGGAACTGGAAGAGGTGCAGAAGAGAGCAACTAAAATGATTACTAGGCTGGGGGACCTCCCTTATGAGGAAAGGCTAAAACATTTGGGGCTCTTTAGTCTGGAAGAAAGGTGCCTGAGGGGGGATATGATTGAGATGTACAAAATAATGCAGGGCATGAGAAAAGTGGATAGAGGGACGCTCTTCTCCCTCTCACAAAATACCAGAACTAGGGGACATACACTCAAATTGAGGACAGGGAGAGTGAGAACAGACATAATCATTTTTTTTTTACCCAGCATGTTGTTAGTCTGTGGAACTCCCTGCCACAGGATGTGGTGATGGCCTCTGGCCCGGATTTCTTCAAAAGGGGATTGGAGAGATTGATGCCTTCAAAGGGGGATTGGACAGATTCTTGGAGGAAAAGTCCATCACAGGTTACAATGCATGATGAAGATGTGTAACCTCTAGGCTTAAAACCGGGGTACTTCAAGGACCAGATGCAGGGGAGAGGTATCAGGAGACAGATATCTAGCCTCGTGCACTCCCAGAGGCGTTTGGCAGGACCACTGTGAGATAGAGGAAGCTGGACTAGATGGCCCTTTGGGCCTAATCCAGCATGGCTCTTCTTATGTTCTAACCCCATAAATGGAGTGCTGTGGGCTTTGTAGTCCAAGAAATCAGAAAAACACTCATCACTAATCATCCACTGAGACCTGCACATCCTATTAGAGGAGTTATGTTGGTGATACTCTTCAGCAACACCTTCCCACTTTACTCCTGTGACAGATAGCCAAAATCTGGGAAGGTTGTGGGGAATTATGTGGAAGCCACGCACCAGTCATGTTTCTCTGATCCAGCTTCTAACACAAGGATGATTCTTTCCCCATTCTCCCGCTCAACCATCAGATGCTGTGCCACGAAAAATAACAATGGAATGTCTGTTTTTTTTTTGCCTTCTGCTTTGATCCGGTCAGCTTCCCCAAAGCCTGGGTCCGTCATCTGTGTTGGATTATACGCCCCATAATCCACTGGGCTGTTGGAGAAGGAAGATGGGAATGATAGTTCAACATTTTATGGTTCATACCAGGCTGTACTTCCTCTTCATGTCAAAATATCACAACATTTTTTTTCTGTCCTTGAAGTCAGAGGGCTATCTAGAATGCCCTGAGGGGGATAAAAATAAAATAAAAGCAAAAAGGTATTTTTCTGATGGCCAGTTTGGGTCCAGAATGTTTCTTTTGTTGGGCCATAATCTTGAACATAGTCTCTTAGCAGTAAAACATAGCAGAGTTGAACACATTTGTGACACCTTCTTTTCTCCTCGACCTTAAAAAAATTGCATTGATTAAGACATCACAAGACATCACCTCGGTTATATAATTTTTACAGGGTGGTAATAAAACTGAAAGGACTGCTCGTTAAGCTGCACTAATTTCACAATGCTCGGAAGGCATTGGCATCCTCGTCAGAATCTCTGAACAGGGTTTTGAAAGACATACATGAGCACGCGCACACATACACACACTCTGAGAGAGAGAAAGAGAGAGCATTTTTATTCTGGCTTCCCACATATCCTGTTAGGCTGTCCAAATAGCCAACAGCAAGCCTTGAAACTTGTCAGCTAAAATATTTAGTTCTGTTCTCGAAGGTGTCAGGATAACTATTAACTTCAGGGAAAGGTGAATTGAAATGGGTTCCTTCTTTGGCTTTTAGAGATTATTCTGCTTAATATGCCATTTATTTGGCACTCATGTTTCCGGGCAAATGCACTGTTCATCTTACTGCTTTTGATTCGGTGTGTCTTGCCCTGTTATTGAGGCACAGAAATGTCCCCCTAGCTTGTTATTATATCTTCAGCATTCACTTACACATGGCGGGGGTGGGGGTGGGTATACTGCTGGCGATGGGGCGGCCATTTGCATCACAATTTCAGACTGTGATGGGCAGGGAGATCTGAATAGGCTGATTTGCTCGTGTTTACTTTTTAAAAGCATTGGGGTTTTCAAGTGGCCAAGAACTGGGGAAGGGGGTGTAGGGTGCTAAAAATTAGCTCTCGTCCAAAAATGAAATCAACTACGGTACTTTCATTGTGGCTGTGGAGCCAAGGAACCATCTTTCTCGGCAGATTTGACCCTTGCACCAATAGGGAATGTCCTAGACCAATGGTTCTCAACCTGTGGGTCCCCAGATGTTCCTGGACTGCAACTCTCAGAAATCCCTACCAGCACAGCAAGTGGTGGAGGCTTCTGGGAGTTGCATTCCAGGAACAACTGGAGACTCACAGGTTGAGAAGCACTGGTCTAGACTCTGTTAAGGACGTAAGCAGGACCTTGTTGGGTCAGACCAAAGGCCTACCACAGTCATGTCCAAACTTCAGCCTTCCTGATGTTTTGAACCACAACTCCCAGAATTCTAAGCTTAGACTGCCAATGATAAAGAACTGTGGGAGTTGTGGTCCAAAACATCTGGACGGCCAAAGTTTGGACATGCCTGGCCTACCAAGTCCAGTGTTACCTAAACCTAGGGGCAGTGGTGGTGAAACTTTGGCACTCCAGATGTTTTGGACCACAACTCCCACAGTCCTTTTTCAATGGCAATACAGGCTTGGAATGTTGGGGGTTGTGGTCCAAATCATCTGGAGTGCCAAAGGTTCACCACCACTGTCCTAGTGACTGATCAGTTGTGTATGGGAAGCTTTCTAGACACTCGTGACAGAAGCCCCTCTTTTCCTTCCACATTCTTCAGCATCTGGTACACAGAGCCATCCTGTCTCCGAGACTGCTGGTGAAGTGTAGCCGCTTTGCCTAATCTACCATGGATGACTCCAATCCCCATGGTAAGGTCCGAGTTCCAAGTCCGAGTCTTTGGCACCAAGTCTCAAGTCTGAATCCAAGTCTTTGGGATCAAGCCCAGAATCCAAGTCTCTACTGAAGACAAGTTTCTTCTTCTTCTTCTTCTTCTTCTTCTTCTTCTTCTTCTTCTTCTT
>JAHTLZ010000045.1:6949968-6962326 GCA_023846285.1 Phrynocephalus versicolor | reverse complement strand
CTTCTTCTTCTTCGCCAAGGAAGAAGGGAGAGGAGGATCCAAGACATGAAGAACAAACAACCCAAGTTGAGTCACCAGTGCAACTTGAGTCCGGCTTGACAGTCCTGCAACTCAGGTATCCAACCCCATATACAGAGAGGCCTTTTCAGGCCAGATGGGCAGGATACAAATATAAATAAATAAATAAATAAATAAATAAATAAATAAATAAATAAATAAATAAATGCTATCCATCTAACTGCCATTGTTAGATGGCCAGAGCCAGAGGTTGGGAGTGGTGAGTCTCCAGTAAGCCTCTTGGGAGAAGAGTACCTGCAGCCTTAAGTAAGCAGCACCACCCAAAACACCTTAGAGAGGGCTGCCATAAGTCAGGCACAGTGTAGAATGGATCTCCCAACTTCTGGTTCTTTAGCCAGATACTTAAACCACTGAGCTATAAGACCAGGATATCAGCAGTACAGAAGGCTCATAATACAGACCTTCCCAAGCAACACGCAAAGCCTCTGTAATTCAGAGCTTGGAAAAGTTCCTTCGCTTACAGTTTCTCAAATTTCTGGCAAGCTAAGGCAACGGAAGGAATACCCAACAGTGACTTTCAAGGAGGAAGCTCGGGAATTGTTCATACCATGCTGCTCTGCTTGTTCTCTTCTGGTACTCAAGAGGTAAGCTGAGGGGGCCTGATCCAGATAAAAATCCGAGCCTGTGGGTGTGGGACTTACGACCCCATCGCCCCTGCTGTGGTGATCATCACTCATTTATAGGCCTTTTTAGAAAACAAACAAACGTGGAGGCCAGTGCGCCATAGGCCATATTTAGAGTTTCTAATTAACAGATAGCTGCCGTGTCAATCAGAGCCGTGAACAGATACTAGTTAACAAGTCACGGCTCGTGTTTCTCATCATGCCTCCGTCGCATGGGCTGGGATGCGCTATCAAGGAGACGAGCAACAGCCTGTCAACCGGCAGTGTTGCGATTTGCACGCTGGCACCACTAACCGGTAGGATTCTGGCTAATTGGATGTTTGCCAGAGCATCACAGCACTTCACAAAACATATTGCGGAAAGGGGCGCCATCTTCCTTAAAAACCTTCTTCACTTTGGAAGCCTTTGGTGAACAGTCTAGAACAGTGGTTTCCAAACTTTTTTCGAGTTACGACAGTGTTTCATGACAGCCAACTATCTTGCCGCCCCTGCCACATTTGCATAAAAATAGGGCATTTTTGACAGAGTCATGTCATCCCTTCTCAGAAAGGAGAGGATACTTTCCCCTCCAAAGGACATGTCTCTCATACTTAGACACCCAGGCTAACATTAACATCCCATTCTGAATGGTCACGGAAGAAATTATTTAACAAGGGCTACTACACACATAAGGCAAGAGTGCTGTAGAGGGTTGCAGTGGGGTGCAACTTCGCAGATGATGCCTATTAAAGTAGCCAGCTTCTGGTCAAAAATACTGTAATCTAATATTTGAATTTGTCTTTCATTTTTACATATATTTCAAGAACATCCATCATTTTAAATTGTGCAACATTCAAAAAGGAATTAAGAAAGAAGCCCTCTCACACACGTCAACCATGCCGAAAAATTCAAGAATGGTGCTCAACTAGGGTTGTCTTAGACCAGTGGTTCTCAACCTGTGGGTCCCCAGATATTTCTGGACTGCAACTCCCAGAAGCCTCCACCACTCACTGTGCTGAAAGGGGTTTCTGGGAGTTTCAGTTCAGGAACATCTGGGGCCCACAGGTTGAGAACCACTGTCTTAGACTATGCTAACTCCCTTTAACAAAATGGGTCAAAGTAAAAGTGCTGCTTATATACTGGCCCATAGTGCGTAAAACTCTCTCTCTGGGTGGTTTAGGTGTAATCATACAGGTCATTGCTTGCTTGCCCGCCACACTGAACTGGGTGCTCAATTTACCAATCTCAAGAAGGATGGGAGGCTGAGTCAACCTTGAGCCGGCTACCTGAATCCATAGGGATTGAACTCTGGTTGTGAGCAGAGTCTTGGCTGCAGTACTGCAGTTTAACCACTGTGCCACTGGAATACTTTGAGAAATTGGTCTAACGCCTAATCCAATGATGGCAAACCTTTTAGAGACCGAGTGCCCAACCTGCGATTCAAAACCCACTTTTTTCCCTCTCAAAGTGCCAATACAGCAATTGAACCTGAATACAGGTGGCTGTGAAGAAGTGATGTTGGGTGCCCACAGAAAGGGCTCCGAGTGCCACCTTTGGCACCCATGCCATAGGTTCACCAACACTGACCTAATCTCTTAGGCACAGCTCTTTAACACAGATTGGCGCAGTGGCAGGGTGGTGAAGGACAAATAATTGATAGCTTTCTTTTCTTTTCTTTTCTTTTCTTTCTTTCTTTCTTTCTTTCTTTCTTTCTTTCTTTCTTTCTTTCTTTCCCTCTCCCCCTGCCTTCCTTCCTTCAATCTTTATACCATCCATCTGACCATTGGTCACTCTGTGCAGTCCCCAAAGACATTATATAACAAGATGCTCCAAACTACACTAAGTTAATCACTGTATTTAAAAAACGGATTTAAATAAGCTAAAAGGTTTATACATCCTTGGGAATGAAGCAAACAATGGTGGTTGCAGAAGCACCGACGGTGCTTCTGCTGGGGACACTGTTTTCCAGAACTTTCTTTAGACTTAGATACCCTTTTCAACTAAGTCACATAAGCCTTGTTTTTCTGGGGCAAGGGAAACGCCAACAAAATGGGAGCCAATTATGGCATCCACTGAATACTTGCCGGCTCTTTCACCCTCAATGAAGTTGGCTTCTTTGGTTCCATTATTATTATCATCATCATTATTATTTTGCCAAGGTTACTCTATTCTTAGCAAAGAGGGAACGGGCGGTTTCTCAGGAGGTTGGTGCGTGTGGGGAAAATAACCTCTCTGTATGACTTTGTTTTCCCGGTCTAGTTCTTCTTGAGGTTACTTCCTCCGTTGATAGAGAGGCAACGTGCAGAAGTAGACATCAAGCTGATGCGGCCTTGGGCATTTTTGAAGGGGGAAAGCATCTGTTTGTGCTAATTCCCACAATGTTGGCAGGGAGAACGTTTCCCTCTAAAGCAGACAATCGGGAGCATCAAATCAAATCAAAGTACAGCCCGTATTGCCTGCCACTGGTGCGGCAGGTCACAGGGCCAAATCATATAGTCTCTTCTCTAACCCTCGCTTTTATCCCCTTGTGTGTCTTAAAACATCATTTTCATATTCTAGTGACAATGTTTTATAATTAATCTAAATGTAAGAGGCCGAGCACACTGGAGATTATAGCTCAGTCTAGAGAGGTGAGGAAAGGTTGCTCAGCTCGTGGCTGGATCCACAAAGCCTTGGTGCCAAATATGGAGGATCGCACCCACGTCCATTATCAGCCACGTTTGCTTTGCCCACACCACACACACACACACACTTTGGAAAAGTAAAAAAACCTTTAACTCATCACAGCGGTCACATTACTACGGAAGTAAAGTGCTTTCAAAAGATTACATTTCGTTCGCAGATGTATATATTGAACTCAGGAGGGCCCCGCTGAGGACCCTTGGGAGATAGTAATGCAAGAGCTGCACTATAAAGTAGAATGATAGCATCCTTATTATAAGATGCAAATGAACAGGGCGTGTGGCTGGGTGCAATTCACTTTAAAAAAAAAAAGCTTTATGAGTGTTTAATTTTTCTTGTGGGAATAACACTCTGGTTGGCCTGGGTAGGACTTTATTTATTTATTTATTTATTTATTTATTTATTTATTTATTTATTTATGGGTGGAGAGCCGCACACTGAGGTTTTCTTTGCAGGCAGCTGCTGATGTCCTGGCATTCGGGAGTGGGGGGGAGGTGGGGGTTGATGAAATGGTAAACCATCTCAAAAAAATGGGGGATCCCCAAAGCTGGATCTTTTGATCTACAGGTGTCCTATGCTAATTACTAAAGCAAAGCAAAGTGTTCTGCTTATATACTGCCCAATTGCTCTTAAAGAATTATCTGGGTGGTTTACAGTTTGTAGATGCAGACTACACATTTCCCCCCCCCCCACACACACAAACTGGGTACTAATTTTACCGACCTCGGAAGGCTGGAAGGCTGAATGAACCTTGAGCCGGCTACCTGGGATTGAACCCCTGGTCGTGAGCGCAGTTATAGCTGCAGTACATCAGTTTTAATCACCGTACCACAAGGCTCTTTTGGTTACTCCAAATCAAAATGTTTTTGGGGGAGGTGTGCAGCTTGGTGTGTGTGTGTTCTTGGGATTTTCCCTGAGTCCAAATGCCCAGGTTTCAGCAGCGTCCTGTTGTGTCTTTGCACAATTAAAATGAGTGTGCCATCCGTGCTCATTCCTGGAGTGGTCTCAGCCATAGTAGAACAAGCCTTACTTACATTCCAGCTGGATTACTGTAATGCACTCTGTCTGAGGCTGCTTATGGAAAGTGTCAGGAAATTTCAGCGGGTCCAAAACACAGCAGCCTAACTGGGGATAAGCACAGGGATCACAAAAACACAACTGTCACAGCAGCTCTACTGGCTGCTGATCTGTTTCTGGACAGAAGTCCAAGCCTTTTCACACGACCCCTAAGATCCGCTGGCCACTTAAATTCGGACCAGAGATCTTGCTTAACATAATTTCATTTGGAACGAATTAATTCCTTTATACAAGGTACCACTTGTTTATGGTACAGCAATAAAATCAGAAAGCAGATGCAGCCCCTCTATCCTTTTGCGAAAAGGCATTCTCTAGCGGAGAAAGGCACCACATTAGGAAGGAAGTCTGGTGAGAAGAGAAGGTGGTTATTACCTCTGACCGTGCAGCGTCCTATCCCACTTCTTTTGTTTGCTGTAAAGGAAGCATCCTGGGACAACATAATCCCATTTTTTGCCTTTGACCCTACTGTTTGCCAAACACCCAAGGTCAAACTCTGAAGGGAAAGGAATGCAAGGTGTAGGAAAGCGCCAGATAAAAGATAGCGAGAAGGATTAAGTGTTTGGTCTACTCTTCAGGCAGCTTTGGAGTCAAAAGGTCAAGAATTGTTGGAAAGAGAAAAAGAGGAAAATAAAAACACCTTATTGGCCACATAATCCAGGGCAAAAGAGGATATTCAAGATGGGTGTCTGGGACTGGAGAAATCAAATTTCCTCTCCTTAAACAAATAATAAAATAATAAAATTAGATAGTGAGAGGGAGGGAGCATGGATGAGAACAGATACTCTTTCCCTAGAAACACAAGTGACACATTTTCAAGATCTTTCTTTTTTCGTGTCAGAAGCACTGACATACTATATTGACTACAGACACACCATGAAGCAAAATATAAATAAATTATGAAATTATTATGTATAAAAGGTATCCTGTATGTATGAAAGCTGCCTCATGGTACTGTAGCCCAAACTGTGCTCACGACCTGGGGTTCAATTCCAGGTAGCAGGCTCAAGGTTCACTCAGCCTTCCATCCTTCCGACGTAAGCCACATCAGCAGCATTCCCTCTTGCCAACATAAGGTCTTCCTTCGTGCATGCTGAAGGGCATTGTATGCATTATAACATGAATGAAGCGGTTTGTTCTTCTCTACATTTACACAAGGGTCTTCTATAAGGAAGCCCCATTTTCTCTGATTTTCCTTTGATCTTCCAACCCTGGCCTGCAGTCTGTTTAATGCTTTCCATATGGACAGGTGGTAGAGAGTCATGTAGTTCTGCCCAGTTACCCAGTAGCTCCTTGCACGCTTTCCATAGTTCTAAGGTGGTTTCTGGGAGCTGATTGCTGGGAGGGGCAGCAAAGTTTTGAGGAAACTATACTTCGATTTCCGTCTCGGCTTTGGTGGTTGACGAGCGAATCAGAGGTGTGTTTCTGAGGATATCACTTTGAGCCTTTTCACACGACCCCTAAGATCCGCTGGCCACTTAAATTCGGACCAGAGATCTTGGGGGTTTGTCGCTGTTCCTGTGTTCCCACCCCCTCCGCAATCCTGGCTGTTGTCTGCGTGAGGGGAGGGAGAAAAAAAGGACGAAAAGAATGCCGGCTCGCCTCCGTTCTGCCTCTTACTCTGCTCCCGGCAGCATTCCAGTCTCTTAGTATTTCTTAAAGGGGCGGGGGGCAAAAAACAACAAACAGAAGCGAGGAGAGCCCGGCACTCACTATGTTACATCCGCATCAGGAATTTTTCACCCCCAGAGAGCAGGCACTTGTAAAGTGTGCTGGGACGCGCTTAGGTGGGCATGGTCGCACTTAATTTTTTGTAAACTCTGGAGCTGATGGGGAAACATTTTTAAGCTCCGGATCTGGGAGCCATTTGCCGCGGATTTTAGGGGTCGTGTGAAAAGGCACTTTGACACTCTCTTTCTGTGCAGCATTTCCTAGCGGGTTTTTGGTGGAGGAATATCAGCTAGGTAATGCATCATTTGTATTGGGGCTGATTTTAAACACCCCGTGACCAGTTTCGCAGTTTCATTTGTCTTGCATGTTTTGATCTATACCAAACAGGGCTAGCACATTCTCCTACAGAGTAACATAGGGTTAGTGCAGAATGTGTGTATTTTCCTCAGAATGTTGTTCCTAGCAAAACATTTTCTGGCAGTGAATCTTGAAAGTACTGTACCTTTTTAATCCAGAAGCCCCTTTTCACTCAGAAATGGAAGTGAGCTTTTCAAGACGAACGGATGACATTTGGACTAGACCCCTTTACAGACTGGAGGGGTATTGACCAGTGTGATTGCTTTCCCATTAGCTACAGTATTTTTTCCATGTATAAGACTATATTGTTGTCTTAAATTGTTAAACTGAAAATCATCTTATACATGGAAGTAAGCTGAGGAGAGAATCGTGCATTTGCGAAGCTGTGATTTTGGGTTGGGAAAGTGGAGGTCATCTTATACATGGAACCATCTTATAGACAGAAAAATACAGTACTTGTTTTTGTGAAAGCAACAAGGTTGCAGGTGACAGATGGGAACTCCAAATGGACTTCCGAGCTTCTAAGTTATTCATCCATTCCCAAAGTTACTTAAGAAGATCAATGGACATGTTTCGCCTTTTATATGGCAGCCATTTTAAATAGTTCTATGTGAGAACTGTTGCCACCCCGTGAGAATCAGTAGGGTGTTTCTCTGGGGTGACTGAATATTCCCCTCCAACATGTACACACACACATCAGGAAGTACTAGTTAAAATAGCCAGTTACCTGGACTTAGTTCTCTTTATAACTTAGAACAACAGAGATTCAAGGGACCCTGTAACTTTTCTGTTCTTTATCCCGTTATGGGTAGTGGGGGAAGCATGATTCTGGCTCAGTCCTGACTCAGGATGTGTTGTGCTCTGTCATGGGGGTTGAAATGGATGGGAGGAGAGAGTGCATTTTTAAAGTAACCGAAAGTTACTTTTGAGAAATAGGGAAGAATTACTTTTAAAAAAGGTAACTATAATAATGGCACACTACTGGGTGAAAGGTTTGGAAAAGCAACTGTAACTATTTGTTCCATCTGGGGTCTCTGAATGGTGACATTCTCCTTGCAAAGGTTGTGGGTTGCTGTATTACCTGGTTGCCCTGGCTTTAAATGGATTTTGGGGTCCATAGCTGCATCACACCTGTGGCCATTCCCACAACCAGCCAATCCGCAAGAAGCTCTACCTTCCTCCCCTGCTCCATGAGAACACAAGGGATCACTCCCTGCTCTTTAGGTTTTGATCGTGACATTTCAAGGAAGAGTTGTTGCTGATGGGGCAATCCTAATGGTCGAGCATCATGGCCCATCCAGCTCACATCCAGTGGCACCTTGAAATCTGGACCGTGAGCAGATGCAAAGAAAAGTCAACTGGCTACATGGACACCATGTTATCCCTTAACATTAAGGCTGATGTTTTAAAGCCCCGCGTGCTGCTTTTTTCATTTGAGCACATGGGTGCAGGTGCCACTTCATGGCCACGGATTCTGGCAGAAATGTAAGACATTTTTAAAGCTTAATAGAAGAAGAGGATGAAGAAGAAGATGAAGAAAGAAAGAAAGAAAGAAAGAAAGAAAGAAAGAAAGAAAGAAAGAAAGAAAGAAAGAAAAAGAAAGAAAGAAAGAAGGGAGGGAGGGAGGGAGGGAGGGAGGAGGGAAGGAAGAAGAGAAAAGAAGGAAGGTAGTAAGAAAGAAAGAGCTGCCTAGATTTCCTAAGCACATCCGATCTCGCCTGATTTCGGAAGCTAAGCAGGGTCGGCCCTGGTTAGTACCTGGATGGGTACCAGGGAATACCAGGTGCTGTAGGCGCCTGGAGTAGGAACTGGCAAACCACTCCAGTATTCCTGCCAAGAAAACTCCATGGACATGAGGTCACGAAGGGATGCAACACACACACACACAGTAAGAAAGAAAAGAAGAAAGACAAAACTGAATGGATTTTTTTCCCTTTTAAAAGCAGAATCATAAATATAAGCTGTAATAGGGTTACTGGGCTAGCAAGGCTAATATATGAGGTCAAAGATCGATTGGGTCAGCAGTTATTTATGTTGAAGGGATTACAGGGCTACCTTACAGTTAATTCTTAGTGGAGACATGTTCAGATTCAGACACCAGCCATGTATCCTTTCACTCTGTGTTTGTGCGTATGGGTAAACATATGGTTTTTTGGATGCATTCTGCAAGTACAAGAACTGCTGAATAGGCCAGTGGTTTAAGTACCTGGCTGTGGAGCTGGAGGTTGGGAGTTCGATTCCCCGCTGGGTCTCCTTGACATGAGCTGGACTTGATGATCCACAGGGATCCCTGACAGCTCATGATGACTGATGATGATAGGCAGTGACTGGCCACCAACACAAACTGTGTGAAGAGGCAGCTCAACTAATTTAGATTGGAGACAGTCCCAATCAGTTCTCAGCAGCACAACTTTTTGGGATTCCAATTCCAACACCCGGCTGGGGGATTTTGGTAGTTGTAGTCCAAGAAAGAAAGAAAGAAAGAAAGAAAGAAAGAAAGAAAGAACCTGGTTACACTGGTGATGCATTACTCCAGATTTAGTGTAGCGTGTGTCTCTCCCATAGAATCATAGAATAATGAATTGGGAAGGAACATTTAAGGCCATCAGGTCCAACCCCCTGCTCTAGACAGGAATACAAATCTTTATATCATTTTCTGGCAGGCAGGGGAGTTATTGCACTTGTATCTGCATTTCTATGGACATCTGGTTGCTTGCCGTGTGAACAGAATGCTGAATCAGATGGTCCTTGGTCAGAGGGGTCTGATCCAGCATGGGCCCTAGTACTCGTTCTATCCTAACACTCCAAGCCCAGGTAAAAAAAAAGGTCCATTTGCCTCCAATGGGACAAAACAGGCATTTTGTATATAGTAGAACCCCGATAGCCACTGATTCATTATCCACTGATTCAGTTATCCACGGTTGGCAGAGGAAAAAATAAACAATTCAGCTGCCGCAAAGCAAGCTATTGTTACAAAGAGCAGCTGTAAAGCAAGCTACTTTTGCAAAACAGCCACTGTAAAGCAAGTTACTATCACAAAACAGCAATTTTGGGGACATTTTTGTGTTCTCTCTTATCCACGGTTTTCATTATCCACGGGAAGGCTTGGAACCAACCCCCAGTGGATACTGGGGTCCGACTGTACCCTAAATTCCATGATACGCGATCCTGCCCAAGTTGAAATTTAGGTTTCCTTTCCTACTGACTCTGTATTTAAGTGTCAGTATTTAAGGGTGAATTGGTCTTAAATAAGCAATTGTATGTGTGTATTGTGTCATTACAGTTGTGACCGACTCTTCGTGATTCCATGTCCATGGAGTTTTCTTGGCTGGAATACTGGAGTGGTTTGCCAGTTCCTACTCCAGGCACCTACAGCACCTGGTATTCCCCTGGTGGTCTCCCATCCAAGCACTAACCAGGGTCAACCTGGCTTAGCTTCCAAAATCATGTGAGATCGGATGTGCTTAGGGCATCTAGGCAGCTTAAATAAGCAATCAAGAGGCATCAACTATAGAAAAGACCGGCTCCTTGGTATGGACTAACACAGCTATCCATGTGGGGGGGAGGGTTCTTTAGAACAGGTCTGGAAAGTCCCCCTCGGGGACTGGCTGTACCCACACATGGCCACTCTGCTCTGTAAGGTGGGAAAGGAAAACCCATCCCATTGGCCTCCCCAAGGCAAGAAGAGGTGGAGGTGGGTGGACAGATGGAAGGACAGAGGACTGCCTGACAGGCATGGGAAAGGAGCCAGGAGGAGAGAAAGGGAGGAGGCAACTGCTGGAGGATGTGAAGAAGAAGACTGAGATTGTTCACCCAAGCAAGGAATGTAAGGAATGTTTTGACACATTATAGGTAACAACAAAATAAAAGAACCCCTCTGGCCAGGGGGAAATGTCTAGTAGTTACATTGCTGGCTGGGAAAATGATCCGGTAACGGCCCTGCATCGTGTGAATGGGAAATTTATACAACAATCGTAGTGGGGAATAACTGGAAAACATTTGTCAGGTGTGATCAGGGGGTTTAGGAAAACTAGGCTGGTCACGATGTACGCTTCAGAAAGAGCAGCTGATAAACCCGCCCGCTTGCCAAGGACCCAAACGTTTGTTGGGAACGGATTGTTACCGACACGCTTGCCTTGCGCGGTTCTTTGGCGCAGATTTGCGATTCCTGCACCTTAACAGCAACTCAGCAGCGCAGCCTGCGAAGATTCTCTGAACATCTCTCGCTTTTAAAAATAATAATAATAATGTTGTCTGTAGTACATGTTTTACTGAAACAGGAAGTCCCTTGCGGTTCTCAACTGTGAGTCGGGAGGGGAGGAAGTCGGCCTTTCTTTTGCCGTTTGGCATTACAGGAAACAAAAATAAAATAAAATAAAATAAAAGAAGTTAAACAGAAAACCTTTCACCCTCCCCTACCCAACTCTTTGCTGAAATGAAAAGGAGAGGAAAAAAACCACTCCGCTGTTGTGACGTTTTGAGTGTGAGAGAGAAAAAGCGACACACAAAACCAGAAAACCGGGGTGCTGCGAACCGTCGCCGGAGGAGCTGAAAAGCAAGCCGGCTGTTACATGGGAGTCATCTGTTGGGGAAGGAGGCCAGCCAGCTCACAGCTCATAATGGTGTTTAGAAAGAAAGAGTCTGTGTTATGTCTAGGGGCCCTGTGTGTTTTGTGTTACCCTGACCCCAGCATTGTACCGGGGGTCCACCCCCCCAACCCACATCCACCACACACACCAATTCAAAACTGGTATGCGAACTTTTCAACGCAAGCTGGACCTGACTGGAGTTTGTATCCCAGCCAAATCTGCATTTCAGATTGGAAAAAGGAGAAGCGAGGGCCAAAGGTCACTGTTCGCAGGTTTGGGATCATGTTTAATATCACATGACACCTTTGTCAAACACGGCTGCGTTTTAAAAGGAGAAAGAGAGGAAAGGAGGCCTTCTGTCTGGATTCCAGTAGTTGGGGAACCTGATGCCTGGAATACTGGACTTTCTCTCCCTTTTCTGGTGTTTAACCCCTTGCAAGGTCTGATTCTCAGTAGTTGGTAACAGAAACTAGGCTTCAAAATGCCCGTCCCAGTCACCGGTTCTCGAGGCTTTTATGACACCAGGCAATCCTGTTTCCTTTAAACCTGTTTTTTTGAGAGCAGAATAAGTAAGGGTCGTGAGAGTTGGGACCCTCACTGAGACAACCCCCACCCCCCCCCCATGAGGCTAAGCACCCCTCCCCAAATCTGTTGTGAATATTTCTTTCTCTTTCAGCCACTGTGGCAGAGAAGTCAGCACGAAGGATATGCACTGTGTCACAGGAGACCTGCATGAGCGTACGCATGCATGGGTCCCTGGCTCATGTGTCTGGGGAGGAATTTTGGGGCCGGGGGCTTCCAAAATGTTCCTTTCCCATGCCTTAGAATTAGAGATGGGCACAAAATGAACTTTTGGTTCATTTCGTTATTCGTTATTCATTTTGTTATGTAACAAAACGAATAACGAACTGCCCCCTCTAAGAAAAACGAAATGGAACGGAACGGAAATATATGTTTCATTTCGGTTCGTTTTTTGTTTCGGTGGTGTCTCCTAACTGGGGTGGTCCTGGTCCGGTCCTCCAGTCCTGGCTGTAGGGTGGGCGGCAGGAGGAAAATAGAACAAAACAAAGCTGACGGGCCTGTGCTACAGCTGGTAGGCGGGCCACGTAGTCGGCACACACAAATGAAATAAAATACAATAAAAAAGGAGCCCCAACCTGGCCCCAGGGGCTGCGTGGTCGGTGCTCTAAAAACAAGATTTTTTTTTTTAAAAACAAACCCTGACCTGGCTCCAGGGGCCGCACGGTTGCTGCTTTAAAAACAAACAAACAAACAAACAAACAAACAAACAAACAAACAAACAAA
>JAHTLZ010000045.1:6888473-6949958 GCA_023846285.1 Phrynocephalus versicolor | reverse complement strand
ACAAACAAACAAACAAACAAACAAACAAACAAACAAACAAACAAACACACGGAAAGCCCCTGCCTCAGGGGCCAGGATCGCCTGCCGCCGCCACCGCCACTGGATAGGTCAAACCTGAACCGGTTTGGATCGGTTCGGGTTCGTACGATTTTTAAAAAATTTGTACAAACCCAAATCAAACCAAACCAGGTGTGGGCCCGAAACAGATGAACCCAAACCATGGGTTTTCTGTTTCGTGCCCACCTCTATATAAAATCATAGAATAAATGCAGAAAAAATGGAATTGGAATGGGCCTAAAAGGCCATCAAGACCAACCCCCTGTTCGCATCTCAGGAGCATCACGCGGAAATAATGTCTAGTGGCTGTGACGGTACCCATGTTCTGGATTATCTGCTTTCCTACCGGAATACGGTATGTCTGTGAAGATTCTTAGTCATCCAGGTGAGTTTATCTGGAAGTTGAGTCATGGCAACTGGACTTCTTTTTCTTTAGAGATTGAAACGTTTCACTACCAGAAATGAAACAGGCATCTAATTTGGGTGCCTGTTGGGAACATTTTATTTTTTAAAAAGTCACCTTGACAGGTCCTGGTTTGTGACATCTGTGCTTTTGATTTTTTGGACTACCGCTTCCATTGGATGGTTGGCTAGGGGATTCTGGGAATTGTAGTCAGGAAAACTAACAAGCTGTGACATGAGGTATATAAATCTTTAAAAGTAAATACTAACACTAATAGCAGGATTTTATTATTTGTATAGTATTTATTTACAAAAAAAAAAAAATAGCCGCTCCACTAGCAGATGGTCTCATATTCTTCACCTGTTCCTGCCCAGGAGCAGAGAACCAATTACGCTATTTGGCAAAACTGTTTCTGTTGTCATCTGTCTTGCAGGCAAGCAGAAGAAGGGATCTGGCAGACCATCTTGACTCACCAGTCAAGACATGGGTAGGCCTGCAAGTAAGGTCTGTGTCACCCAGGACAAGCATGGATTCCATGCCATGCCCATCCCAATGCAGGGCATTGTACAATAATACCTATGAAAGTATAACCCATAGTCTAGTCTTGCTTTTGTTTTTGCCTGCACAGCTCCAAACCTCTTTTTTACTGCAGTGGAACAAGATACCACGAAAGAGCTTCCTCCACCATGAAGAAGGCTAAAGAAACATCTCCGGCAACAAGACATTAGCACTAGTAGCCTATGAAGGTATGCTTTTGTTTTTATGGCTGCATGGCCCCAAACCTCTTTTATACTACCTTGGTTTAAGAGTGTTTTGCAAGACAAGCAAACAATTGTGTCTTGATCAACAAGCAATGTCTTGATATACAAGCTCTGGAGCAGGTCACATGCTCACAGGTGAGCCAATGCTGACTCACGCAGCCTCCAAAGTAGAAGGGGGAGAGAGGAATAGAGGTCTCTCTTGTACCACCCCGGGACAGTTAGGATTTTATTTTTCTTTATATTTTTCCTTAATTTGTTTTCAACATTCCTATTTTTTTAAAACCATTCCTAGTCATGGGGTAGCTAGTCCAGTATGTATAATTGCACCTTATTATTGTCACATTAAAAATACAGAGTAAAATCCAGTTGTTAGTCCCAAGCAGAGCAAATTCTGCAGCTAGGTACCTAAACCATGGTGTGGATGTGGACTTTTAGCCAACTTCTTTCATGAGTTTTGGCATTTTTGTGTGTACAGTATGTGGTCTATGGGACCCCAGAATGAATAATCAGAGTTTCCATTATTTCTTATGAGGAAATTTGCTTTGACATAAGAGTGTTTTGGTTTACAAGCATGTTTCCGGAAAAAATTATGCTTGTAAACCAAGGTTGCAATAGTACACAAATACTATTTTTGTTATTTTGTGACTACTCCGTCCAGCACGATGCCTGGAGAAATGCCCCCCAACACACACACACAAATTGCAGTCCTGGTCATGGATGTCATCAATATTCTGGCTTCTCTTTGCTGTGTAAAATTTAGTGTCCTTTTTTTTCCTGTTGGGAATGCAGCCATGATATCATGCAGCCGTACTGGGCCATTTCCTGGTATTTTGAATTGTGGACACAGAAGCACCGTATCCCAAATTCATAAACAAAAGGTTGTGCCCCCACCCTGCAATAACTGGGTAATTACTGCTTAAATGATGTCTTTCATTTTAGTCTATTAGACTCGCACTAAGCTCAGGACCTTGGTTCATTGGTGTCTTGGGAGGAAACGACTGCAGTTTTTGAAACAATAAAAATTAAAAAGAAGGATTGTTACTGATGGGAAGCAAAGAGTGCAAACTTACTCTGTCAGGGTAACTTCTCTAGTAAGTTTCAAAGGTAACTTTTAAAGAACATTTTGGAGCACCTTTAAAGCTATTTTCACAATAATTCCTCAATAACTGTTTTATCAGTCATAAGAAGCACTGGTTTCTTCTTTCATAGGAGCCTTGTGGCACAGTGGTTAAATGCCTGTACTGCAGGTAAAACTGTGCTCAGTCACAACCAGGGGTTCAGTCCCAGGTAGCAGACTCATGGTTGACTCAGCCTTTCAGCCTTCTGAGGTCGGTAAAATGAGTACCCAGCTTGCTGGTTGGGGGGCAATGTGTACCCTGCATACTATAATTAAAAACTGTAAACCACCCAGAGACTACTTGAAGTGGTATGTGGGGTGGTATATAAGCAGAACACTTCACTTTTAGTATTTCTAGCAAGGGAACCATTATTTTGTTTCATATTTTGTGTTTTTGTTCAGTGTTTCTGAAATGCAATAATCAAACAGACCGCTGGAGTCTTTTCTGGCATGCTAATGCACTAATAATGCAAAAGGAGGCAAGTTATTTTTACAAATAATGCTGTAAAGATGATAATAATGATCTTTCTGCCTCTAGGTCATGAGCAAGTAGAAGGTGATCATTGTATGGCGGAGGCTGGCTTGTTATTATGAGAATCACAGAATAATTGAGAATCGCAGAATAACTGAGTTGGAAGGGGCTTGTAAGGCCATCACATCCAATCCCCCTGCTCAGTGCGGGAATCTAAGTCCAGGTGATCAAGCAGACCAACCTCAAAGCAGATCTGAACGGGTTGTCCAGTTGTTTCCTGAATGCCTTCAGTGTTGGAGCACTCACCACCTCCCAAGGTCATGTACTGCTCCAATAGTTAAGAAGTTTTTCCTGGTACTGTATTCAGCTGAGATCTGGCTTCTTGTAACTTGAACCCATTTATTTCATGACTTGCACTCTGGGTCGATTGAGATCCTGCCCCTCCTCTGCATGATTGACTACCTTTGGTTTCAAAATTGCTATCTTATCCCCTCTTTAGTCTTTTTCTTCTTCTTCTTCTCATGGCTACACATGCACAGTGTCCAGATGAAGTCCTCGATTGTAAACCGCCCAGAGTTCCTTCTGGAAGATGGGCGGTATAAAAATGCAACAAATAAATAATAAATAAATGTGTAATCTCCAGGCTTAAAAACAGGGTCCTTCAAGGGCCAGATGCAGGGGAGTGGTATCAGGAAACAGATATCTAGTCTCATGCGCTCCCAGATGCATCTGGTGGGGCCACTGTGAGATACAGGAAGCTGGACTAGATGGGCTTTTAAAAGGGGACATCCAATCCCCTTTTGAAGGCATCCAGGCCCGATGCCATCACTACATCCTGTGGCAGGGAGTTCCACAGACTAAAAACACCATAATAAACATGTTTGTGCTCGAGGTTCCGCAAGCCTCTCTGCTACTTCTGCTGCAACCAGGTGAGCTTAGGTACCCAGCTGGAAGCTGACCTCAGTCTAAGGTGGCTTCATATGTTGAACCCTCCGGCCTGTGGAACAACTGAAGCAGAAACGGCCCTCTGCCTGCAGCCTTCTGCTCGGTGTACATGTGAGCTGCTTTCCGAAGCCACGGTGTGATGTCATCTTCAGAATAATTCCTCCCGAGCTGAGGCGATGGCTCCAGTGAATTCCAACAGGCACGCCAGCCTGTCTCTTTACGTTTAGAAGCACTGGCGGAGAGTGTGCTTCTGTTTCCCTCGTTCATTTTTGAAGAGGGACTGAGTGATTTGGAATGATCGCTCCGTTCCCCTTGCTCCACAGCCAGCCTGCCTGGATTCTCCAGTGCAGTTGATGTTCGGAGCAGTTGTATGGGCTTTTCCTGGCATGCAAAAAGACAAGAGAGGGACGAACACATTTATCTTCCCTCATAAGAAAACAAACCTTGGAGCAGGAAAGAAACCAAAGATACCCAATGCCCAGCAGATCCACAGCTAGGTCACCTGTAACATGCCTTCCCGTGGCTCCTGGGTGGGGAGCTCTTTGTCCCCCAATTTGGTGCCCCCAGATGCTGCACCTGGGGACAGATGTGCCCCTTTTGCCCCCTCTCCATAGCTACGCCACTGAATTGCCCAGACACTTGGGTTGGATACTGGTTTTCTTTTGACCTCCTCCAAAAACACATGCAGGGCTGGCCCTACCATTAGGCAAACTGAAGCACTTGTCCCAAGGGGCATGGTAGGGTGTGGAGGGACAGATCTAGAAGTGGTACACAAGTTTTTGTCTCATCCTCTGCTACTCTCAGGGATGACAGAGGAGACCATTAAGTCACCAGGGCTGAAGTAAGAGTGCATCTAAACCTCAGAGCTATGTAGTAGTTATCATTAGAGATGGGCACAAACCAGAAAATCCATGGTTTGGGTTCGTCTGGTTCGGGCCCACCCTTGGTTCGGTTTGGTTTGGGTTCGAATAATTTTTTTTAAAAAAATCGTTCGAACCCAAACTGGTTCGGCAGTGGCGGCGGCGGGAGCCGTGATCCTGCCTCCTCGTGTGGAGGCAAGACTGTGGCCCTCTCCCGACCACCCTCCGCCACGAGTGGATGACAGCCGGGCCAGCTGTCATGCACCCGCGGCGGAGATCGCTGGAGAGGGGGCTGCGATCCCACCTCCGAGTGCGGATGCGAGAATGGGGCTATCTCTAGACAGTCCTCCCTGCGGGCGATGACAGCCGGGCTGTCATCGCCAGCGGGGAAGAATGAAACGAAGCTGACCAAACCAATTTTTTCCGTTTCGTTTCGTTTCGTTTCGTTCTTAAATTACTCTGGGGCTCGTTATTCATTTTGTTGCCTAACAAAATGAGTAACGAATAACGGAATGAAAAAAATTTCATTTCGTGCCCCTCTCTGCTTATAATGGAATAGTGGAGTTGGAAGAATGTCAAGTCCCACCCCCTACTCCTGGCAGGAATACAAATCAATGGATATGTGCCAGGTGGTTGTCCAGATTTCTCTTGAATGCCTCCACTGTTGGAACAGTCACCACCTCTTGAGGTCATTGGTTCCATTGCTCATTACAAGCCCAGTTTCACTATTGTTTGATTCTATGATGCTAGGATTCAACTGCTGCTCCTGTTAGCCTGTGCCCCTAAATTACCTGTTTTTGTGGTGGAGCGAGAGGATGCATTTCCCTGAATCTTAAATCTGGTCATTATATTCATGTGGACAGACAGACACACTGTAGTAAATCATAACTGAAGTAGTCCCATGGAATGAGTGAGGATGTAGGGAGTCAATTCCCTATAGGGTCCACTGATTCGTGGGCATGCTCCACTTGTGAGTTACTATGCCAAGCAACAGGATTTCATTCACTAGCCAAAAATCCTATTGCGTAGAGTAGGAAAATTACACTACGGCAGGCCCGTAGACTCCTCGAAGATTTAGCAACTCAGATATGAGTTCTGTTGGTTCAAACGAACCTATTTGGATTGTGACTTACAATTCCTATGCGTGCGAATTCTATATCTACCTAATCATGCTGCTTCTATAATGCCCCTTAAAGCACTCTCTGGGCAGTTTGCACTTTAATTATCCAGGTGACACATTATCTGCACCAGCAGGGCGGGCACTCAGTTTAATGACTTAAGAAAGATGGAAGTCTGAATCAACCTTCAGCTGGCTGCTTCGGATTGAACCTGGGCCGTGAGCAGATTTTTGGCTGCAGTTCTGCAGTTACCCCCTACACCATAAGGCTCTCAGTGGGGGAATCTGTTTACCTGAGCTACCCACACTGTGTGATACCTCCATAACTTCAGCTCTGTCTATATAATATATAAAATGCATGTTTAAGAAAGTGAAACTGCCAGATTTTTCTGTTGCTAGTTGCTCCTCAGCCCACCCAGGGTTTTTAAGGTGTAATTCGTGGATTCAAAACCAGCACCATCTGTAATATAGATAAGAAGCATTCATCATTTTGAATTGCCCCTACTTTCCTTCGGAACTTGGAAAGGTTGCCATGTTGGCTTAGGGATTCTGGGACTTGTAGTCTACAAAAAGTAACTTTTCCCAGTTCCTTTCCTTCCACACAATAACTTTATATTAAGGAAACCCAGGGAAGGAATTCTCCTATGGATGATGTCAAGAATGAGAGGATGTAATAATTAAGAAGTCATCAGAAAGAGAATGATTAAGTCGGCTGGCTGCTCTGCTGCATATTTAAATAGTACTGGGTGAATTCTTTAAAAACTTGCATGCTCTGAGGCTTAGGGGGAGAAGAGATGATAAATAATAAATAGTAATTAAATTAAAGATGTACAACACTGCACTGCTCCAGATTTCCTGGAAGTTTGGAAACGGACTCGTGTATAATCATAATAATGAGAATCTCTTTGGCTGCTCAGAGTCCACAGGGTGTTGCTTCGTGCAGAACCTTGAAGTTGGCACTGCTGGAGAAGCGGATGGCATTACTGGCATTAAGATAAAAGGAGGGAGGGGTAAAGAAATACAGGGTTTCAAGGGTGTCCGCTGGAATTTTATGTCTCTATGTGTGCACATGTGCGTGTAAGTTGCACAGTAAGATGCTACCCTGATTTGCATGCATAAGATGCACCATTGCTGCACAGTGTATTGGTATGCTGAAATAATGAAATCCATTTAGAATATGAGTGCAGGGAGACCGTTGCATGCACCGCCCCTGTGAGTAGCATTGTTAGTTTGTTTCCAGCTATCTGAAGGAAGGAAGGAAGGAAGGAAGGAAGGAAGCTCAATCTAGAAGTTGAGTCATGGCAATTGGACTTCTTTTTCTTGAGAGATTGAAATGTTTCACTACTCATCCAAACAGCTTCATCAGTCTGAAGAAAGCTAGTTGCGGGGCCTCCATTTTGTAGTTTACTTTGACCTGTTGTCACCCTGGTCTGAAATAGGCTCATAAGATGAACAATGGCCTGAATAGGCTCGTTAGGTAGGAAATGGTCTCAATAGCATTAAGGTGAACAATGGACTAAAGTGCTGAAACCCATAAAGTATGGCTCATTAGCTATGGCCTTGGTGGTGAAGGCTTTTTGATTTGTCTGGGTATTGTTGAAATCACAGCATAATAAGTGGCAGATAGACTGTCCTTGAGCCCCCCCACCTCTGTTGAGAGAGGGGTTTTCAATGCTCACACGAATGGCTTCCCTGGCTCCTCTCTCAAACCACCTATCTTCTCTGTCTAATATGTGTACATCCTCATCTTTGAAAGAGTGCCCTTTGTCCTTCAAATGGAGGTGTACTGCTGATTCTGGTCCTGAGCTATTGCCCCTCCTATGTTGGGCCATCCTTCTGTTTAATGGCTGTTTAGTTTTTCCAATGTAGAGGTCTGCAGACTCCTCACTGCATTGGGCCACATATACTATATCTATATCTTATGAGCCTATTTCAGACCAGGGTGACAAGAGGTCAAACTGAACTAAACACTGGAGGACTCGCAACTAGCTTTCTTCAGATTGACAAAGCTGTTTGGATGAGCAGCGAAACATTTCAATCTCTCAAGAAAAAGAAGTCCAGTTGCCATGACTCAATTTCCAGATAAACTCACCTGGATGACTGAGAATCTTCACAGATGAAGGAAGATCAAGTTAGTTATACATATAATGTAATAAATAATACCGTTTTATCTCAGGGATTGATGCCACAAGCAAGACCAGGTTAAGATATCTTAAGAGTACCTTGGGCCATATCTGAAATTTATTTTATTTATTTTTACAACTTATATGCCTCCCACTACCCAAAGGTCTCTGGGCGGCTTACAATCAAAGAATTAAAACAATTAAAACATCAAATATCAATAAATAATTAAAACAATAATAAAAACCTTACACTAAAATCATTACACTAAAATTGCCATCAGAGGACCCACAGTCTATATTGTATCAATTAAAAAACTTTCTGTGTAGATGTGTAGATGATCCTCATGATGCAATGGTTAAACTGCAGTATTGCAGTCAAAACTGCTTTCATGACCCAGGTTCAATACCAGTTAGCTGACTTGCAGCTGACGTAGCCTTCTGTGCTTTGTAAATTGAGTAATCAGCTTACTGGAGGATGTGTGCATGTGTAGCCTAGTATTAGTCTGCAAACTACCCATAGAGTGCTTTAAGCACTATGGGGCGGCATATAAGCAACATACTTTTGCTTTTGCTTTAGATGTGTAAATTATTCCCAGGAGGAATGACATGGAAATTAAATCAATAAGCGACATTTTTAGCAATCTGGGCTTAGCTCTCATCAAACGGGTCTACTCTTAGTAGGGATCAGCAGCGAGACCCTGACCAAAGGTTGCAGATGTGTAAAATGCTGACACAGCTCTTTCAAATGCTTTCAAAAGTACTGTACAGTAGTAACTCAAAAGGAAGGCACCCCTGCCTTTAAAAAATAGAGAGGGCAGAGATTCTGTTTGTGTGAGTTTTGGCCTAGCTTTCAGAGCAGAGGCCAACACCTCAGCAGCTCAGCTCATGGAATCACCATGTCATCAGCAATTGCCTCTGGATTCCTGTTATCTTCTCTTCATTCTGTTTTTTTTTTAAGAGACAGGCCATATTGCTGTGAGGTAGTCATCCTGACAGACATGCTTGCCATCTTCAGTTTCCAGAGAGCTCTTGCTCCTTGCCTTGGACAGCTTTTGCTAATGGCATCTTTCCTAAGATCTCCTTACACAGGGCATCACCAAAGGATGGTACCAAATGGGGGGAAAAAAGGTTATTCTGTTTACCCACATTCCACTTCCAAGGCTGCAGAACGTTAAACGGCCGGTTGTGTTCTTGCATACTACACAGGAGTCTGTGGAGATTCTCAGTCATCCAGGTGAGGTTCTCTAGGAATTGAGTCAGGGCAACTGGACTTCTTTTCTTATGGGATCGAAACATTTCACTACCCATCTAAGTAGTTTCTTCCAGCTGAGGAAGATTGGTGGGAGGCTTCAGTTTATAGTTTGCCTTGGTTTCAGCCCCCCCGCCCCCGGTCTGAATAGGCTCCTTAAGTGGACAATGGTCTGGGGTGTGTCTAAAGTCACACCTATGCAGCCTTTCTCAACCCTCATGAAGTATGGGTCATCGGCAGTGGCCTTCCTGGTGGAGGCGTGAAGTGGTTCCGATTTGTTACCCTGGTGTTCACCTCCATGCTTTGTGAAGCGTGCAGACTTAAGACAGGATTCATCACAACCACTACATAACCCAGGGATTGAGATATCGTCTAGATTTCTTAAGCAAGAGGGAACCCCTAAGAAATGCCGATGCTCAGCTCACAAAATGTGTTCTCATAAGGCACCTGCTCTGTGTCAAAGACATGGATACGGCACTGGTTAGGCCTCATCTTGAGTACTGTGCCCTGCTCTGGACACTGCACTTAAAGAAAGATGCTGACAAACTGGAACAAGGATGATCAGGGGGCCAGAAACCAAGTCCTACGAGGAAAGGCCGAAAGAACTGGGCATGTTTGGCCTTGAGAACAGGAGACTGAGGGGAGACAGCATAGCACCTTTCCAAATGCTTGAAAAGCTGTCATACAGAGGAGGGGAAGGATCTGTTCTCGACCAACCCAGAGTTCAGCACATGCAACAATGGTCTCATGTTACAGGATTTCGGTGGAATGTCCGGAAAAACATCCTAACTGTTAGAGCAGTACAAAAATGTAACCAATGACCTCAAGAGGTGGTAGCATTCCAACACTGGAGGCCTTTCAAGATAAATTTAGACAAGTGCTTGGCGGATATCCTTTGATTGGTATTCCTGAACTGAGCAGGGGTTGGGACTCAGTGGCCGTAGAGGCCCATTCCAACTCATTTGTTCGATGATACTATGAATAGCCATTTCCCCAGGAAAGAGTGTCGTTGGTTACAACATGTACCAGAATAGCCTTGATGCAAAACTAGGCCACAGGCGATACGTTTATAGGCCACTCATAAAAATAAAAAACGTTGAAATCTTTCAAGTGCAACACACTCTTCTTCAAAGCAAGTCTCAAAAGTTCAAACATGGCAAAAGATGTGCTTTGCTAGGAGGTTATTCTTAAAGTTCGTGGCTAGATGATGGACACCGGGCAAGGAGTCATCTTAGAGGCAGGAAATCGGAGGGCAGTGGTAAAAGCTGCTTAAGCATTGGGTTTCACACACACCCTACTTCAAACAAAGGAACATGGGTCAAACCCCCCACAATTCACTCACCCCCTCCTTTATTTATTTAATTAATTAATTTAAGTATTTATATACCGCCAGTCTTCCGAAGGAACTCCGGGCGGTGAACAACATCAGCAAATCAACAATTAATTAAAAAAAATAGTAATAGGCTATTCATGACAGAATAGCCTTGTTAATTCTCTGGAGGAAAACCAAACATGATTTTCAAAGGCTGACATTAAGTTTCACATTAAATTTTGGTGGATCCAGCCCACTTCATGAGACAGGTGATGCATCTGTCGACAAGGACTGTTGTCCACATTTATACCACATTACGCAGTTGTCAAGATGTTCATAGTTTGGTTGCCACAGAATTCGTGGTGGTTGTTGTTGTTTTGCAAGAATATGGGTGATAACAATGCAGCCCGTTTTAAAAACAATAGTGCTGTATATTGCAATACCATTTTTTGTCATCATCACCGTCATCCAGTTATGTGCACTTGCACCCCATAGCAAACAATGTAAGAGGTACGTAAATTTACTTACTTGTTTGTTTAAAGCAGGGGTGCCCAAACTTTTTGTAAGGAGGGCCAGATTTGGTGGCTGAGAATGTGTCAGGGGCCGGTTGCTCCCCGACACTGCCACCCCACTGCAAGCCCCACCCACTGACCTCTTGCTACCCCACCCCATCACATGGTTGCCGGCGGTGCCGGTGGCAGCAGCCCGCGCAATGCCTTGCTGCCTGGCCCACCCAGCCCCACAGGCTTCCCGGCGGTGCTGCTGCTGGTGGCCCACCCCCTCGTCCACCCACCCAGCCCCACAAGCTTCTGCTCACCGGCCGGCCGGCCGGCCCAGCCCCTCAAGTTTCCCAGCGGTGTCAGTGTTGGCGGAAAATTTTAAAAAAAAACATGGGGCGAAGGAGGGGGAGGGAGGGGCAGGCCAGCCAGCCACGGGCCACTCAGAATGGCCTGACGGGCCGGATTTGGCCCCCGGGCTGGACTTTGGGCAGGCCTGGTTTAAAGTATTTTTTCTCTTTAAAAAGGACCCAAGGCAGTGTAATATAATATTTAAAAGCTTAAAACAGTAAGTGTATAAATATGTTTTAAAAATCAAACAAATGCCACATTTATTTATTTTTTTGAAAACTCAATAAAAAGAGATCCAACTCTCCATTTAAAGCCCTCCCAATTGGTCAGTCACTACAGTGGGAGGGAGCTCCAGAGTCTGGAGGCAGCAACAGAGAAGGTCCTCTCCCAAATGTACCTGTAAAGGTGATGGACTGAAAGAAATACCTCCCCGGATGATCTTAACACCTGGGCAGGCTCTTATAGGAGACACGATCCTTAAACAGTGTTACTTATTCTACAGCTATAATTCCCTGAGATTAAGAGGAAGATGCTCTCTGATCTTTATTTTTTCATTTGAAAACGCAACACAAAACTCTTAAGGGGATGCTCCATCCTCCAGGGTTCCACAGTTCAGTTCCTCTTCCTTTCTCATGTCACCTGCTGTGGCAAAGCTCCAATAGCTATCTCTCAATCAAGGGTAATAATAAATAGTCTATCTGTACCCATGCAGTATAATTAAATAGGTAATCTAGTGCAAGCCTGACACCCCATCTCCAGGGCAAAAGGATTAGATCTCTGTAGTAGATTAAAAATAAAATAAAATAAAGTCTGTCTGCTGCCCCGGAGTTTGCAGAGGAGAAGATGTCTACACAGTGGTTTATTTCACAAGACTGAAAGAGGCCAAGGGGTGGCCAGAGGTGGGGCATTTCTGGAGCTGGCTTGGAAATATTCGGTTTTTGTGCACGAATTTCGCACACGTCCTTAGAGCGTCCAGGTGAGAACATGCAGTCACCCGGATCTGTATTTCTCTTTCAGGAATTTTACATGGGCGGCCCACATTTCTTCTGCCCACGTGATGTAAGCAGCCTTAGGCCTTTTAAGAGGAAAAAAATATTTCAAATAAAGAATGATATTTTTTTAAATGCATGTTGCTCTTTCTGTCCCCATAGCTTTTTATAACCGGATGGTTCCTAACCTTGGTTACCTCAGTGTTATTAAACACAAACACCCAGAAGGCTTCACCACTAGCTGAACTGGCCAGGATTTCTGGGAATTGTAGTCAAAAACATCTGGGGACACAAATGTGGGAAACACAGCTCTAATCTTAGTCTTGCTCTACTCCCCCTATATAGAGATGAAGATACAGGTTATACCTATATCAGGAACCCAGGGAGTTATAGCAGACGAGGACATGGGAAGCCTGATTTCAAATCACGGCACAGCCACAAAAACTCACAGATTGGGGTGGTGGTGGTGGGAGCAATGGTTAACCATTTCCTGGGAATCCCACAGACCTCAAAACCCCTCTTTAGAATTGCCACAAGGAAAATTACTGCTCTAATTATTATTATTATGATTACCATTAATCATGTTTGTTGTATTTTAGTGTATATGCTAATGTTAATTTAGGTCTGCCCCCCCTTTTCTCTTCACTGTATTCTTTTAAATATTGTATTTTATGTTATAGTACTTTAATTGATATTGTACACGGCCCAGAGTGGCCCTTGGGCCACATGGTTTTTGTGGTAGAGAAATGAATGACTGACCGACCGACTGAGTGACTGAGTGACTGACTGACTGACTGACTAAATAAATAAATAAATGTATTTTAGTGTTGGTTTTATTTACCATTTTAAATATAAAATTTGTTTCAATATTTGTATATTTACTGGGTTTTTAAAATGCTTTAAACTCCCTAGGGTCCATTTTAAAGAAAGATAGATAGATAGATAGATAGATAGATAGATAGATAGATAGATAGATAGATAGATAGATAGATAGATAGATAGATAGATAGATAGAGGGGAAGGAAGGAAGGAAGGGATAGATAGATAGATAGATAGATAGATAGATAGATAGATAGATAGATAGATAGATAGATAGATAGATAGATAGATAGATAGATAATCACTCTCTCATTTTTTCCCTCTCAAATTGTATCTGAGATACCCAGCATGGCTTAGTTGATAGATTGTTCTTTCATTTAAAATACTGTACAGTACTTTTATGCTGCCTTTCTCACATGTTGATATGTGAGAGAGTGAGACAGAACATGTGGATTTTCTACACTACTGCCCAAGCAAATACAATGCGTATAACACAAAGATGAGCCTTGATCTACAGGGAAGAAAAGGGTGCAGAGCCTTTTCTTCCCCGTTTAGAGCAAACATTTGCAATACCCCCCGCCCCCATTTTCTTATCTTCTTGTGATGCTTGTCCTGACATTTTTCTCACGATCTGGACTAGACATGGGCAGCAGTGGTTCGTGACGGTTGGCCATAAACCATCACAAACCAACCAGCAAACCAAATGGTGAGCCAGCTTGATTCTTGGTTTGTGCTTAGGGGAGGAAGGGCTTACCTTTTCTGGTTGTACTGTTGACACGGCCACCACAGGGCTACTAGGCCGGCACATGCCCAGAGACAGCAGGCCTAACTCCAGGGAGGTGGTTTCTAATGATGGCGGTAGTGGGGAAGGAAGAGGTGTTGGAAGCAGGTAGAGAGGCGAAAAGGGCAATGGTGAAGGGCATCTGTTTTACCAAAATGAAGCATCCAGAAGAAGAAAAGTCTAGTGCAGGCCTGCCCAAAGTCCGGCCCGGCCCGTCAGGCCATTCTGAGTGGCCCATGGCTGGCTGACCCGCCCCTCCCTCACCCTCCTTCACCCCATGTTTTTTTTTAAATCTTCTGCCAACACTGACACCACTGCGAAGCTTGGGTGGCTGGGTGGACGGGCGGTCTGCCGCCACCGGCACCGCAGGGGAATGTGTGGGGGTGGGCAGGCCAGTGGGCCTCTACCACTGCCAAGGAGCTTTGGGGTGGGCTGGCGGATGAGCCGTCGCCACCGCTGGGGAGCTTGGGGGGGTGCAAGGTCACACAGATCACCTCTTCCAAGGGGCGACCTGTGGCCATGGCTCCCTGTGCTTCCTTTGTTCCCTACTTTCCTTCCTTCCTTCCTCCCCTTGGTTCCTTCCTATCTTGGTTTCCACCTTCCTCTCTTGGTCTCCGCCTTCCTTCCTGCGGGTGGGGTTGCAAGGGGTCAGTGGGTGGGGCTTATGGGTCAGTGGGTGGGGCTTGTAGTGGGGTGGCAGGGTTGGGGAGCAACAGGCCCCCGACACATTCTCAGCCACCAAATCTGGCCCTCCTTAATAAAAGTTTGGCCACCCCTGGTCTACTGCTTTGTTTTGTTTTGGCAAAAAGAAACACACAAACCGAACCACGAACCAAGACGAACCATGAACCGAGATGGTTCGTGGGCTTTTTGTTTGTTTGTTTCAGTTTGTGCCCATCTTTAGCCTGGGCACTGTTGGTAGCAAAGAAAGGGCCTGAGACCTGGCCACCCTATTTGTCTACACTAACAAATCTGTGGTCACCATAATCTTTCCTGAGAGAGGGGTGGGTGGGTTGTCACTGCATCTAAAATGTGGGGAAAGAGGCATCATTTTTTCATAACAAAAACTGGAAACAACTGCAACTTTCCCAGAGACAGAAATCATTTCTAGAGAAGTAAAAGGGTTTTTTTTTTAAAGCAGCATTCAGTTTTGCAATGATTCAATCATAACGCCACAGATGGTAGCTTTTCCTTGGCCACACACATGACCAGAAATTGTAACCTGTGGTTCTTTACAAGCATGCGCGTGCACACACACACACACACACCATTTTGCAGCCCCAGACAGACAGCAATACCTGATTATTTCCCCTGCCCAGTATCCAAGCAGTCTGTCGGGGGCATTCTGTGATGTCACTCTTCCTCATTTGAGAAATGACCATGCTCTATGTGTACTGTACTCTTCTGTTCATCCCACACCAAGGATCAAAATGCACAGCCCCTCTGAGGATTACACATTCAGATGAATCTGTATTTTCCAGGTCTTTTACCCCTGGCATTCTTTAAGCTGTTGCAGGGCTGTTCAACTTTGAACAGGCCAAGGTCTACTTTTTCCAGTCCAAAGTGCATGAGGGCAACTACGCTAAAACGTCTACTTACAAATTTTATCTGTTCCGAGCACGTGCTCATAACTAAAAACTTTTGTAAGTAGACCAGCGGTTTCCCATAGGAATGCACTGAAAACCAATGAATCTGTTCTGGGGGGAACAGATTTCAATGTGCCATGGCCCTTGAACTGCCCCGCTCAACTGAGACAGTGGGCTGATAGACTCAGAACTTTGCTGGGGCGGTGGTGGTCCTTGGGATGGGGGAGGGGGTAGAGAACTTAATCCCCTCACTTTTTTATTGCTCGCCGGCAGGCTACTTTTGAACCCTTCATGGGCTACCAGTAGCCCGCGGTCTACCTGTTGGGCAGGCCTGAGCTAGTGTATCTGGGAATTGTACTGGGAGACTTTAGAATGAGGTACAGCACCTGGCAGAGAAATCCTGCCCCCACCCCCCGGAACTCTAGGTTCCCAGCTATCTGAACATGGTTTGAGCTTGAGTTTGAACATGGTTTGGACATGGTTTGAGTTTGGGCAACTAAGAACCATTAACCTTGCAAAAGACCTGCTCTTCATTTGTTGCTGATCCAGTTGCCTAGAGGTTGGGCTGTGATGACTGCCATTAACCAGTAGGCGTACTTCCAAAGTATTCAGCATACGGTGGCTTAACCGAGAGCCTTTGAAGAAGAACTTCTTATTTTGCTCCCTTCAATAAAGGCTCCTGAATGTCTCCTGTACACTGTATTCATTTCAGAATTACTTATAAAAAGAAAGTGGGAAATGTGTGAAAGAAATAAGAATAAGATAAAGCTGGCAACATTATTTCAATAATGCCAACATTGTTAAAAAGTAACTTGTGAAACTAGCATTCCATTTGTATAATACCTTTCCCCCCACTTGATAATGTTTGTTTGCTTGTTTTGCTGCTGCCTTGCTGCTCTTTTTTGAGTGGTAATTTCCTCTTTATTACTTCTGACTTGGGAGCCTCTTTCCACTGACTTCCATTTCTGCCCCCCCCCTTTTAAAAATAGCATCTTAAAAGTATATCTACAATCTCTCTAAAAATCTTGCAGAAATCTTGCAGGAATCTTATGCCTCTGGAAGTTTTTTATATTATTTTTGAGGAGTGGTTTAGCACTAATTGAAAGCATCCAGCCGGAACCTAAATCCTGTCCCAGTTCAAAGCTAGCCTATTTTTTAAAAAAGTCAGAATGCATTTAGGAGGCGTTGAGAAGAAGTGGAGAGACACAGAAGGAAGCATCTGATGAACAGAGAGAAAATTTATGCAGATATTTGAGGGAAATACTGTACCTATAAAACCAACTGAGCACCTTGGCTGGAAAAGTCCAGAATCACACCCTCATTGCCTCCCCCCCCCAAGTAACTAACCAGAGGTAACTCCAGTAGTTTCAGCATGTTAATTCCAAGGCATGGATCATTTGCGTTTCCTGAGTCCTGCAGCCAATTCAGAAGCCAGGTGCATTAATTAATGGAACAATTTGATTACAGATCAAACACACATCTCCTAGGTTTGTAAGAAGGGGGCAGTTCGGACAGAAGGGAGTTAATGAAGGCAGAAAGTCTTTCCCTGATGATCTTAGCTTAGGGCTCTGTTGGTCAGAACCGGCCCTTTGAATTGTGTGCGGTAATAGACAAGAAGTTGGTGGAGCTTCTTGTAACTGGGGTGTGTGTGTGTGTTTTGTGCCAGTGGCCATTTTGATTAGGGGAGGACTCCAGGTGTTGTGTTCCCACCAAAAAACAAAAACACAAACACAAGGTTTGCAAACTGTCTCAGATACCCATTACTCGGTGACAGTATAATGGATATGTGGCTTTCACCCCTTGCTTGTGGTCAAAGATACAGTTACCCTAAAAATTAAAACAAAACAAAATGAAAGACAAAAACATAGGGCACCTTAAAGACTATTATATTTTAATGTGAGCTTTCGTGGACAAGTCCACTTCTTCAGACATATAGCAGCAGAATGAGGCGTACAATTAATATACAAAGGAATATAAGTTACATGCCAAATTGGCTATTGTAGAATGAATATACAATGGAATATAACTTAGTTACCAAGAACTCTGGCACAGAAGAAACTTGAATCCTGGCCCCATTATTTCTCTTTTTATGTTTTTATTGACCAGAAAGGGGGATTTTAGAAACATCTGGGACAAACAGAAGGAAAAGAAGCTTGTCCAAAGAGAACAACCATAGAGACGTATTTTCCGAATTATAGGCTTGCTTTGTTTGAAAGCTTAATAATAATAATTGCAAAAATGACCCCCCCCCCACAATGAAGCACACATATGTAAAATGTGGGTGGTGTTTTCACTCTAGTTCTCCCTTCCTATCTTCCCTCCCACCCCCAAATATATAAACTAATGAGGGAACAGACTTATCAGCTCTTTCTCTGCCTGTCTGCTTTGCAGCCTATAGATCACGGCTGTCACCCGGAGGGTTAAGCCAAGGTAACTTAACGTGATTGCAGGCTCTACCAGTCAACACTGTTTTTGACTTTTTTTGCAATTGTATTTTCAGATTCTGCCACGGGAGAGGCAGCTGATTTGGTCATAAGGTTAAGGCTCCCGTCTGGATCAGGGAAAGGAGATTGTCACAAATGTAACATAGTGCTCTTTGGACCAGATGAAAGGAAAGTGACCGTTGCAGGCTAGAAGTTCCAGATCTCCCAAGCTCTCCTGTCAACTTCTGCTGATCTCTGTGTTCATAAGTCCAGGTGAAGATAAGGTGTATAGGATTTCACGATAGCTCAGTGGTTGGAGTCCCTGGCGGCAGAGTCAGAGGCCCCACTGCGCCTCCCTGAGGGTGGTCTGGACTCCATGATCCACAGTGCCCCCTTCCAGCTCTCCGGTTCTGAGACAATGAAAATTTCCATCAAGGAAGGTCTCTCTCCACAATCCCTTTCACTTCCCCTCATTCTGAGTCTCCAGCCCTCGCACAAAATAATGTGTGGCCAAAAGCTAGCATTACTTCAGGGGTGGGGGGCAGGAACAACACAATAACACAAAAGGTGAAAGCAAGTTTCCTGTCCTCATGGAGGGCAGATCTGAGAAGAACTAGCTGTAGCAGCTAAATGGACGTCATTTCTGAATACAGTATCCAGAAGCTGAATATGATCCATCAGGGAAGGGTGTGTGGGGCGGTTGACAGCATTGCCCTCGTTACCTGTAACAGAGGGTATTTGTACACAAACCCTAAACTCTGCTGCAAATGGCTGCCAGCTCCGGAGCTTACAATTGTTTCCCCACCAGCTCCAGAGTTTGCAGGAAAATAAGTGCGACCACGCCCACCTACGCACATCCCAGTGCACTTTTCTTGTACCTGCTCTAGGAGGGTGAAAATCCCCAGGTCCGGATTTAATCTGGTGAGTGCGGGGCTCTCCTCGCTTCTTCTTCTTCTTCTTCTTCTTTGCCTCCCTCCCCTTTAAGAGAAGGGGCGGGAGGCAAAAACAAACAAACAGAAGAGAAGGAATCAGGACTACGGGGCTCCGGGCGGCTTCGGAGGTGAGCTTGCATTTTTTCCTCTCTTTTTTCCTCCCTCCCCTCACGCACACAGGAGCAAGGAAGTGTGGAGGGGTGGGGACACAGGAAGAGCAACGAACCCCCAAGATCTCTGGTCTGAAAATTAAGTGGCCAGCGGATCTTAGGGGTCGTGTGAAAAGGCCCAGAAGCTCCTGGTTGGACTACTACTATTTACTATACATGGGCCTGCCCTTGAAGACTGCTGGAAACCATGATGAGGGCAAGAGGTAGCTGCAGAGTTACTAATTTGGATTGGGGGGTGTTATGATCCTATCACATCTGTGAGGTGCCAGCTGGCTTGTCTGCTGCTCTGTTTCCAGACTTCAAAGGGGTATTTCTCTCTCTTTAACCTCCACCCTGAGAGATGGGACATTTTTCTACTCCTGAGTCATGTTTTGTTGCCGAATTCTCACTGCACCACACCTACATTTTTACAGCCTCGGCACCTGAAGACTTACTGACAGTGTCCCCAGCGTTCAGCAACTTGTTGCATATGGATTTTGCAAACCTGTTTAAAAAACAACAACAACAGGTGGGACAAGAAGCGTATCCAACCATTTCTCACCTGGATATGTTCACCAAATGTCAAGGGAAGTGCCTAACACCTCATGCCTCCATTGCCACTTTTTAATGCACTGAAAAAGGCACATAGGAACAGTAGGCATCCCTGTAAACGGGGCTGTAGCTCACTTGAGCAAAAATGCTTTATTTGAAAAACGCACGACTTTCCTGTGTAGAACAACCACAACGGTATCTAAGGGATGGGTTGTTCCCCTGAGAGATGTTCCCCTATTGAGTACTTATTTGTTCTTGTGATACCAGGCCATGGGTTAAAAGTCCCCCCCTCAAGTTTTTCAATTGATGTAGGACTGGGATAGTGATATCTATAGGGCAGGCCTACACAACAGGTAGACCGCGGGCCACCGGTAGTCCACGAAGGGTTCAAAAGTAGCCCGCTGGCTACCAGTAAAATAAGTGAGGGGATAAGTTATCCAAAAAGAGGAGGAGGAGGAGGAGGAGGAGGTCAGAGGGGGAGAAGAGTCGAGTCAGTCCCTGGGCGGGTTGGGAGGGAAAGTGCACGTTTATAAAAAAGCAGATCTGCCACCACTGCTTGTCCAGGCCACTCGAGCCAGGTGCAAGGGAGGTGTGTGCATGGTTGCGGGGGTTGCCCCTTGGAAGGGGTGATCTGCGGAAGCATGCACACACCTCCCTTGCAGCCACCTGCACCGGCTCAAGCGGGTGCAAGGGAAGAATGTGCATGGTCAGCCTTCCCATAGGAATGCATTGCAATCCGTTCTCTCTGGAACTGATTAATTGATTTTCAATGCATTCCTATGGGAAACCACTGCTCTACTTGCAATTTTTTAAAATTACGAGCATGTGCTTGGAATGGATAAAATTCCTAAGCAGAGGTAGTAGCCCTCAGGCACTTTGGGCCAGAAAAAGTAGACATTGGTCTGTTCAAAGTTGGACAGCCCTGCTGTAGGGGATTGCTCCCAAACACCCTATGCCTAAAAACATGGAAGTACTGAATGCTATGGTGTGGCCTAAAGCTCCCTCTAGTGGCCATTTCTGGTAAACACACCATGGAACTGCATATTTCTACGGTTTTTGTTTTTGCCTTTTTAAATTGCAGGCAGCAGATGAATGAGGGGATACTGCAGGGAAAGGTGATGTTAAAATATTGCTATATAACCCTCATAGTTCCTAACTTTGAAGGACGAGGCTTATGAATGCCACCTTTGTCTAACAAGATGACAAATCTCTCTCTCTCTCTCTCTCTCTCTCTTTCTCTGTGGGTTTTCAGAAGTTTATTTATTTATTTTAGTATTTTTACCCCACCTTTCTCCTTGGAAAAGAACCCAAGGAGGCCTACAGTAATGAGGGACAATATACAGTCGAGTACATTTAAGACATATTCAACTTGAGAACAGGGAATTGAGGGGCATCTTACAGCAATAAAAGGCAACATTTAAACTTTTAAAGTTAAATGAAACCGCGAGCAGTTACAGAAAAGAGTAAAAATTCCATCATGAGGGGTGGCGCTAGCATTGAAAACACCGGTGCATTCATGAAGTCAATCAATCCAATCATGTACGTTGGGACATCTAAAAGTTATAAGGGATGGAAACTAACATTGAAAACAGAGTGTCAATGCAATCACACAAGGAGAGATATAAACACAAAATTATCAGTGGTTATAAACACCAAGTCTGTGTAGTCATGTATGGTAGTTCATATAAATCAGTGGTTCTCAACCTGTGGGTCCCCAGATGTCCCTGGACTGCAACTCCCAAAGCTTCCATTACTTGCTGTGCTGGAAGGGGTTTCTGGGAGTTGCAGTCTAAGAACATCTGGAGACCCACAGGTTGAGAACTACTGATATAAAGACACATAAGTTCAATTTATACAGAGAGAGGAGTGGATTTACCACCACATGGTTGCATGATAGCCTGTATTATTTTAGACTACAGTAAGTATATGTTTAGAATAATCCCTCCCTTCCACTTCATAATCTCCCTTATTGTAGACAGCTAGGAGAGCAGAATAACGCGGGGCTCCTTGGTGGACTAGATTTCTTTTTGTAAATTGTTCGTGGATTTCTGTTTTGAAAGAACAGCAGTAAAAAAAAAAAAACAACCAAGGCAGAGCATTTTTGCAAAAAGTCTTATCTGTCTGAAGTGGTATAGTCTTTCTGTAACCAAAGGGCTGTGCCATCTGTGCAGCCAAGGTTTTATGATGTGCTCTGCTTAATGCCTTTCCTTCCTTTATAGCAGGAATGAGGAACTGTAGCTCTCTAGTTGTTTGTGGAGGGCAACATTCCTAATTCCTCACTGCTGGTTTTGCTGGCAAGAACTGATGGGAGTTGTAGTCCCCCCCAACCCCCCCCCAAATATGGAAGGTCAAAAGTAACTAAAGGGATTTTTTTTTTTGGTTCATCTTTGCA
Organism: Phrynocephalus versicolor; assembly: GCA_023846285.1. NCBI lineage: Eukaryota > Metazoa > Chordata > Lepidosauria > Squamata > Agamidae > Phrynocephalus > Phrynocephalus versicolor. Next base: position 6,928,071 of record JAHTLZ010000045.1, on the reverse strand, counting down.
ACTTAGGAACCAAAAGACTTGACATGACAAATCTGAAACAAATAGAAAGCATTTTTTTAAAAAAGTGTGCCTGCCCCACCTCTGGAGTTTCACGGTTTCCCATCATGATTATATATTAGCAGTGGGATACAGCTTGGGGCAAAACCGTTTTGGCAGCCATTCAACACTTCTGTGCCTCTAATCCTGCCGAGAAAAAGGACAGTCAGGTGTTTGACCTGTTCTTCTGGACTCCACTAAATCAAATTCCAGCCTCAGGTGAAATTCTCTATTTCTCTGAAAGGGTTTTTTTTGGGGGGGGGGAGGTGGGGGGAAGGAGGGGGAGGGGTAATGCTGCTTGTCTTCCCCTCTCCATGTCATTGCCACGTTTCAACAGTGTATTACCCTGCTGTAATACACACACACACACACACACACACACACACACACACACACACACACACACACACACACATATATATATAGGCAGCTGTGAAAAGACTGTGAGTTCCAAAGCAGAGGAAAACAGCTGCTGTGCTAAAACATTAAAGAGACCCACAGAACACAGTTAGGTGCACTGTACCTTCCCTCATGCTTTCCACTTTAACCCTCATGCACTAGACTTCAAAAAACAACAGCTGAATAAATGCATGAATAACCTTCACTCTGTAGGTATTTTCTGACCCCAAAGAGAATGTAAACATACGGTGGAATTAAAGGATGGAGAAAGGGTTCCCGTAAGTGGATACACTACTTACGGTCTTAACAGGAGATGCATTTCAGATGTCCTCTGGTTGGCCTGGTGTTTCATCTGGAGGTAGTTGGTTCCATTGCTTTACTGCTCTAACAGTTAAGAAGTTTTTCTGATGGTAATCATTGTGGGTGTGGGAAACAATCATAGATGCCCCCCTCTCTCTTTCTCTCTCTCTCTGTGCTGAGGTGCTTGTCCATAGCACTCACCACTTCCAGAGGTAGTTAGTTCCATTGCCGTACTGCTCTAACAGTTAAGAAGTTTTTTTCTGGTGACAATCACTGTGGTTGTGAAAAACAATCATAGATGTCTGGCTGCTCTCTCTCTCTCTCTCTCTCTCTCTCTCTCTCTCTCTCTCTGGTTTTTGTGGGTGGGTGTGGGTGTGGGTGTGGTGAGGTGACCTGTGGGGAGTGAGAAACTGCCCAGAATTATGTAATGTTTCATTCAGCGATGCCATTGTGCATTTACACAGCTTGTCTGGAAGTTGAGTCATGGCGACTGGACTTCTTTTTCTTGAAAGACTGAAACGTTTCGCTGCTCATCCAAACAGCTTTGTCAGTCTGAAGAAAGCTAGTTGCGAGTCCTCCATTTTATAGTTCGCTTGAACCTCTTGTCACCCTGGTCTGAATGACGGTGCCTAAGAGGTGACCTGATTGAAGTTTATAAAATTATATACAGTGTGGACAAAGTAGATAAGGAAAAGCTGTTTTCCCTATCACACAACACTTGAACTAGGGGGCACTCCATGAAACCTTTGGGTGCTAGATCTCAAATGAATAAGAGGAAATAGGTTTTCACCCAAAGGATCACTGATCTGTTGAACTCCCTGCCAGAAGAAGTGGTGACAGGTGTAAGCCTTGACAGCTTTAAGAAAAGATTAAACAAGTTCATGGAGAACAAGAGTATCAATGGCTATCATTATGGATGCCTAAGGACCACCTCCAGGTTGGAGAGATAGGCAGGATATCTCTCAATGGCATTGGCAGGGAATCATAAGCAGGTGAAGACATCTGCTTGGGAATATCCTGAAGCAAATGGTGAGCCACTGTGTGAGACAGAATGCTGAACTGGATGGGCTATGGCCTGTTCCAGCAAGGCTGTTTTTATGTTCTCATATGTTCTCTTGGGTCTGGGTCTCATTCTGATCCATACCACAGGCCTTAAGTGTTCTCTTCAGCTAATTACTCATACTTTTATGGGTTTCAGCACCTTAGGCCAGTGTTGGCGAACCTATGGCATGGTTCCACCAAAGGTGGCACTCGGAGCCCTTTCTGTGGGCACCCAACATTGCCCATTCACAGCCACCTGCATTCAGGTTAAATTGCTGTATTGGCACTTTACGAAAAATTAGTGGTTTTTGAATTACAATTTGGGCACTTGGGTCTCTAAAAGGTTTGCCATCACTGCCTTAGGCCATGGTTCACCTTAAGGCTTTTGAGACTGTTGTCTACTTAATGAGCCTATTCAGGCCATTGTTCATCTCATGAGCCTATTTCAGACTAGGATGACAAGAGGTCAAAGTGAACTATAAAATGGAGGACTCACAACTAGCTTTCTTCAGTCTGACGAAGCTGTTGGGATGAGCAGCGAAACGTTTCAATCTCTCAAGAAGAAGGAGTCCAGTTGCCATGACTCAACTTCCAGATAAACTCACCTGGATGCCCGAGGATCTTCACAGACATACACAGCCTGCAATGTTTGGGCCAGAATGGCTTATTATTTACTTATTAATTTTATTTATACCTCATCTTTCCTCTAAAAGCCCTCAAGGGACTTACAAACTTTTATAAAGAATAAAAACGGACAAAACCACAACCGGCTAAAAATAATAATAAAAACTAAAAACCACATAAACTGGCCCCAGCTGCTAAGGGAAGGTGGCTTATGGAATGAACAGGGGAGTTCCTGACTTATACTGCCAAGGGAAGAACAAATTAAAAAGCAGACTTTGAATAAGTTGTTTTTTTTTTTTTGGTGTGTGTGTGTGTGTGTTTGTGTGCAGTTTGCAACTGTTTTCCTGAGAGATTCTGAGAAATAGATATACAGACATCACATTACTTCTGTTAGGATATTTGAACTCTTACACATACGCTTTTTATACAGGAGAATGCAGTGTTTTGTAGTTGGTTCTCTTTGTACATTTGGATATTGGTCACCGGCCACGTTAAAGGTGGATCTGAATCAATATTCAGAGCCGCTTCATACATATATATTGACTTCATATGTATTAGTGATACTTGCCTTGCCTTGCTGCACACACTCTATATATGAAATGCAAAAGGAAAGGGCTGAGCAATCTCCTCAATATTAGATTGCGCTCCACTGAGGCGATGGCACAGGCTTATAAAAAGCCATCGGCTGACCCTTGCCGTCTCTAGAGGGACACCAGAGTTTCGTGACCTCTCGATGATCAAAGCTGTAGATGCCTTGTGTAACTGAATCACTGGCTGGGCTGGAGCATTTTGCTGGACAAATGCCGTCTTGAGAGGCATCAAGCGTCTGCTGGTAAAGGGGACAGCTGGCCCCAGGGGGGAAACAGGCAAGTTAGAGGAATAAGCACTGAAGGGTGACCTGCTTTGAGTTCAGGCGTCTGGGCAGTTGCCCTGCCCCTGGCATTCAAAGGGCAGCTTTGTCTGTGATGGAGGAGCGTGGAGATGGCTCAGCCCTCCCGCTGCCTCCCCCCACCCACACCATCCCCAAAACCCAGTCGGTGGAGGATAAATGGTATGGCGTGATGATTCTTGCTCCTGAATGTCTACAGCACTCCAATAGGTCAGCTGTGTTCCACCTTTCAGCTGTGTGTGGCTTGTGACAAGCCGGGAAAATAGGCGGCACTGATAATTTTTAATGTATTAATTTATTTGTATACTGCTAGTGCAAACTGCACTACCCAGGACGGTTTACAAAATGGCCCATTGTAAAATAATTTTTTTTTAAAAAAAATACAGTTAAAATACAAGGATAATGGCACATAAAACACATTTAAACCACCCACTTCCAAAACCTATTTGATGGCAAGCCCCCTCACCCAGCCGAATTTTAAAACGCCCATAAGAATTTGGAAACAAAATATCCCCAAATTGCGGGGGGGGGGATAATAATAAAATGTGCCCCCTCTCAGATGGAGAAGGGGGGGGGAAATCCCCACACCACTAACTAGGGAAGGCCTCTGCCAATAAATAAGCCTTCAGGGTCTTCCAAAAGAACAGAGGGTTTTAAACTCTTTAAATTTTACCAAAGGGGATCAGACTCACCCACCAGCTGTGCATTCTGTTACTAAAAACCCACACCAACCAGTGACAACAACTCTCCAAAATAATGGTGTTATGTCTTTTTTTTTTTTTTTGCAGACACGTGAGATTGTTGAGTTGGAAAGAGTCTAAGGACCATCACGCCCAACCCACTTCATGTACTATTTGGACCTGCCCTGCTCAGATCTTCCCCTAAACGGATCCGCCGGGGCAGGGTTTGAGGAACTGAGGTGTCCCAAGAAAGCTCCCATTAAAAGGTAGCAAGCAACTGAGAGTGAGTTTCTTTTCCAAATTTCCTTGCTCACCAACTGGAGATGTTCGTTTTGCAGTAAGGATATTCCCCCAAGTTGCTGGGTATCGGGAGGAACTGGGCGGGGCCTGGGAGAAGGGGGTGGAGCCTGGGGCAGACCCTTGGCAGGTCTTCTTTGTTGTTCATGGCGGTTATTTCACGTCCCATCTCGTGGCGCGGTTCTGTAGCATTCGGTTTGACTCCGGTTTTCATCACGTGATTTGAATCCGGTGCCGCACCTGTTTCCGAGTACTCACGGGCCGCATGGTTGAATTCGATTTGTGCCCTTCCTCACTTCCTCTATTCGCATCGAAACGGCGGCAGGGAAACGTTTACCATGAGGTTTGCGCCAAAACGCCTGAAAGAAAAATTCGGATAACCAGATAATCGATTATCTGGTTCACCGATGCACCAGAGAAGCAGTTAGGAATCGCAAAGTGGGAAAAATGAATCTGCGATCCGAATTCGTTGAAATCAGACGTCCCCTCAACGCGAATCGAGAAGCGCATTGAGGAGATTCCAGCCGTTTGAGAGGGGAATCACTAACCCCGCTCATGGCGCGCTTCAGGGGGCGTGGTCGGAGCCACTTCGAATTCAACTCACAGGTACGTGAGGTTTCGAAGACCGTAACTAGTCTCCAGCGGGGCCACAGAGAGGTAGGAGAGGGACGTGAAATAACCGCCCATGTTAAGCTTTGCAAGTTAGGATTTCTCACCCGTAGAAGAGAGGAAACACCTTGAGGTGCAGGTTCCCTTCCAGTCAGGACTGCCACCTGCGTGCTAGGATCCCAGCCATAAATTAAATCAGATTAGACTCTTAAATTAAACCCAAATGCTTTGAGTAGGGTTATGCCTGTGTTTGACCTCCCCTGGTTTCCCTGAAGGAACTTTGGGAATTCTTCATAACTCGCCCTGCCATGGTTCCCATGGATCTGTGAAAAGGGGAGACTGGATTCATGAAAGAAACACCAAGAATGTAAGGTATACAGATGATGACACCATCTTCCTGGCAGGAAGCAGCCATGGCTTGAAATGACATTTAGTGACAATGAAAGAAGAAAGTGTCAAAGCAGGGTGGCCGTTGAATGTCGAGAAGGCCAAAGTCACGACTACAGAAGAACTACACAACTTGAGCACTGCCCATGAAGAAACTGAAATGATTAGAGGTTTTGCACAAAGCTGTGAAGGTTCATATGGGGTGATGCAGTCTTCCAAGTAGCCCGGACCCAACTTGCATTGAAGTTTATACATCACAATCGGTCCTTTGGATTGGGTCTGGGAGCCAATTGACGGCCAGTGAAGCTGTTGTACTAAAGGGAGTTACGGGCTCCTCCTAGCCGGCACAAGTCAGCAGCCTGCCTACAACATAGAAGAGATGGAGGCAAGGCATGGGTCACCCATGGCCGGATTAGACATTTCAAGGAAGAGATGCAGCCGATGCAACAGCAATACATGTGCAAAAGCTTTCCTGGCCATCACCGATACCTGAGCTCTGAGCCCGACTTTTCACAGGTGTCCAGTTCTGTGTGCCTCAGTTTAAAAAAGATGTTGACAACCTTGAGCGGGTACAGAGGAGGGCGGCCAAGATGGTTGAAGGGCTGGACGAGAGTTCTTATGAGGAACGGCTTAGGGAGCTGGAAATATTTAGCCTTTCAAAAAGAAGGCTGAGAGGGGATATGATAATAGCTATGTTTAAATATTTGAAAGGATGTCATATTGAAGACAGAACAGGTTTGTTTTTCTTGGCTTCAGAGACTAGGATTCAGGGCAATGGTTTCAAACTACAGGAAAAAGAGATTCCATTTGAACATTAGGAAGAACTTCCTGACAGTTAGAGCTGTTTGGCAGTGGAGTAATGCTGCCACGGAGGCTGGTGGACTCTCCTTCTTTACAGGCAACAGGCATTGGTCTAGGCACAGGATAGCTTCCTGGGAATCAGATGGGAAGGAGAGAGAGGGAGAGAGAGAGAGAGAGAGAGAGAGAGAGAGAGAGAGAGAGAGAGAGAGAGAGAGAGAGAGTGCTGGGTGTCATCAGCATGTTGATGGCACTAAACCCAAAAACTGTAGATAGCCTCTCCCAGCAATTTCATGTAGCCATTGAATGGTATGGGAGACAGGACTGAACCCTGGGAACACATACACGGTCAATATATATGCTTTCTTATATGTTCTGCATACAGATTGAACAGATATAAAGATCAAATACTGTACATGGTTGCCTTGTGCCTTTGCCAACTAGAAGCCACTCTGTTCTGTCTTTCAGCATCTTGTTGTCCAGAATGTAGATTACTCATTGAGAGAATTGTATGTTGTGTCACACCCATTTCTTTGAGAATGCTCCATATAGCTTTTGATGATTTACCCATTAATATAATAGTCCTATACTTACTGCAGTCTTTGATGTCTCCTTTCTTTGGCACTGAAATGTACACAGTTTCCAGTCTGTTTTCCAGTTTGTTTTCTATATTGGCAGATTTATTATTTATTTATTTATTTATTATGAAGCTTATATACCGCCCGTCTTCCTAGAGGGGAACTCCGGGCGGTTTACAACAAATTAAGATAACAGCAAATTACAATAACGGCCAATAGGTTAACTAATAAAATAAGCAGGCAAAACAGCAAAACAGCAATACCAGGGGATGCAGATGGCGGGAAAGGAAAAGAAAGAAAGAAAAAAGTCACCCAAACGCCTCCCGGAAGAGAAGGGTTTTCAGTGCCTTCCGGAATCTAATTAGGATTGTGACAGGTTCAGTCTCTTTATCTTGAAATGCTTCTGTTTATTATGAAATGGTTCTATGTCTGTTAGTGATTTATTCTTCCAATTATGTTGAGAGTAACTTTCACTTCACTTTCTAAATTGCAGGTTCTTTGAAGCAGTTTGCCATCCCTGCATATCTTTTGTATAGGTGTTCATTATTCCCACCATCTCTTTTATGCCAATTAGATAATATAGTCCTATGTTGATTTTTTGGCATCCCTAATCTAGGTTTAAATTTCCCTTTAATCTCTTGGATCTTGTGGAAGAGAGATAGCTTTTTCATTGTATGCATGTGTGTGGTTCTCTTCTATTTCTTTCCAATGACTATTGTAATAGTTCTCTTTGTCTCTACATAAAAGCGGCCAAAAAGTTGCATTTAAGACCTTTCTGTCACCATTTTCTTTTGCTTCTTATGCGGCTCTAACAATGTTAAGAGTTTCATCATTTATGTATGTACATATATATGGATGAAATGGCCTCATAGCAAAACTCAAAGTAGGATTCCTATATTGATAGCCTGCGGGTTCCCTTCCATAAAAAAGAATAATAATGAAAAATGAATGCATTATTTTATGTATCAATATAGTGCCAGGCATTGATCAGCTCAGAAAACAGCCAGGAGATCCTTCATGCCCTCAAGTGGAGTCGGAGCCAGGTTGGGTCTCTTTGATCCGACCAGCCTCATGTTTTCGTTTTTTCAGTATTTGGATCCCCCCCCCCCCCATAAGCTCAATGGTTGGGTCTCCGAGATGACTCTCTCTGACAGCGGGCCATTCATTACTATCATCCAAGCCTAATTCATTCATCTCCCTTCTCTTCTCACGAGCAGGGACAGCTTGGGTTGAGGATACTCAGGAAGCACCGGCACGGTTCCATCTCCTTTATGCAGCCAGCACGGCCTGCCACTTGGTCGGGCTGCCCTGGCATTAATTGAATTGGCTTGCCAATAAAGCCGTTGCCATTCAGTAAGTGGCGCGGGGTGCCCCTCGCCCCACAGCTGCTGCAGGCGTCCTGACATCTCCTGAAGGCAGGCCAACCGGCCATTCTCCTGCGTTGCCTGTTGCCTACTCCTTCTCCTCTCAACAATCAATCTATATACAGTGGTGCCTCGGATAACGACGGCAATTCATTCTTCGAGGTTAGTTGTTATCCGAAACACGTCGTTATCCGAAACGCAGTTTCCCATAGGAATGAATAGGAAACCGTTTAATCCATTCTGGAGCCTAGGAAAAAGGCACAGACACCTGGTTTTTTGCTCAAAACTCTTTAAAAAGTGGACTTTAAAGGTACAGATGCAATTTCACCTGGGATAACTTTTTTACTGGTGCATGCTGGAAATTCATTATCTGAGGCAGTCCATAGGGAAAATTCGTTATCCGAGGCAGCCCATAGGAAGATTCGTTCTCCAAGGCAGCCCATAGAGAAAATTCGTTCTCCAAGGCAGACCTATACTTAGGAATTGCGATTCGTTATCCGAGGCAGTCCATAGGGAAAATTCGTTATCAGAGGCAGCCCTATACCCGGAAATTTGCAGTTGTTATCCAAATTATTCATTATCTGGGGCAGTTGTTATCCAAGGTACCACTGTATCTGTTGTGGAACAGAAAGGAGCACATTTGTGGCTGTTATTTGCCTCTCTTTTTTAAATATTCTAATATTCCCCGTTCGATTAAAGTGCGACAATGACATTCCTAAGGACTTTCGACATGCAAACTTTTGCTGTGCAGGAACCAGTCTCTCTTGCTGTTCACTATGTCCAGAATCTGTACCAAGCTTCCTGGACATCCACACTTGGCAGGGAGAACTGGACGCTCATGGCCGAACCTCATGTGGCCCCTGTTCCAATGCCTAGAAAATATAATAATTATTATTATTACTCAAAAATACCAAACACAGTCAGTGCAAATTATCTGTCTCTGAGTTCAAAGAGAGACTTGTCTCTCCACTCCATGTCTTTCCCCTTCTCTTTTCAGTCTTCTGGCAGGGCTGCAATTTGTGTAGTCTTTGAGTCTTTTGTAAGCAGTCGGGAGTCTGTTAAGGCCTGTTGCTCACAGCAGTAATGTTTGTTTGTTCAGTATGCTGATTGATCTTTTCAACTGTAAGTAAATGACATCTTTTATTCTTTTGCTTACAGATATCTCAGAATGAGTAACTAAAACTGTAAATGGCAGTTCAGGAGAGAAAAGGGGCCTTCTCCAGGGAAAATATGAAGCTAATTCAGCTCTTTGAATCCTTGCACTTCTGCTGTGCAGGTAGAGGAACTCTAAACAAAAAATTAAAATTCAGCAAAACTAATAACTCTGTCCTTCCTGGTCAGCGGTGCCAACTCTGCTTCTTCTAATACAGACCCCCGCACCGCTTCAAACTGCTTGAAGATGTGGTTAATAAAATTGTGTCCGAATGACCAGCGGACTTTAAAGCAAAGTCGTCTGCATATATACCACCCATACCATTTCGAGTAGTCTCTGGGCAGTTTAGCTTTAATTACAGTAATGCAGGCTATACATTGCTCCCCCCCCCAGCAAGCTGGGTACTCATTTTACCGACCTTGGAAGGATGGAAGGCTGAGTCATCCATGAGCCGGCAACCTGGGATTGAACCCCAGGTCATGAGCACAGTTTTACCTGCAGTACAGACATTTAACCACTGTGCCACGGGGCTCTCTTAAAGGAAAAAAATATGCATCCACGTCCACTTAAGTGTGACCCAGCAAATTTTGCAAGCACTTGGTCTCAAGGTGGTACAAAGCTTGTCTCAGTTCCGATTTGGATTTTTAACCAGTACTTGAGTCCGTGGGGACTCAGAAAATCCACATCAAAACCTTTTTGTTCTGCTGTGTTGTGGTTCCTGCTCATGGGAAAACAGAAGATGTGGTTCTTTAAACTGCACCCCTGGGGACACAGGACCAGCATTTTCAATCACACGACCATTCCGGGGGGAAATCCGCATTTTACTTTGATACGGATTTTCTGGCCATGGGATAGCCGCCAAAAACTTTCCAGCTGGCAGTTAGAAAGTTCTGCTTTAGCACATGGGGAAGAGACTTTGGTGGACTAGAAACAGAACACAGCCCTGTTGAACCGGGACCCTCCTGGCCACGCTGGCTGGAGAAGTCTGGGAGATGCTAGCTTCAGCAAAGCAACTTGAGAAATGCTTCAGGATAGACTTGGGCTATCCATATCTGTATCCCTGAGGATGCAAATATTGGCAACACAGGTGCCAAAGCAGACCGCTAGCCTTTCTGCTGAACCAGACTGGCCACGCACTGATCTTAGTGAGGCACGCAGAGCTGTCATCATAATGTTAAGAGTTTGGCTCGCTCTTCCCTGACACCACATACGGCCCATCACTTTGCCGCAGGGGTGAGACGGAGAGTTTCCGGGAAGCTTGGAGGTGCGGGCGGCCTCCTGTTGCTATTTGTGCAGCTAGGATGATGATAGCCTTGCACGCTACACTAACTGGTAAGTGGGCAGTTAGGTTTGGGTGGGGGGACGTTTCTGGGCCATATTGGCACCCGGGATGATGATGTTCGTATTGTATCCCTCAGGGATACAAATCACCCCAATCTACTTTAGGAAGAAAGAGCTGTAGAATCTGATTATAAGCAGGGGAAAAATTAGGAACCAGGCCCTTTTCCTGGTAAGTAAAGATTGTTAGAGCACATAATACAATTTGTAACGTAACAACTGGTAAGGGAAAGTTCCATGAGCTGACACTCCCCCCCCCCCATCAAACTATTCTCACTCAAACACAAAAGAATTGTCAGGGCAGTATTTGAACAAGTGTGAATGGAAGTGAGCACAAGAGGGTATCCTGTAGACCAGTGGTTCCCAACCTGGGGGTTGGGATCCCTTTGGGGGTCGAACGACCATTTCACAGGGGTCACCATGAGCTAGTGAAGAAAAAGGCACAAACGGCTTGGGTCTGGAGGAGGAGGAGGACGAAGGGGGGAAGAATGAGTTGCAGCTTGATAGGTTGGAGGAGATGTCAATCAATGGCACTGGAGGCTGTGATTGGCTGAGGGTGCCTATATAGAGGGAAGCTCTCTATGGCACCTGCGGCAGTGGCCTGCCTGCCAAAGGGGTCTTGTGGCCTCTTCCAAGCAGGGCAAGGGGTCATCACAACATGAGGAGCTGTATTGAAGGGTTGCAGCATTAGGAAGGTTGGGAACCACTGCTGTAGACCATCTTGACTGCTGCCATTGGTGTATCCAGTATCCAGGCTGCCTCTGTTATGTATAAACAACAACAACAATATAGGGCCATGTTCTATCTTTTTGAATTGTGGGCACAGAAACACAATGCCCCGCATTCATAAACTAGATCTTTTTGTTTGTTTCCTTGAATAACTGAATTTCCTGGCTTTTTAAAATGGGAGATTAAACATACATACAGCACACACACATTCCAACAGAATCTTCCCTCATGGAGAATTACCCAGTGCTGGAGCAAAAAGGGGTTTGAGTCACGTGTCTATCACAAAATACAATTGCAAAAATAGGTTAGAGGTGATACCTTTATAGGCCACTAATAAAAAAAGCAAAAACAAAGAACATTGCAAGCTTTCGAGTATAAATCGCTCTTCTTCATAGCAGGTCCCAGAAATTCAGACATGGTAAAAAGATGTGCTTTACCAGGGGCTTTAAAAGTAAAATCCTGGTAAAGCACATCTTTTACCATGTTTGAACTTCTGGGACCAGTGCTGGAGGATTCCACAGGATGGACACACAATCTGTACGATGGTTCCTGGGAGAAGCCAGGACAGCTTGGGTGTGACTAGAGCCCCTCTGAGCTAAAATATTGTGATGGGCTGTAAAGGGTGTGTTACAGTTCCCTTATGGAACCCTGATTAGCTCTGTTGTACAGTATCTATTCCTACACTCTTGGGCAGTAATAATAAAGTAAGGGTGGGTATTCCGCAACCCCACCTTGACAGAGATGTAGCAAAAAGCCCAAGGATGGAATCCATCCTTGCAGAGGGATGGGCTGTCCAGCCAGCTGGTGTGTTTTTTCAATTAAGGTTCTGACTCTGACCCCTCTGCTACTCAGTCCTGGCTTTAATAGAATATCATTGTTTCTCTTTGCAAAAATAAATACCAACGATGACAGTTAATACATTTCGTTAGCCTGGGAGCTTAAAGATCTCATTAAGAAGTCAAGCAGCGTTGACAAAAACGAGGCAACATTAGAGGAAGGCATTTGTTATCCAGCCCGCAAAGCTGTTTGGATAGCAAGATCCTAACTTTTCCCTCTGCGGTTGTGTAAGATGTGAGCGAGGATGGGGTGGGGGTGGGGGTGCAGTGGGGGAGTCAGGGGAAGCCTGGCTTGATTTATGAGAGCTGTAAAGTGAGAGCGAGACTGGAGCAAAAAGATCTCAAGCAGCATTGCAGCCTTTTGCATTTTAATGCAGGGCCGGAAGAACTCGGTAGGAAGCCTGGCACAAAGGAGGGCAGAAGGCTGTAGGGCCGGCCCGACTGGTGGGCAGGTGGAGGCAGCCCCCTTAGGCATATTGGTTACCATGAACAGGCAGTGAATGACTGGTCGCTTGATTTTTCAAATATTATTGCCCACAGTGTGTGTGTGTGGGGGAGAGGTCTTGTGGGATCTTTGGGCTGAAATTCAGTAGTAAATTGCAACTAGAGGACACCCTTTAATCAAGGGAACTGAAGGAGGGGATAGCTTACAGGGTTGTATCTAGGGGAGGGGCCGAAGGGTACATCTGCCCCGGGCGCAGCAATCTGGGAGTGCCTGGAGGGGGACCAGGAGAAGGAAGCCGTGCACCCTCCCACCGCCCAGCAGTCCTCCTTTCCCCTAAAGCTTGGCAAGAGCACCACCTCTGTCGCATGGTGGCCACGGTGCCCTCCTCCTCCTTTTCCTTGCCTCGGTGGGAGAGGTGAAAGGCGTGTGTGCTACCACACACACATACACACGCACACATGCATGTCCGCCCGCGTGCACACCCACCCACCCCACGACCCCAGGGTCGCCCCCCTTTTGCTGGGGGGGGTGCGATGTGGGGGGTTGGGCGGCAGGAAGGGTGCAAAAATGAATTTTGTCCCCAGGGGCTCCAAATCTTGGCTACGCCTCTGCTAGCTTACTGAGTCCCCACCAATTCAATGGACTTACTTTTGTTGCACCACCTTGTTTATCAAAACAACTCAGCTGGCTTTGGATGCTATGCACTTTGATTAGGATGAGTAAGGGGTATCATCTGATGTCCCAATCTGGCAAAATAAGTTGCCAGCAATTTAGATATCAGTGTCTCTGTGTTGCGTTATTTTGAGGGGACAGCACATTTACACTGTTATACAAGCTGTATATTGTACTCACTGCTTTACATTGTAGCCTAGTGTCCTTGCTTCAGTGTTGTCACATGAAAAGTTATATTAAAAAATTTACAAAATCTGAGGGGTAGACTCACTTCTGTGATAGACTGTACAACACATGACTATTCATAGAAATATATTAATATGTAACGGGAGGAAAAAGAAATGATTCAGATGTTTTGTATGACCAGGCCCTCAGACAGCAGAATAACTTGGACTACTAAGCAATTAAGCCCAGATCAGAATGACTGTGGAAAAAAGTTTCCCTTATAAAATTTGGCCTACAGCTTCCACAATGCCTTGACCAAGGCCTGTCCAGAACTCTGGGGTCTTTCTTGTAGCCCAGCCCCCATGCACCATACCACTGCAATAGTGAACTCAGTTATCTTGCAACGAACCATCAAGTGTGTGGTGGAACAGAAGAATGAGTAATGTGCTTGAAGCTTCACTCTGCAATACCTCAAGAACTGCAGGGTGGTAGAGCTTTTAGTGTCCTGGGGCTTTTCCCGTCCACCCAGGCTGGAAACTTGACCCTCCCGGTGGGAAAAGGGAGGGACTTCCTGATTTTAGGAGGTAAATTCCTGTCAAAATGAACTGACCAAAAGTTATGAGTAACTTAATATAGGACAGAAGTAGCTGGAGATTTTAGAAAGCTGATTCTCAGAGATACAGTAATATGCTAGATTTTCCCATCTCTACTGCTGGATTCGACAAAACCGTAACCCTAATAAATAAATTATTTTATCTTTTTAATGAGATGAAAGTATAGTCAGGTACTACCAATATCGATGAGTGCTGTACATTGGCTGATGACTAGATGTTGTTCATGTTTAAAGTTTTGAAATTCTTTAAATTGGTCGATGTTTGTGTTATTATGCATATGCAACAATATGGAGTCTTAACATTATGTGTTATAAATGTAATCATTGATAAGTCATCCATTTGTTTTGTGCTCCAAGCTGGCCACCCAACTCATTCATTCATTCATTCATTCATCTGCTTGTTCATTTATTTATTTATTTAACAAATGTCTCATCCACTAGATGAGCAGGTTGAAAATAAATACATAAAATACCATGAACTGCTTGGAGCACAATGTATTGCAAATGCATTATACAAATAAACTAACTATGACTGTAGGTGTCTGGCCATCCAGTGTCCTGGTATGGGCAGCTGCTAATTTCCTTTACTCATCCACCCTTGGGTCTTTCCCTCTTTTTTCCTGCCTTAGGTCAGATACCATGTTCAGCTAAGCTCAGAAGGAATTTTATCCCTGAGTTGATCTGGCCATGTTCAAGTTTTTCTCCTGGCCTTCCTAGTTCACATTTAGTATCCTGCTTATGCTGTGTGTGAAGATTCTCAGTCATCCAGGGTGAGGTCCAGAAGTTGAGTCATGGCAACTGGACTTCTTTTCTTATGGGACCAAAAAGTTTCACTACTCATCCAAGTAGCTTCTTCAGTGGGAGGAAGGTTGGTAGGAGACCTCCATTATATACCCCACCTTGGTTTCACTTCCTCCTGGTCTGAATAGCCTAATTAGATGGACAATGACCAGGTGCGCATGTGATAAAGTCCCACCTCTGCAGCCTGTCCCAACACCATTTAAGCCTGTGTCATTAGCCGTGGCCTTCCTGATGGCAGTGTGAAGTGGGTCCGATTATCCTGGGAATAGATGAAAGGGCAGCATGATAAATACGGGATAGATTGTGCTGCAGACAGTCCTGCACCCCTGCTGAGAGAGGGATTTTCTATACACACGTGAATGGCCTCCCTAGCCCACCTATCTTTTCTGTCTAAGATGTGTACATCCTCATCATTGACTAAGTGTCCTTTGTCCTTCACATGTAAGTACACTGCTGATTCTGGTCCTGAACTATTGACCCTCCTGTGATGGACCATCCTTCTGTTTAGTGGTGGTTTCATTTTTCCAACGTAGATGCTCATGTTCACTTCTTTGGATCAGGATGGTAAAGTGCCCACTTTTAGGGAGGATATTTATACATCATAATAGAGATGGGCCCGACCAGAAAAAATGACGTTTCGAGTTGTCGTTTGTCGGAACCGGTCCGTTTTGGGTCGTTTCCGTTTGTTGCGAAAATTTTCAAAAATTTGTCGTTTCCGTTTGTCGTTTGGGGTTGGGGTAAGTGGGCTCTGGGAGGCACCTGTCTGGGTGCCTCTGACCCCCTAAGAAGGGAAGTGTTTAGCGATTAGTGCATACCATATATGTTAGGGTTGGGGTAAGTGGCGGAGGCACCTCTCTGGGTGCCTCTGACTCACTAAGAAGGGAAGCGTACTGGCGTACAAGTTAGGGTGAGGGTTAGGGATAGGGGTAGGGATAGTGGGCTCTGGGAGGGACCTCTCTGGGTGCCTCTGACCCACTAAGAAGGACAGTGTACTGGCGTACAGGTTATGCTTAGGGTTGGGGTTAGGGTAAGGGCTAGGCTTAGGGTTACGGTTAGGGTTAGGGTGGGTTAGTGGGCTGCACCTCTGGGTGCCTCTGGCCACTAAGAAGGACAGTGTACTGGCATATGGGTTAGGGTTAGGGTTAGGGTTAGGGTTAGTGGGCTTTTTATGCCCTCTCTGGCACATCCAGAAGTCTCAGTCAAAACCTGGCCATGAGATTGGTGGAATGGGTCAAAAAAATTGCATGGTCCCATCCCATGGCCAGCCCATCATTGCGCATGCACAGGTGTAAAAAAATAAAAATAAAAATAAAAATAAAATAAAATCAATGGAGACCTTTTATTGCAAGAAAAACCCACTGCAGCTACTATAAAAATTCAGGCATTTAAAATACCTTATTTTCATATGTTTCTGTTGTGCTTTAGTGGGCTTTTGGACCACGATTTTTAAATAAATATTGCGGTCGCCATTTTGGATCCCCCCCACCACATGGCATAGAGAGACAGCCCAGGAAAGGGGGGGAGGCTGGGGTGAAGACCTCTGGGGCTTTGAGTCCCAGAGCATCTGGGAACTCAAGGTTGAAGACCACTGCTTGATAGCAGTGTGCAAACTGTGCCTGCCTTACTTGTGAGGAGTTGTTGGTTTGTTAATGGGGATAATTGAGGCCGTCATATTGGTTTCCCACAATGGGGGATCACATAAAAGCACCTTGAGGGTGGGGTTCACTGGACGAGCTGGAGGACCTTCCCATCTCTCAGCTGGCAGGAAGGACCCACACTTTGGCCCACAGTTCCTTGGATCCCTTATCCTGCCACTCTGATGTGGTTCTCCCTGCAGCTGGGCAGGCCTGGGCAGATAGGAAGAGGAGCAATTTGGAGGACAGTGGCTCCTTCTCAGACTTTACTAGCGGTCACCACCCAAGGTTTCAACTGTTCTTCTCCCACTGTTGTCTCCAGACCTGTTGGCTCACCTTCTTTACTGCCCTTCCCTCTCTCCATAACCATTTGGGTGCAACCCCCGTGTGCTGTGCTGTTTCTTAAAAGCTTCTCTCTCTTTTCACTGGAGAGTGGTTGATTTCCCCCAGTGGTTTGTCTTTTGCTCGGGGCAGAGGTTGGGAGTTACAAGATCCGCTGGCCAAGTTCCACCAGTTATTATCTGGTGGTAATGACATGGCGATGAGCTAGCAGAGTGGCGGGGTGGGTGGGTGGGACACCCGTTCGGAATCTGCCTGGATGAGACGCACTAAATTGAGATGGTTATCACTGGTGTGGAGCCAATCCATAAAAACTCCCCTTGTGGCTCCCACAGCTGGTTGATACGGGGCACGGCCAAGCCAAGCCGCACCTTGCTTCTTCTGTTTGATGTGTCAATGCTTCTGCCGGTTGCTTTCCTTCATGTCTCTGCTAGCTAAAAACTTCCCAATCTAGGGGTAATTATCTGTGTAGGTGGTAGAAAAGCCCTGAAGCTCCCGGGAACTGAAACATTATTTGCATGTTCACATCCCTGTTGTGCAGGGACCATTGAAACTTTTTTTTTTTTTTGGTTCGGGAAATAAAAACAAATATGAGGAAGTAGAGCAAACCCTGAGAGCTCCCACAGATATGGTGGAGAAATGCTGATGCGTGGTTTAGAAATTGCATGAGAGGATGTTTTTTAATTGCTGGGGATTTCGCTGCTATTGGAGCAATGGTAGGGCCACGCCTTTTGGGGTGATGGCAAGGACAGGGGTTGGGGTGTGTGGGGAAGCTGCAGCTCCATCTTGGGAACCACAGAATCCAAGCCACAAAGGCAGTGAATTAAACAAATAAGCACCGGATCCATCACAAACCAAATTCGGTCCTTCCTGGGAAATACAACTTTGAATTTTCCTCCATAGAGAAACACCATGGCAGCTTCTGGGCTTATGACCAATGTGAGCAAGGGTCAGAATTTCAGGACTGGGTGGAACAGGAATATTGGTCTTTGCAGCCCAAACTATGAATCACAGATTGCAGAAATTATTTGAAGGCGGTGGTGGTGGTGGTGGTTTACAATTCCCAGAAAGGTCACTCGCTATCATGGGTGGGACGTTCTGGGATGTACAGTCCAGAAAACCCAATTTTTAACCAAGTTCTTCTGAGAATGCATTCCAATCATAGTTTGATTAGCTTCAGAATAATGTCCAGGATTCCATTGTAAATGGCTAAATTTCCTTTCTTTCAATCCCCCCCCCCCCGGTAAATCATTAATTATCTCCCTCCTTTTCTCTTAGAAATCATTGAATAAATTCAGTCCAGGCTATAACATAAAGAAAATTAGCAGGGGGGGGGGGGAATCCAACATTTTTTCATCCATAAGGCTAGAACAGACAGAAACAAGGGCTTTCCACAATTGGGCTGAACTCAAAATCTGACTGATTTGGACTGATTTGGATGGGATCTGTGTTGAAATGGAATGTCTGGATTCAGTTGAATTGCACAAATAAAATCAGATGGGGAAATTTTCTTTCTTTCTTTCTTTCTTTCTTTCTTTCTTTCTTTCTTTCTTTCTTTCTTTCTTTCTTTCTTTCTTTCTTTCTAGACTTCAAATATGCCTAGAATACCTGCAAATTGAATGTCCTTTCTAGGATCTCTCCCTGAAATTTTTGACTGAAATTAAGCACTGGGTTCTGGGCTGTCACTGAAGGTCAGGCCCTGGGAAAGGAGTGGTAGGAAAACTGCTGAGGTGCGAGGAGACACTTTGACTCAGAGACGCTGTCTGAGTCACACAATTCCTTGCTCGGCTTTGCTGTTGTGACTCTTTTGCACCTTGCCAGCATCCAAGGTGAGAAGATAACCCACAATTCACTCCCCTGCCCACCTTGTTTGGTGGAATGAGGGAACGGGTGGGGCCTGCAGCCACCTCAGTCTCTTTGGGTCTTAAGCTTGCCATCAAAAGAAGTGTTTTCTAATTTCTACTTGGTCTTTAGGAATGGAAAGAATCCCTGCTAATATCCTCATTTAATCTGTCCCAACACGATGAGATACCTAGGTGAGGTGTTGTCAGGCTCCACAAGATTCCTTGGCACCAACATGAGAATGAGATCAGGAGTACTTCTGTCCAGCCTCCGAGGCATTCACAATTTGTACTTCTAGGGAATTTTACAGAAGACTACTACCCTTTGCTTTTAAGAAGCAAAGCAAAACAACATGTAAAAAGAGCAAACACAGACCAACTCAGCTGATGGTTTTAAAAAGATGCAAACAATCTATCCAGGGCTTCAGATTTCTAAAAGTCTGGAGTGCAAAGCAGCACCTATTGCGAATCTGTGCAACCTCGACTAATTATGCCTGTTATGCAATGTGCATAAAACCACCAAGTTGCTAGTACCAGGAAACATGTTTCCCTTGGACCATGCAGTGGGGAGAAAGTGAAAAAATTCTTATCATTGCCTGCCAGGAGCAAGGCTGGTGACAAGACTGGTGAAAATATTTTTTTTTTTTGTCCTTAAAGACTTCTAACCCAAATCCCCCTTGAAGTTTCCCCAATATGGAAGGCAAGGGAAACTGGATTTAATTAGCCATTAAAGACCATGCCTGATGCCTCAGCTTTGCAAATGCAGAGATGAGCCAACAGAATTTTAGCCTCAGTGGCAGCAGCAATCACTAGTTGGATGTGATTCTCTGCATTTCATCGGTCTCGTTCCAATGCTTGATGGGGTAGTTCCCTGTTCATTCCATGACTGCTTTTCCCTCCAAAGCAAGCTAAATTCTGCAGTCCACATAAACTCTGCGCTTTGAATGCCATTACAGAATGCCATAACACATTTTCTGAATAAACGGCATAACATGTGAAAGGGATCTGGGAGTCTGGGTGGACCACATATTGAACATGCATCAGCAGTGTGATGCGGCGGCCAGGAAAGCCAATGCGATTCTTGGTTGCATCAACAGAAGCATCACGTCTAGATCAAGGGAAGTGATAGTACTACTCTATTCTGCTCTGGTCAGACCCCACCTGGAGTACTGTGTCCAGTTCTGTGCACCTCAATTTAAAAAGGATGTTGACAACCTTGAACAGGTCCAGAGGAGGGTGACCAGGCTGGTGAAATGTCTGGAAGAAATGACTTAGGGAGCTGGGAATGTTTAGCCTTACAAAATGAAGCCTGGGAGGGGATATGATAGCTATGTTTAAATATTTGAAAGAATGTCATATCAAAGAGGGGGCTGGCTTGTTTTCCATGGCATCAGAAACTCTGACTCGGAGCAATGGTTTCAAACCACAGAAAAAGAAATTCCATTTGAACATTAGGAAGAACTTCATGATGGTTAGAGAGCTGTTCAGCATTGGAATCTGCTGCCACGGAGGGTGGAGGAGTCTCCTTCTTTGGAGGTTTTAAAGCAAAGGCTGGATGGCCATCTGTCGGAAGTACTGTGATGTGGGTTCCTGCATGGCAGGGGGTTGGACTAGATGGCTCTTGAGGTCTCTTCCAACTCTTTGATTCTATTAAATATATCCTGCAACAATTTTGAGTACAGTTTTGTTATTTGGATTATTTTTTCTGGAGTTACTACTCATAGAATTATAAAGGACTATCTATCTATCTATCTATCTATCTATCTATCTATCTATCTATCTATCTATCTATCTATCTATCTATCTATCTATCTATCTATCTATCTATCAGCAAGTCACTTCTCTAGGTGGCTACAGAACCAACATTAGACACAGACACACACAAACCAGAAACTAAAAACAGTCCCCCCAAAACACTGCAGCCCAAATCTCCAACTTTCTGCCATTAAAAGAGACATTTTGTCATATATTTCTGTATAAGCCGCCTTGGTTCCTTTTCCAAGGAGAAAATTGGGGTACAAAATATTCTAAAATAATAAAATAAATAAATAAATAAGTTGATAGCCAGAGCTATGCAACTCTGTGAGAATGGACACAGGAAACCTGGGAATAGTATTCTAAAAATAAAACACTACACAGCTCTGTAGCAGTAGCCTAATTTTGAACCTAATTCCTTGATAGAATTGTGGGATCTTGGATTTGACCCCCAAAGTCAGGTTTTAGAATCTATTGTTAGGTATGAAGTTTTAGTACTCAAGCCTCAGAGAAACTCTACATTCTCTCTCTATGTATGTGACATGCATACTGTTTTGTGTTGTTGCTGACAGGTCCATGCCCTGTGACATCACAAGGACCCATTCCCCCTGAGATTAAAAGGGCCAGATTGTGAATTCAGGCATTGACTCTTAAATTGCAGGCAATGGGTTGTGTTGAGTCGACCCACTAATCCTATTCCTTGATGTCTGAAGCTGGCTGAAGCCCCCTTGGTTTGGCAGTTTAGACGGCTGATCTGCTAGTCCTGGCTGATCTGCTAGTCCTCCAGTTTATAAGTTATAGGAAGGACCTTTAGAAGATGCAGTCTTGTGGATTTGCTTTTGTTCTCACCACTTTCACATTCCTTGATGTCTCCAACCAGTGATATTGACTCATAAAATAAGCTTTGGAAGTGCTGAACCCGATAGATGAGTGCAAACATTTTGCAAGACAGCTGCTCCTCTATGAGACAGTGACAGTTTCCCTTATAAAAGACAAGATGCTAGTTTAAAGAAGGACTCAAATAGCTGCATTCCAAGATGTTTCACGCAGACCTTGCAAGACAATGGAGAAGAAATGAGATCAGTGGTGCTCAACTGGAACTGCTGCGTAGCTCTGATCTCAGATTTTGCAACGACTTTGCCAAACCTCACTCCTTTGATCAGCAAGCTAATAGGACATGACTAGAAAAATAAAGTATTAAATCCACTACTTGACTTTAGACAACAGCAGTGAGCAGCATTACAGTGTTTTTGCATTTAGCATACATTATTCCATTGTACAAATATAATCTGGATGAACGGAAACATACATAGATCTGTAGTTTCTTGGCATTCCCTTCATGTTAGACCAAACAAAGAGGAAAAGGCTCCGAAGTCTCCATCACAGGCGAAAAGGACCATATATCTACCGTATCTTCTGGGATTTTCCAGACATTGGGAGATACACTGCTTCCATTTTACAGAACAGCCTGTGGATTACTCAATCTGAGAGAAATTTGATAGCTCAAAGCTGCCAAAGACAGCGAAGAAAGTGAATGATGTAATCTCAATTTTGGTTTCTTTTCTTTTTTCCTTTTTGCACTGTCTGTCAAGCACTCTTTGCCCACAGGGAAAATCCTCCTGTAGCCTATTAAGAAACAAGCCAACATCTTTGAATTCAAATTGAAACAGAAACTGCAAATTAAAATAGGACTGTCACACTGAGGGGTCTGCACTTAGGGTTAAACCATTTCACAGCAGAACAAGTTGGCAGGTGGCTACAGATTCAGGCCTAACTGCTACTCTTGCCAGATTAGAAGGCCAAAAGCCTGATCCAAAAGGAATTCTAGAGTCCGAGGCTGACAGCTCCAAAGCAGATTTGGAGCAGAATTCTCCAAGATTTCCCTGCCCACAAACACACACCTGCAGACAATGTCATTTCACTCACCTGGAGAAAGACAGAGACCTCATTTAATTTAGGCCCTTTGCTGGGCCTTATTTCCTGTTGCTGCTGCAATACTTCCTGGATCTGGTGTTTCCTCATGAGGCACACTCTCTATACAATATAAAGGATAATGAGACTAAAAGCTCTACAAAGCATTGCAGCAGGTAATAAGTCCTAGAAAGCATCATGAGCCCTTCTCCAGGTGTGTGAAACATCTTGGTTTCCTTACTGTGCAGAAAGTCACAGTCTTCCCCCGAACCTTTCTTAAACAACTGCTCAGTGCTTTGGTGCAATATTATGCACTTTGTAATACTGTATATCACTTTCCCTCCATCTTTGAACATCTGTAGGCAAAAGAGGTTGTATCTAAATCAGGGCTTGGTCAATTCCCTTTCCACCTCCTGGATTCTAGGAGCAGTAGCCTTTTCTTACCTCTAATACACAGTGCCATTCTGCTCAGCCTTGCTACCATCCTGCCATTGCTCATTCAAAATGGCAGCCATATGGTAACAGTCCAAATAGGGAGAAACAGGAATGTTCAAATTTGTCCCTGTTTGTTCATCTTTGTAGTGTTCCATGCAACTCATTAGACTGGGGATTTATGTATTGTGATGAAAGAGGAAATGCATCACAAAAAAGGCAAAAGGGGACACAGGTTTGCATAACACTGGGTTATGCTAACTTATAATTATAGATGCAAATGTAAAAGCCATGGCAATAAAAAAGCTCAATAAGTTTCATCCTAATGAGAAAGAATGGGCATTCCAAGGCCCTTGGACTTTTTCATTGTGTAATTTATTATTATTTATAACTGCCCAGAGTGACCTCGCTACCAAATGGGCGGTATAAAAATAAATAAATAAATAAGTAAATAAAAATAAATAAATTTACCTGCTTCATTCATAGCTCATTTTTTCTACAGTGTGGTTAAGCTGTTGCTGTGTGACTTTGGTGGTTACTTCACGTCCTTCCTCGAGCCAAGGTGAACTTGCCTCCATGTTGAAATCGGTTTTCAACATGGATCGAGAAGTGGATTGAAAAGATTCCCAAGCTCCAGGACGGGAATCTCTCACCCCACTTGGAGTGTAGTTCAGGGGGAGTGGTCGGGGTGAACTCGGATTGACCCCACAAGGACGTGAGGTTACGTACCTTTGAACTCGGATTGACCCCACAAGGACGTGAGGTTATGTTCCTTTGAACTCGGATTGACCCCACAAGGACGTGAGGTTATGTTCCTTTGAACTCGGATTGACCCCACAAGGACGCGAGGTTACGTTCCTTCGAACCGGTCTCCAGCAGGGCCGCGAACTGCAGTGAGAGGGACATGAAGTATCAGCCCTACTTTTTCTCCTTTTGTATCTTGATAACAACCTTGTGAGGTAGGTAAGAAGGAACTGGTAAGTAGGTAGGGGAAAAGCCGTAGCTCAGTGGAAGAGGATCTAATGAGCATTGATTCAGTCTTATTTTCCTCAGGTAGGCACAGGAAAGATTTCTGCCTGAAATTTTGAATGTCATTATTAGTTATTTTCAGCTATTCTGCACTAGATGAACCAAGAGCGTGGTGCAGCATAGGACACCTTCCTCTATTACTGGCAAGAGGGAGAGACAACACAAACCACTGAAGGACCTGCTTTCATAGGGATAACATCTGCTCCAGATTTTAGTAAGAACTTTGTAGGAGCTCTCCAAGACCCCTTCAGTACCCGGGAGAGCTCTGTTGTTCCTCTCTACATGTAAAGTCAACTACTGAAGGCCACCAGGAAAGGGCTTGTGATGGGGTGGTAATCTACTGGCTTGTTTCAGACTTAATAATAACACTTCAGACAGTGGACTGTCCCCTTACAGCCTTGAGAAGAGTTATCCTTGATAAAGAAAAATCAAGCTTGGTAGAGAGTTCCCCACCCCTGCCACCACTACAGCTCCCAGAATCCACAGCATGGCCACTGGAGTTATTGTCCCAAAAGGTAAAAGACATACAAACACTGACAACAAGGCCCTTATGTTCTCCAGTTTGTTCTGCAAGACTTATCAGAAAGAGGTCAAATCCTAGAAAGGTCTCATTGCTTTTGGAGCACAGTACCCAGAATCTGGCAGCTGACAACCCCACAAATTTAGAAAGGTTTCCAGCTCTGGGAAAAAGAAGATACCCAGCCAGTCTTATTCCTGCAAGGCGGTGATATCGGAGAGCCATCTGGTCTCACCTTCATGTTGGTCTCGCTTATGAAAGAGGAGAGAATCACCTTCTGCCATAATCTATCCTCACACCAGTCTTGTCAGGTAGGTCAGGTGAAGATAACAAGGCCAATCTGTAAGCTTTGTGGCTTAATGGGAACTAGAACTTAGCTTTCTCCCAGAGATGTTGTCAAGTCTGGGGTTGTCAAGGATGGGGTTATGGGGTTCTGAGTTGTGGCTTGAGACCCAGTCTCTGAAAACAGCAACAACCCATACTTGAGTTGAGCTGCTGGTGTGACTTAAAACTCATTTGACATTAAGTCTCTGTGGTGAGACTAAGTATAACTGCTTTCACACGACCACTAAAATCTGCTGCAAAGTGCTTGCGGATGGAGAGCATAAAATCGTTTTCCCATGAGCAGCGGACTTAAAAAAAATGCGACCACGCCCACTTAAGCGTGACCCAGCGCATTTAACAAGTACCTGGTCTTGAGGTGGTAAAATCCTTGTCGCTGTTCCGATGCGGATTTTAAACTGTTACTCGAGTCCTGGGAACATGGAAAATCCGCACCAAAACCTTTTTGCCCCTGTTATGGTGTCTTTGAGCCTTTTCACACGACCCCTAAGATCCGCTGGCCACTTAAATTCAGACCAGAGATCTTAGGGGCTTGTCGCTCTTCCTGTGTCCCCACCCCTCCGCACTTCCTGGCTGCTAGCTGCGTGAGGGGAGGGAGGAAACAAAAGGAAGAAAAGAACGGTGTCTCACCTCCGTTCTGCCTCTCGCTCTTGCCTTGCCACGGCAACATTCCAGTCTCTTAAGTAGCTCTTAAAGGGGCGGGAGCCAAAAAACAAAACAAACAGAAGCGAGGAGAGCCCCACACTCACTATCATTACACCGCATCAAGGAATTTTCACCTCCAGAGAGCAGGTACTTGAAAGGTGCGCTGGGACGCGCTTAAGTGGGCGTGGTCGCACTTAATTTCCTGTAAACTCCGGAGCTGCTGGGGAAACATTTCTAAGCTCTGGAGCTGGGAGCCATTTGCCCCGGAGTTTAGGGGTTGTGTATAAACACCCTTTGCTGCAGTTCTCAATTGTGGGATCAGAATAGTTACAGATTTTCAAAATGCGACCCTGGGAACATGCGATCCATGACATCAACCACATAACCGCTCCGGGACGTGATCCGGATCAAAGTTTGCTGCGGATTTTAGTGCTCGTGTGAAAGCAGCCATGTCTCCCTTTCTGCCTCCTGCCCTCCTTCCATTGGAGTTCCACTTTCCCCTCCCCTCGACCTTGCTTCATCTGACGAATGTGGCTTTCTTTGATCCTACTTACCCAGCGGGACAGGGTGAGCTTTCGAGGTGGGTTCCCCGATGGTGCAAATCCTCTGGGAATCACCTGCCATCCTGAAGAGCTGGGGTGGAAAGGGGAAAGTTATTTACATACATTATTGGAGAGCAGTAAATATTATTCCGTGATATCACATCACGATTAAGTTAATGAAACTTGATATTAAGAGGCTGCGAGATTTGCTCTTACTCAGAGACAATTAAAGAAGGTGCTTGAGGCTAAAGAAGAGAGTCTACTTAGCAAGACTCTCGTTTTTCCCCCTTCCTAATACAGAGGGGTTGACAGGCTGCTGCCAAAGGTCACTTTAGTTTTGCAGATTATGCGAAACCGATAATTTAACCGTGTGAGGTGTTTGTTCACGTCTGCAAATTCCCTCCCCTTCCTGCCATTCTTCTCTCAAGGTTCTTAGTTCCGTGTATCCTAATGCCTGCCAATTTGACTACAAAGTCATTGCTGTTGTAATGTGACCCTAGGAGTAAGTAATATACAAAATGTCCTATCCACAGCAGATCTGCTCAGTTCTTATAGACCCAGGCTCATGGCTTTCTTTAGGGCAGGCATGTCCAAAGTCAGGCCCGGGGGCCAAATGCAGCCCATTTTCAAATTCTGAGTGGCCCGCGACCTCTTCTCCCCACCTGCTCAGCCTGGGATGCATCCCCGCCAGCAGGCCTCTCCCCATACTGGATGGAGATGTCAGCTTGCAGTTTTATGGTTTGCCTGCCCTCCCTGCTTCTGTCCATCCCCCCAGCCACCTGACCAGCCTACCCACCCCCGGCTCCGTTGCTGCAGTGTCTTCCCCGACTCCCTGCATATTATAGAGACTTGTCCAATGTCTGGCCCGGGGGCCAAATGTGGCTCAATGGTTGGCCCCCACATATTTTCACCTCACCAAATCTGGCCCTCCTTGCAAAAAGTTTGGACAGCCCTGCTTTAAGGAGTCAGACCATTTCTTGTTCGGGCTTCCCTTTTCCATGCTGCCTTCCATCTTTCTTAGCGTTACTGCCTTTTCTAGAGAATCCTGCCTTCTCATGATGTGCCCAAAGTAGGACAGTGACAATTTCAACATTTTTTGCTTCTAAATCTAGTTCAGGCTTGGTTTGATCTAGGACCCACTTGTTTGTCCTTCTGTCAGTCCGTCATATCTGCAAAGCTGACCTCTAGCATTTTGAACAAAACAGCTTGCCCTCCGTCAACTTTCTTAACTGCTCACTTTTCACAGCTATACGTGATGATCAGAAAGCCAAGAGCATAGGTGATCTTGTCCTTGTTCTTCAGGGATGATCTTTTCTGATTCCTCCATTGTTCCCCTTCCTAGTGTTCTTCTGATTTCTTGGCTGCAGTCTCCATGTGGATTGATGATTGGAGTCAGTATAATGTCCTTTCTCCTACTTGGGGACCAAATATGGAGGTGTGGTTCCCGATGTCATGGGGAGGATGGAACAAACCTTTTTTTCTGTGGTGCCAGAGAGCAGGATTCAAGGTAATGGTTTCAAATTGCAAGGAAGGAGATTGTCCCTAAATGCTAAGAAGAACTTCTGGTAAGATGTCTCAGAAGACGGTGGAGGCCAGACTTCACAGGAGGTTTCTAAGTGGAGGCTTAGATGGTCACCTGCCATGGGAGTTTCAGCTGTTGATTTCCTTCCAGGGGTTTGGACTTGGTGACCAAAGGGTGGACTTGGTGACCTTCCAGGTGTGGAGGCTTTAATGGCTTCACCTGCCAAGTATCCACGGTCCATCTCCTTATTTTGACACATCCGGAGGAACAGACTGAAAATCCTGATGGATCTAACCACAGGGTCGCTCTAACCCAGCAGCCTGTTCTCATGGGGCCCATCAATGTACTTTAGAAAAGGCCAGCGTTTGGGAGTTAAAGATTGCACAGTTGGTGTATTCTGGAGGTGTACTTCCAACTTCTGCCTCTCATTTACAGGCAGAGCAAGACGGAAGACGGCCCGACCCTCTTTCTTGCCCCTCCTGATGTACCGCACTTACAGTTCCTCATTTCTAATATTAGAGCATTATCATTACATACCGGGTAAATTTGCTCCGAACATTCTGCACAATTCATTTGCTCCTGCTTTTGTGACCCTGGCACTCGCGCGTTCCATGTTAAACAAATAACTGGCGTTAAAAGGAGTGCGGGAAGAAAACACACCAGTCAGTTGTTTCCTTTAAATCTTAATGTTTTAGGCCTCAGGAACATCTGAGTAACTGTTTAATGAGAAGACGTCTGGTAGAATGTAGGTAAGATCTTAAGGAATTTAATTGCTCCCAGGAGGCGGCTGTCAGGGTTAAATAACAGTGTTGAACTTGTATACTAAAGCGTAGAGTAGATCTAAATGGGAGACGAAAGACAGGAGCTGAAGTGTTGAACAATGCCACATTTTTCTTCTTTTTAATTTAGCTTTCTTTAGTGCCGGCTGTGCTGCGCCAGAAGTTGTTTGCAGTTGCTTCTGATGATTTTCTCTTTTAAAAAATTGCCTGCTCTCATAGTGCTGCTTTCTGAAGATCTCAAACGAGGAGGAGCCAAGCTCTTGGCCTGTATGCCTCCACATCTGTGGCGAGGGTAAGCGGAAACGCATGGCCCTTGTTCCCACCAGCCATGGTGAAGTGGGCCTCTTCTCCCCTGTGGTGATCCAGACACCAGAAGCGGAAGGCAGGGGCAGCTGAGAGAGCTTGAATTTCAAAGGTTCCAAGCCTTGTGGACAGAGGAAGGGGTGGGGGTGGGGAAGAGGAAAATGGAAACCAGCAAAGACACACCGTTTCAAAGCACACTGGGACAGCCACAGCAATATCAAGTCTCTGTGTTGTAGAGGCAGGAACACTGGGTGGTGATTTGACCAACTCGTGGTCCAGGTTAAGATGATTTCCTAGCCTGTTCTGATCTCGGAGCTTGAAAAAACTTTTGAGTCTGGAGGATTTTGGGTGTGGTAGTCTGAACAATTAAAGTTTCCTAGCTCTGCCTGGTCTTATACATGGCGATAGCATCAGGTCTACCAGTAGGCAGGGTCAAAAGGTTGTCAGCACAGCTGTCTGCGATGTGATTCTTTCCCCTATCCACAAAACTAGTACATCCACATGCCGTTGTTCAGACTAAAGTGAAATTCTGCTGCCAATCCTGGGAAAAGTGATACCTCCATGTGCTGAGGTAGGGCGGTTCCTGGAAATGAGGAACATCTTGCAGACTTTAATTTGCACAAAATCTGTTTTTGGAGGACATTCTCGAATCTTTTTAAGGGGGAGGCACGGTGGCCAGTTTCCCCCAACCTCCTGTATGGGGATGTTCCCTCATATTTGGAGGGGTAATAAACTGCGGCCATTCTTTTCTTTTGTGTTCCCGTGAGGGAACTTGAGGGAACCTAATGAGAGACTGTGTGGGGGAAATCAGAGAACAAACTCTGTTGGTGATGGTTGTATCTTTTTGCTGTGTCAGCACCAGAAAAGCAATTTCGGTTCCAGTCAATGCTAATGAGTAGCCCCTCTATCTCTAAGAGCAGACCAACTCTTTGTTGTTGTTATGTGATATAAAGTCGCCTCTGATCTCCAAAATGCCAACTGTCTTGCTCAGCTCTTGTATACTCAAGCAGAAAACTTCATCAGTAACTGCTGGAGAGGATTTTGGGGAGTTGTCGTTCACTGCCCCAAGGAAAACATTTCAAAAGCAAAGCAAAGTGTTCTGCTTATATACCACCCCATACCACTTCAAGTAGTCTCTGGGTGGTTTACAGTTTTTAATTACAGTATGCAGGCTACACATTGCCCCCCCCCAAACTGGATACTCATTTTACCCACCTCGGAAGGCTGGAAGGCTGAGTCAACCATGAGCCTGCTACCTGGGATTGAACCCCAGGTCGTGAGCACAGTTTTACCTGCAGTACAGGCATTTAACCACTGTGCCACAAGGTTCCTTTATCATTTAACTTCATTTGTTAAATGTTGCAAAACACTAATGTTCAGGTGTGTGTGTGTGTGTGTGTGTGTGCGTGCATGCGTGTGTGCACTTGCTACATTTCCTGAGGTATGTGTGAAGAGTTTTGGGGAGGAGAGGGCACGTTAAGAAATAGTAACTGAGAAATCATAGGTGTGATGAAGAGTAACGGTGGCAGAAGTGAAAACCAGGACAGGGAAGGAACCTGGTGCTGATTTTTTGTGGCTGTGGCTTCCTTTAAAGCAGGATGGGTTTTTTTTTGGGGGGGGGGGGGGGGCTCAGCAGATCCTGAGGCACCCCCCCCTCAGTGCCCCAAAACAAAGATGTATGTCTCTGGAGATGTGAAGATAAACCGCCATGCCCCTGGCTGCCTCCTGCTCACATGCATGTGACCAAATAAAGCTGATTTTTTTTTCAGGGTTTGATTTGACTTTAAAGGGCCTCCCCTGAAGGCAAATGTTTGGAAAGAGCTTTCCCTTGATGGGATGCATGTGGCCTTCTGCGATGAAGGGAGCAAGAGGTCTCTCTCTCTCTCTCTCTCTCTCTCTCTCTCTCACACACACACACACACACACACACACACACACACACACACACAGAGAGAGAGAGAGAGAGAGAGAGAGAGAGAGAGCAATGGGTGTCCTTGGTTTCTACCTACTGTTATGCACAGAAATGAACAGAGCTGAGGTAAATTTCCTGTGCACATGTATATGGGAATAAGGCCACTTGGTCACTGCATGAGAGATTCCCTTTTCACTGCTGATCTTCCTTCACAGTTTGTATTGCCACCAGAGCTGGGAAAAGTTCTTTTTTGGGGGACCATTAGCATATCTCCTCCTGTGTTCATGGACTAAAACTCCCAGAAGCCTTTGCCATTAGCTGTGCTGGCCAGGATTTCTAGGAATTAGAGATGAGCACGAAACGAACTTTTAATTCATTTCGTTATTTGTTATTTGTTTCATTAGCTAATGAAATGAATAACAAACCAACCCATCAAAGAAAAATGAAACAAAACGAAAGGGAAATTTCTGTTTTGTTCGCTTTGTTTTTCGTTACCCCCCCCCCCCACTTTGTCCTTGCCACAGTCCTCCTGGTCCTGGCGGGGAAGGTAGGGACTTTTAACCCTCCCAAATAAAAAAATAAATAAAATCAAAATTAAAAAAAAAACAGGATCGCTGACCCGGCCCCAGGGGTAGTCAGGTTGGGGCTTTAAAAGAAAGAAAATAATAATAAAAAAAGAACCAGCGCCAACCTGGCGCCTGGGGCTGCGCGGTTGGTGCTTAAAGGGGGGAAAAACAAACAAAAACTCACACACAAGGTGCTGGCTTGGGGGCAGCACCTCAAAAAGCCCCCACTGTAGACTTTTAAAACAAACAAAAATAAAAAAATCAAATCAAATCAAATCAAATCAAATCAAATATTTTTTAAAAAGGAGCGCCGACCCGGCCCCAGGGGTGGCCAGGTCAGCGCTCTAAAATAAATAAAAATAATACTTAAAAAGAAATATCGCCGACCCAGCCCCTGGGGCCGTGCAGCAGGTGCTTGAAGGGAAAAACAACCCGAGGCACTACCCCCAAGCCAGCGTCTCAAAAAGCCGCTGCCACTGGGGCCAGGATCTCCCCCCTGCCACCGCCGCCACCGCCAACCACTGCTGCCGCCATTGCCGCCACCCGGTAAGTCGGACCTGAACCAGTTCAGCTCGGTTCGGGTTCGTACGATTTTTTTAAAGAAAAATTCATACGAACCTGAACCAAACCGAACCAAGGGTGGGCCTGAAACAGACGAACCCGAACCATGGGCTTTCTGTTTCATGCCCACCTCTACTAGGAATTGTAGTTCAAGAACCTCTGGGCACCCGAGGTTGGTAACCACTGGTCTACTGTCACTGTCTAGTTCCCTTCCAAAATCACACCCTCCTGATGCTTTCTCGGAGACCTGCATATTCAGAACCGGCCTTAAGAGGACCCAAGTAATCTCATAGAAAAATGTACCTTTCAATCCACTTTTTTCTCACCCCATGGACTTTACAATATCTTTTGTGCCTTGAGAGGCTAGCTCATATTTTTGTCTCAACAAAACTTCCTTCGTTCTGTCTCAGGAAGTGATATAAACTATAGGCATCCCCTTAAAATTTGTTTTAATTTTAAATATTTTTTAAAACCTAAGTTTAAAAAGTTTGTTGAAACTGGTAATTATGGAGAGGAGAGGAGATATGAAGTTGTTTTGGAAATCTAAAAGGAGTGCCATGTTACCGAGAAAGCCTGGGAGCCTCTTCTGAAGAGGAACGTAATAGATCTGAAATTACTGCATGCATTAGTTTGGAGATAATTCACAATAAGGACCTGCTTGAAGCTTTTCCAGACGTAACTATGGCTGTCTGGATTTATCTAGTGAAATACAAAGAACATGCTCCAAATTAGCCTTCATTAAAAAAAAAGTTATATGCCACAATGGTATAATCAAGACTTTTGTCATTATCTGTTCTAGCCACCAAAGACTTCTTTTGAGACAAATATCTTTTGATAATCTAATTTCTAAATCCAATGATAAGAAAAACTCAAAAAAGAGGAGAGTTAGTTTTTAAAATATTCCGAATATTGCCTGTCACTGTTCATAAATGTTTTCTAAAGTCATCCATAAAATATGAACAATTTTTACATCTCTTTGAAATAATTATATGATTTTTTCTGCTGAAAGGAAAAGAAGCCAGCACTGACATGAGATAGTATGAGAAGGAGGTAGCAAGGAATAGTCTCAAATGAACATTCTTCAGTGGGGTTCTTAGAGGGCATCTAGTCACGCCTTTAGGGCAACTTGGTTCCACTTTAACTGTTGTCACTCAACCCTCTGGAATCTGCAATTTGCTGAGATACTTAGACTTCTCAGTTGTCATTTAGTTGTAGAGGCTATCACTCTCTGATGGGGAGTTGTAACTACCTGACTAAGGCATCTATTCATTTATACTATATGCTGACTTTCATCCTGTAGAGGAACTTGAGGAAGCCTAGAAAAATGTTTAAAAAATGCAAATACTCAAAAAATAGGTGCAACTATTTCAATATGTTGTTTCCTAAACCATATCCCCCTCCTATGGATGCTTAGGATAAAGTTATCTGGGAGTTGAGTCATGGCAACCGGACTTCTTTTTTTGAGAGATTGAAATGTTTCACTGCACATCCAAATAGCTTCGCCAGACTGACAAAGCTGTTTGAATGAGCAGCGAAACATTTCAATCTCTCAAAAAAAGAAGTCCAGTTGGCATGACTCAACATCCAGATAAACTCACCTGGATGACTGAGAATCTTCACAGACCTAGGATAAAGTTGTAATTTTATTCTCGAAGGCTTTCATGGCTGGGATCAGATAGCTGTTGTGAGTTTTTCGGGTTGTTTGGTTGTGTTCTGGAAGTTTTTCTTCCTGACATTTCGCCAGTCTCTGCGGCTGGTATCCCTAGTTCCCTAAGCATCTTGCCCTCTGAAATTGCTGGCCATAGAGATTGGCGAAACATCAGGAAGAAAAACGACCAGAACATGGCCAAACAGCCCAAAAAACTCACAACAGCTAAAGTTGTACTTGTATTGGTTTTAAACCCAGTGTTCCATAGGACAGAGATGGGATTGTGAAAGTGGAATCAAACCACTACAAATGTGTTGTGGAGACATACTCTTCCTGTCTTAGAAAGCCCCATTGTATTGTGTTCTTTTTAATTGGAGGCAGAAAGAGAAACTTACCACTGTTATTAAAGTAGCTTATAAGTCTCATTTTCAACAGGAATCTGAGCACACCAGAATGTGCGAAGCATAGTTAAGGGAGTAAAAATAACATGAAAAAAATGGAGGTTGAAAACCAGAGGTGGGGAATATAGGGCAGAAATAACTATCAATTGCTTTCGCTCTCTCTGAGGAAGCCTGAAACGAGGAAGCGTTTGGTTGATGTTCTGGACAGATGAACGTTGAAGGCTTTGATGTAATCCTAGACCTCAGGCAGGAAACTTTGCTTGACCTTTTCCGTTGGGTTCTTTTTATGCAATGCTGCTGGACATTTAGTCACAAGAAAGGAAGTGGGGAAAGCGGGTCATTTCAACCGTATGTCAACTCTGGGATGTAAAACGACAGGGAAAGGAAATCCTTAGATGTGCAATGAGTAACTGGTTAAAATAAAAAAAAAATGTAAAAGCTGTTGCCAGAGATCTCTAAGGGAGACGTACCTTTGCTGTAGAAGCCCACCGGTTCAAATCCTGATCAGGTCAATGAGTGTTGGAAATTCAGCTGAAATGATGGAAGGGTACCTCTGTGACAAGATTATCTTTGAGTCGAGAATGGATAAAAACTTTTTGGGTTTT
The DNA here is from genome assembly GCA_023846285.1 of Phrynocephalus versicolor. Taxonomy (NCBI): domain Eukaryota; kingdom Metazoa; phylum Chordata; class Lepidosauria; order Squamata; family Agamidae; genus Phrynocephalus; species Phrynocephalus versicolor. The sequence goes on along the minus strand of JAHTLZ010000045.1, from coordinate 6,894,033 downwards.
TTTTAAGGGTTAGGTGTTAAGGAAACTCCTGGGAGAGTTTAGTCCTCCAGCTAGTCAATTTGCCCACAGAAACTGTTGGTAGCCAAAATGTTGTGGTAATGTAGCTTCACTGTGTTCATGGGAAACACAATTAGGGTAGTTATTCTTTTTAAAAGCATTCCCTCCCCACTCCTCAATTTACCTTTAATATATTTTTAGTGTAGGTTATCAACTAGAAATAACAGTTCAGTTTTCCATACTTTTTTGTGGCTGAAGATGCAGAAAAGAGCCTCAAAATGGGGGGAAGGGGAGGGTGTTGTATCCCAATGAGTCCAGTGCGTTTCAACCAGTTGGGGGAGAAAAAAAGAAGAACTGGAAAACAGAACTGTTTCAATGGTAATGCAGTAAAACCCTGTATCCAACTTGGAGGATGCTTCCCTCCAAGTCTGGAGTCTCTAGCTGTCCGGGGAGAATGTTCCTGCATGGGCCCTATTTGGGGGTGCATAACTCAGATATCAAAAGTCCAATCTCGACCAAACATGGAGGGATTGTAGAAAAGAGTGAGGGGATGATTTCCTCCATGTCTGTTGTCTTTCGATGCTTTGCGGGACATTTTATAGATTGATGAATTAACAAATCAGTAATTGCTAAAATTAATCAGTTTGTGTTTCTTGGCAGGAGACTCCATTTGTGGCTAATACAAATTGACAAATTTTGATGAATTGGCCAAGTTCATTGGAAAATGTGATTTATTTTTCAATTTGTCACCCTCTGTAGATGGCACATAAGACCCAACAGGGTATTGGTACAGGATGCTGAATGTGGCATAACTCCCTCCCCTTGCATTATATTATGTACTGTGGACCCTCGTATAACAAACTGTTTGTATAACATGAAATCTGGACAACATAAAAAAATTCGGAGATGGGGGAAATTTGCTTAACAGAATTGCCTATGGGGCGAATCCATAAAACATAAAAAAATTCACGATTAGGGATTACTCTGTTTTCAATGCACTCCTATGGGAAATTTGTATAAAAATTTGCTTAACATAATTTTCATTGGGAATGAATTAATTCCTTTATACAAGGTACCACTGTATGTATGTATGTATGTATGTATGTATGTATGTATGTATGTATGTATGTATGTATGTATGTATGTATGTATTGGATTTCTAGACTACCAATCTGGCAACTAGGCCACTCTGGGTGGTTTACAACTCAGTTTAGTGTCTCAGAGTGGGTCATAGATATTATTAATGCCAATTTATGAGCAAAAAGGGGGTGGACTATTTGGGAACTGGTAGCTTTTTTGTCTTGTATGTATGCATCCATGCATCCATGCATCCATGCATCCATGTGTGTATGCATCCATGCACATATGTACATATGTATGAATGTATGCATCCATCAATGCATCCATCTCTCTCTCTCTCTCTCTCTCTCTCTCTCTGTGTGTGTGTGTGTGTGTGTGTGTGTGTGTGTGTGTGTGTGTGTGAAATGTCTATCATGAGTTTCCCTCAGTGAGTCCAAGGTAGACTAGATGGCTCTCTTCTTGCTCCCCACATTCAACTTTACAACTATTTGTCTGAAATTACCCCGAAAACGTCATGGCTACTTCAACTTGGATCTCAAAATTCCTAGTCCAGCTCAAATCACACCACTACGTTGGCACTTTCTGGTGTGCAGGTCGCTCTTTGTTATGACTACTACAACAGGTGCTCTTTTCTGTCTCCTCAAATGGATGTAGGGGGAAAAAAATGGGAATCCTTGCGTATTTTATTTTTAATTGAAAGATAAAGCACAACAGTATGAACTATTGCATCAATCGAATGATTGTTTTTTAAGCTCATTGGTTTGACTTTAGGCACATTTATTTTTGCGTCCCAGTTGAGGAGGAAGGCACAAGTGTGCCCTGCAACGCACTTTCTTTCCTTATCTTCTGGCTGCTGCAACAACAACAAAGTGCACCCAACACATCTCCATAATATACCGCTGTTGCTGGGTTTTCTTTCTTTCTCTTTCATCCGTGCCCTCTCAGCAAGGCACAGACATTACACAGAGAAGGCACGCACCAGATTGTATTCCAAACATGGGTTTATTCCCTTTGGGCGCTCAAGACAAAGAGCAACGGCTGCTACTGTTCTTTCGGCTTTCTGGATGATCTTTTATATTTCACTGACCGCAGGCGAGACCGCAAACAGAGCACCGGCTGCAGACACAGAGGCGACCTCTTATTTCCTTACTGGGTAGAAAGTAACAGACCTCGCCTAGACCTTTCTTGCAGAACTGGCTCCGGGATTTTGATAAAACATAACACCGATTCCAGCTTGTGGCTTTCTTTCCTTAGTGGAATATTTGGAAGGAAAAGAGATGGTGCCTGATTCAGAGTTGAAGAAAGCGCAGTATATATTTGTGTGAATTATGATGCACACAGCCAGCCTCACGTGTAGCCATGCTGACTGGGGGGCCTAATCAAATGGGTGGTTTGTTTTCACTTTTTTTGGGGGGGGGGTTCAGTATGTTTGTATGTATGCATGGCCAAGTGGTACTGTATATACTTGAATATAAGTCGACTCGAGTGTAAGTCGAGGCCCCTAATTTAACCCCCCAAAACTGGGGAAATGTATTGACTCGAGTATAAGTCTAGGGTGGGAAATGCAGCAGGGCCTAGCAGCTCTTCCTTTGTGAGCTGGGGGAGTGGTGTGTGATGTTTAAAATAACTTTTAGCCACTGATGCAAGTGCTTGGGTCAGTGGCTAAAAGTCATTTTAAACATAGTGTGCCGCTCCCCTGTGATGCAGAGGGGGGTCATGAGAAGCGGCATGCAATGTTTAAAATGACTTTTAGCCACAGATGACTTGCCTCAGTGGCTAAAAGTATTGACCCGAATATAAGCCGAGGGGCCCTTTTTTTCAGCCCAAAATTAGGGCTGAAAAACTAGGCTTATATTCGAGTATATACACTGTATACTGATCAGATGATTGCAAGTTGAATTGCTATATTCCTTGCTCTTTGACCCAGTTCTATAGGCAACATGTACCTTCTCATATATTGTAGCTGTTGTACGTTTCTCGGGCTGTTTGGTGGTGTTCTGGAAGTTTTTCTTCCTGACATTTCGCCAGACTCTGAGGCCGGCATCTTCAGAGGGTTAGGATCTCAGGGAACTAGGAGTCCTCTCTGTGCTCTGGGGTATAGAATAAGTGAGATTGTGGGTTTTTAGTTCCTTGAGAAAAACTTTCAGAACATGGCCAAAACCCCCGAAAAACTCACAACAGCTATCCGATCCTGGCCACGAAAGCCTTTGAGAATATATGTCATATATTCATTTTCCATCCTGTTTCTGCTGTGTTAAAATTTATTTTTTTGTTTTTAACATAAGAACATAAGTACATAAGAAGAGCCAATGCAGGCATGCCAGAACTGGGGTGATGTGATCGTATTTACGAGCACCCACCACCAGTCTGGCTGCTGCATTTTGTACCCGCTGGAGTCTCCGGACAAGGGTCAAGGGCAACCCCACGTAGAGTGCATTGCAGTAGTAATATCTGATTAATTGACTGATTAAGCCAATTTAAACTCCTACCCATCTTGTTCTTCACCACTGCTTTCTCCCCTTCCTGATGCCTTTTTAGCCACCCTTGTTAAGAAATTACAAAATTATGTCACCATGGCCTAAGGATCTATTGATTGCTGCCATGAGGAGTTTGCACTGGGGGTTAGACATGAGGTGCTTTGCATAATGCCGTGTTCATCTCCTTTGCTAACGTTTCTCATCCTCGAACCCCCCCAAACCCCTTCAATGCCTTGCTTCCTCCGGGATCGATAACAGATCTCTGAGTGTGCAAAACTGAACCATATTGGTGACAGCTGTAGAGCCACCTCTCCTGGCCAGAAAGTCAAACATCATGGTTAATTATTGTGATAACAAAGGCCAGGTGGACAATAAGCCATTGGGTGATGCTAAGCAGAGATGGAAAGAGAGCAGAGAAGCTTTCATACCATAGTGCCTTGCCGGAAGATAGAGGCTGAAAGGAGATATGTCTGCATTTGAATATTTTAAGGGTACATGTTTGTTTTCTCCAGCTCTGGAAAGTAGGACTTGAAGTGATGAGCTTAAACTCCAAGAAAGGCTATTTGGACTAAACATTATGAAGATATTAGTCAGATACAGTGGTACATTGTAAGACGAATGGAATTTCCAAGGATAGGAAAAACTTGTCAGATGAATTTTCCCCTATGGGTTCCATTCATCTTACGAGTAGAGATGGGCACGAAATGAACAATTTTTCATTTCCGTTTTCGTTTTTCATTTCATCACGTAACGAAACGACAAACAAATTTTGTCTCTAAAATGAAACAAAACGAACAGAAACACCGGAAATTTTGTTGTGCGTTTCGTTTCCGTTGCTGCAATATGGGTGAATTGCTTAAAATCCTAAAAAAAAATCACAAAACATTGAAATAAATGGTAACGAAATGGTAACAAAAACAAAAACAAAAACAAAAATAATTTTTTTGCAAAAATTTGCAAAAAACGGAAACGAACCGAAACGGACCCTCCAAACAACAAACGACAAACGAAATGCCAGTTTTTAAAATTCGTGCCCATCTCTACTTACGAGGTACCACTGATCCTCACATAGCCTGGGATGTTGGCAAGGGAACAGCCCAGGCAGGGTGAGGATGAATGGATCCATGCTCTTCCCACCGATTTGGCGAGCAGAGCAAGGACCGATGGATCTTCAGCCAGCTTGGGCGCCTTGCAAGGGAAAGGGCAGAGAAGGGACTCCTCCTCTTCACCTGAATCTCTGCACAGAGACATGGGTGAAGAGGAGATGGCTGCCCCCTCAAATCACTGGCAGCCGAAGGCTCCCCCACGCAGCCAAGAGAGATATCTGATTTTGACAGCTCTGATCCTTCTGCTGTCCCTTGATTCAGGGGTTTTTACACAGCCTTTCCATAGGAATGCACTGAAAACCTATTAATTTTTCATAAGACGAATTGACCCGCAGAACGAATTAAATTTGTCTTACAAGGCACTACTGTATTAGTGAGAAAAATATGTTGTATTAGACAGAATAGGTTTGTCTACAGGTGTTCTATATGTACCGTATATTTAATTGATTTGTAAATTGGCGTCCAGTATGTAATACTGAGTCATTGCAACCCAGGTGTACAAATTAGACATAATGGGTAAAGCTTTTACAAGGCAGGAAGGGCAAGGGACCAACAGACATGCGTTAGCCTTCACTTTTCCAAGGATCCTGCCCACATCCTCTGCCTGCCAAAACTGAGACTTATCCGTTCTCACAGGACATGCAGGGGCCAGAGTGATATCTATAGGGCTTGGATAAATTGCAGCATCCATGTCAGAACCGATGTGAGCGATTTTGCCAGCAAAGTATCATGCAGATTCTTCACAGTGTGCTACAGTGCGGTCTCTTCCTATGAGGAGCCAGTATGTAAGGTCCCTGACCACTCTCAAGAGCTCTGTCAGATGACTCATGGACGTTTCAGACAGACGTTGCTTTTCTTCTTCTTCTTCTTCTTCTTCTTCTTCTTCTTCTTCTTCTTCTT